>OX638141.1:1000000-1356074 GCA_951805005.1 Othius punctulatus | reverse complement strand
AAAATTTAACAATAATAATAATAATCATAATAATGATGTGATATGATAGTGATAGTAATTATTATATCGAGTTCACGTCATTTTTTTACAATATTATGTCTTACGTTAAGAGATTTGCTATTATAAAAGACATGAAAATTTCGTAATAGGGGGGCGTAATATTTAATAATAATAATTATAATAATGATCATCATAATGTCTATTTCATGTCTTACTTTAAGAGATTTGGTATTATAAAAAATATGGAAATTTCCCAATAGGGGGGGCGTAACATTTAATAATAATAATTATTATAATAATCGTAATAATGATTATTATAAATATTATTATATCGAGATCATGTCTTTTGTTTATAATTTTATATCTTACGATTAAGATAAACGATTTGTTATTATAAAAATATGAAAATATCGTAATAGGGGAGGCGTAATATTTAATTATAATAATAATAATAGTAATAATGATTATTATTAATATTATTGTATCGAGTTCACGTCTTTTGTTCACAATTTTATGTCTACCTTTAAGAGATTTGCTATTAAACAAAAAAAATAAAGTTTCGTAATAGGGGGGGCGTAATATTTAATAATAATAATTATAATAATAATCGTAATAATGATTATTATAATAATAATCGTAATAATGATTATTATTATCATATCGAGTTCACGTTACAATTTTATGTCTTACGTTAAAAGATTTGCTATTATAAAAAATATGAAAATTTCGTAATAGGGGAGCGTAATATTTAATAATAATAATTATAATAATAATCGTAATAATGATTATTATTTAATATTTAATAATAATTATAATAATAATCGTAATAATGATTATTATTAATATTATTATATCGAGTTCACGTCTTTTGTTTACAATTTTATGTCTTACGTTAAGAGATTTGCTATTGTAAAAAATATGAAAATTTCGTAATAGGGGGCGGCGTAATATTAAGTAGTAATAATAATAATAATAATAATCGTAATAATGATTATTATTATTATATCGAATTAACGTCTTGTGTTTACAATTTTATGTCTTACATTAAGAGATTTCCTATTATAAAAAATATGAAAATTTCGTAATAGGGGGACGTAATATTTACTAGTAATAATTATAAGAATAATCGTAATAATCATTATTGTTATATCGAGTTCTCGTCTTTTGTTTACAATTGTATGTCTTACATAAGAGATTTGCTATTATAAAATATATGAAAATTTCGTAATAGGGGGGCGTAATATTTAATAATAATAATTATAATAATAATCGTAATAATGATTATTATTATTATTTTTATATCGAGTTCACGTCTTTTGTTCACAATTTTATGTCTTACGTAAAGAGATTTACTATTATAAAATATATGAAAATATCCTAATAGGGGGGGCGTAATATTTAATAATAATAATTATAGTAATAATCTAATAATAATCGTAATAATGATTATTATTATATATCGAGTTCAGGTATTTTGTTTACAATTGTATGTCTTACGTTAAGAGATTTGCTATTATAAAAAAGATGAAAATTTCGTAATAGATGGGCGTAATATTTAATAATAATTATTATTATTATATCCAGTTCACGTCTTTTGTTTACAACTTTGTCTTACTTTAAGAGATTTGCTATTAAAAAAATATGGAAGTTTCGTAATAGAGAGGCGTAATATTTAATAATAATAATAATAATCGTAATAATGATTATTATTATTATATCGAGTTCCGGTTTTTTGTTAAAAAATTTATATCTTACGTTAAGAGATTTGCTATTTTAACACGTCGCAAGTTCAATATTACTAATTTGATACTTATCTTGATGGTTCTGGCAATTATTGATTGTTGTCGTTGTAGAAGTTCACTTACCTAAAACAAAAGAAGAAAATTAATAAAAGGAACAGCTCGTATTATAGCACGAAAATCCCATGTGGGCAGAACATGGCTTTCTCCATATTAATATGAATAATAGTTATTTATAATATAAGTGTATTATAATGGAAATAATCGAGGAAAAACGAGTGTGTTATAATGGAAATAAGTCACGAGGAAAAACGAGTGTGTTATAATGGAAAATAACTCACGAGGAAAAACGAATATATATATATATATATATATATATATATATATATATATATATATATATATATATATATATATATATATATATATATATATATATATATAGATTTTATTTCGCTTAACACAAGCAGATACATTTAACACATAATAAAAATAATAATAAATTAAAAAATAAAACAATATAAAATAAAATAATAAGTGTGTTATAATGGAAATAAGTCACTACGTAATCGTGGCTTCGATTTTGCGAGTGACTTGTGACCTGTAACACAAGTTCCATACATATATTTTTCTATGACAGTGCGTAAAAACTTAGATTACGCACTGTCTTAGAAAATATATATGTATGGAACTTATGTGTCACAAGTTTTCAAGTTCATGATTCAAGTTAATTATACAATTGGTACAATGTAAGGTATCTATTAATATTTTTCATATTAGCTGTAGAAGAAAAAATATTGAGTTATACACTTTCGTAAAGAGCATTTTTGCACTCGCGTTTTTGTCGAACTCGGCTATGCCTCGTTCAGCAAAGTTCACGCTGGTACATAAAAACACTATTATTATGTCAGGATATCATATATTTTGCCAAAACATCAAATATACTTTGAAATATCATTGATCACTGTCTAAATCTCAATGATTAATATAAAAAATTTCAATTCATCCAACATATTCCAAAGTTCACTTCATTCAAAATATTTTAATGATTGTTGTAAATGTTTCATCAAAATTCCAATTATTATGTATAAATTCCAATTATTGTTGTAAACATTTAATTGATTACTGCAATTTTTTTTATTGTTTTTCACAAATTTTCTATTGCACCATCACCATTTTATTGATCACTATCAAAATTTTATTGATTACTGTCAAAATTTAATTGATTACTGCAAAATTTTCAATTATATCATTTTAATGGTAACCAACAATATTTCTATGGTTCCTGTCGAAGTATGAAAGACTGCTGTCAGAATTGCAATTATTTTGTCTAAATTGCTATTAGTGCTGCCAAAACTTCTATGATTACCGTAATTTTTTGAATTATTTCTCATAAATTTGCACTTAATTCGTCAATGTGTCATTTAATTTGCCAATTTTCAATTATTACAGTCAAAATGTTATTGATCACTTCAAAATTTCATCGAGCACTGTCAAAATTTCAATGATTGCCATCAAAATTTCAATTATTTTAAATTTCGTAATGGTAACTCAAAATATTTTAATCATTGCTTGGAGGGTTTTTAAGACTTGCCAAAATTCCAATTATTAGGCATAAATTACAATTATTGCTGTGAAAATTTCATTGGTAACTGTAATGTTTTTATTGTTTCACACAAATTATATAGTATATTGACAACATTTGATTTATCACTATCATAATTTAATTGATTACTGCCAAATTTTCAATTATTTCATTTTAATGGTAACCAACAACATTTCTATGGTAACTAAAGCTTAGTAGCTACTAATGTTAATCACATTATGATGTATCTTGCAGAAGTAACATTCAGTGATGTACTTTCAAACAGTTTTTAGTAACTACTAAGGTTTAGATTTTACTAAGATTACAATGTATATGGTTGCTAATCTTTAAAACGTTCTATTAGTACTTCTACTGCTTTGCTCATAGATTAGTAAAACAATGTAGAATTATTAAGCATTATAAGAATTTAACTTTACACATTCGATTGTTCGAGAGAATTCATAACAAAGCCAGTCAAATACGAATAGCCTGCGAACTACTGAGATCTGGTCATCAGCGATTAAAGTTGCAGATCAAAAACTTTCATTGTGTAATACCGATAATCCTGTTTAATTCATGCTAATGGCCGTAAATCCACTACGGACATGACGGACACGTCCCAAAGCTTTCATGACGCGTTTAGCGACTTTACCGGCCGCACGAGCGGCCGATAAGCGCAGTACACAGGTCAGGAAAGCTTTACCGAGATATAATCGAAGCAATGAAGCCGCCTGACAGGTCCACCAGCCGATAACCGAAAATCGGATTTATGTGATCCACACCGGACAGGTTACAGGTTTCAATAACGGATTAATCCCACTCCAGTACACTTAACGAGTAACGATTAACGATACGAAGGTTGGGATAGCACGGAAAGTACGTCTTGTAGGAAGAAGAGTGGCGATTATGTTATAAGGTTTACAGCTTGATTGACATTAGAATAAGGCCTGATTGAATGGAATAGCGACAAATTACAAGGAATGTGAAACAGATTGACATGTAGGCATAATAAATACTGGTAATAAAAAATTTTTTTTTTTCAAAATCCCTTTGTGTAGCTATGCAAAATTTCTAACTTTTCAATTTTAGGAAATAAATGTTTAATTCTAATATATGATTTATATAAATACTTCATCTACTTCTTTTCTTCTCGCAGACTTTTAGTATTATTAATTGCATCGATACAATTAATAATAATAAATTGCCGATACAATATACTCGACGGTACATTTTAGCCCGTCAACTTCAGTGCTCTTATCCAAAATCGAAATTGTCATCCAGGACTTATATCGAGTTCGTGTCAATTCAGATTTTCCCCTGCAAGATCTCGCATTTACATTTCTTTTTCCGCGAGTGTCCTGAAATTGAATCGTGTTCGAGTCCTCGCGACAGGCAAGAGTGGTTCGTGTAATTCAGGATCCGTAAGAAATGTTAAGCTCTTCAAGTTTCAGCCAGAAACGTAGATGTAAATATAATTCTATTAAATTTGAGCGAGATAAAACGCTTAAATGAATGTATCCAGATATAACAACTGTAGCATTAATATCACCAATACAGGTCTAAATTAACAGTATCGATAGCCATGAATAAAAGGAAACCTGCGAAACAACAAAAATTGGAAACAGGGAAATGAAAAAGACAAACACTGGTGGACAGAGGTAGTCAAAAAGAAGATAAAAAACAAAAAAAGAGAAATGGAAAAGATAGCTACAAACAAATGAAAAACAAAGAAAAGAGAAACAAAACAAATTCAATAATAAAAGAAGCAAAACAAAAGTCATGGACGAAATTTGGTGAAAGAATGAATGAGTATTTTGGGCAGAACCAAAAACTATTCTACGGAACACTAAAGCAACTAAAACAAAAAAAAATACAAAACATAATTTATTTTTATTTATTTGCAGACATTTTGAAAATTATTACTGGTAATATTCGACATTTTGACAATAAATTTTGAAAAGTTTCAAATATTTTAGCAATATTACTGCCGAGTTCAAGACATTTTAGTGCCTTGGATTGAAATTTTAAAACAATGTCTTGAAATTGTTACCTAAAAATTATTAGAAATCGCCATTTCAAAATATTTTATAAAAATTAGTAGCAGTCTTCAGGAATATTTGCAAGATTTAAAATATATGACATTTTAGTAAATTTACTGATAATATTCAGACATTTGACAATTATCACTTATGTAATTTGTAGATCGTCTTGTTAGACTTTATTTGTGCAATGTAGCAGTAAACAAAAAAATAAATCTTTGCAAAATATTTTTTTTGCTCTCTTGTACTTTGCAAAAGTACTGATTTTTTTCAGTTTTTTCACAAATGTTAGTTATTTTGACAAATATTACTGGCAATTTTGAAATATTTTAACTATTATGACTTGTTATTTTTACAATCGGATCTAAGATACATTTTTTGGCAAAATATAAAAAAGTTAATGTTTAGAATCACCAAAATTGCAGAATTCGTACCTACATACTTTGTTTAAGAATATAAGATTTAACATGTAAGGTTTAATATGTAAGATTCAAGATTGTAACAAACGAGAAACCATCAACTGTTTGCTAACCATTTAAAAAAAAATTGCTGACATTTTGAAAATTATTACTGGTAATTTTCGACATTTTAACACTAAATTTTGGAAATTTACAAATATTTTAGCAATATTACTGACGAGTTTAAGACATTTTAGTGCCTTGGATTGAAATTTTAAAACAATGTCTTGAAATTGTTACCTGAAAATTATTAGAAATCGCCATTTCAAAATATTTTATTACAATTAGTAGCAGTCTTCAGGAATTTTTGCAAGATTTAAAATCTGTGACATTCTAGCAAATTTACTGATAATTTTCAGACATTTGACAATTATTACTTATGTATTTGTAGATCGTCTGGTTAGACTTTATTTGTGCAATGTAGCAGTAAACAAAAAAATAAATCTTTGCAAAATATTTTATTTGCTTTCTTGTACTTTGCAAAGTACTGAAATTTTTCAGTTTTTCACAAATGTTAGTTATTTTGACAAATATTGCTGGCAATTTTGAAACATTTGAACTATTGTGACTTATTATTTTTACAACCGGATCTAAAATACATTTTTTTTCAAAATATAAAAAAATAATGTTTAAAATCACAAAAATTGTAGAATTCGTAACTACATACTTTGTTTAAGAATGTAAGATAAAACATGTAAGGTTTAATATGTAAAATTCAAGATTGTACCAAACGAGAAACTATCAACTATTTGCTAACTTTTTTTTTAATTTTTTTGCCGACATTTTGAAAATTATTACTGGTAATATTCGACATTTTAACAATAAATTTTGGTAATTTACAAATATTTTAGCAATATTACTGCCGAGTTTAAGACATTTTAGTGCCTTGGATTGAAATTTTAAAACAATGTCTTGAAATTGTTACCTGAAAATTATTAGAAATCGCCATTTCAACATATTTTATTAAAATTAGTAGCAGTCTTTAGGAATTTTTGCAAGATTTAAAATCTATGACATTTTAACAAATTTACTGATCATTTTCAGACATTTAACAATTATTACTAATGTAATTTGTAGATCATCTGGTTGGACTTTATTTGTGCAATGTAGCAGTAAACAAAAAAATAAATCTTTGCAAAATATTTTTTTTGCTTTCTTGTACTTTGCAAAAGTACTGAAATTTTTCAGTTTTTAACAAATTTTAGTTGTTTTGACAAATATTGCTGGCAATTTTGAAACATTTCAACTATTATGACTTATTATTTTTACAATCGGATCTAAGATACATTTTTTGGCATAATATAAAAAAGCTAATGTTTAAAATCACCAAAACTGCAGAATTCGTAACTACATACTTTGTTTAAGAATATAAGATTTAACATGTAAGGTTTAATATGTAAGATTCAAGATTGTAACAAACGAGAAACTATCAACTATTTGCTAACCATTTTTTTAAAATTTATTTGCTGACATTTTGAAAATTATTACTGGTAATATTCGACATTTTAACAATAAATTTTTGCAATTTACAAATATTTTAGCAATATTACTGCCGAGTTTAAGACATTTTAGTGTCTTGGATTGAAATTTTAAAACAATATCTTGAAATCGTTACCTAAAAATTATTAGAAATCGCCATTTCAAAATATTTTATTAAAATTAGTAGCAGTCTTCAGGAATTTTTGCAAGATTTAAAATCTATGACATTTGAGTAAATTTACTGATAATTTTCAGACATTTGACAATTATTACTTATGTAATTTGTAGATCATCTGGTTAGACTTTATTTGTGCAATATAGCAGTAAACAAAAAAATAAATCTTTGCAAAATATTTTTTTTTTGCTTTCTTGTACTTTGCAATAGTACTGAAATTTTTCAGTTTTTCACAAATGTTAGTTGTTTTAACAAATATTGCTGGCAATTTTGAAACATTTCAACTATTATGACTTATTATTTTTACAATCGGATCTAAGATACATTTTTTAGCAAAATATAAAAAAGTTAATGTTTAAAATCACCAAAATGTCAGAATTCGTACCTACATACTTTGTTTAAGAATGTAAGATTTAACATGTAAGGTTTAATATGTAAAATTCAAGATTGTACCAAACGAGAAACTATCAACTATTTGCTAACTTTTTTTTTAATTTTTTTGCTGACATTTTGAAAATTATTACTGGTAATATTCGACATTTTGACAATAAATTTTGGTAATTTACAAATATTTTAGCAATATTACTGCCGAGTTTAAGACAATTTAGTGCCTTGAATTGAAATTTTAAAACAATGTCCTGAAATTGTTACCTAAAAATTATTAGAAATCGCCATTTCAAAATATTTTATTAAAATTAGTAGCAGTCTTCAGGAATTTTTGCAAGATTTAAAATCTATGACATTTGAGTAAATTTACTGATAATTTTCAGACATTTGACAATTATTACTTATGTAATTTGTAGATCATCTGGTTAGACTTTATTTGTGCAATGTAGCAGTAAACAAAAAAATAAATCTTTGCAAAATATTTTTTTTGCTTTCTTGTACTTTGCAAAAGTACTGAAATTTTTCAGTTTTTCACAATTGTTAGTTGTTTTGACAAATATTGCTGGCAATTTTGAAACATTTGAACTATTATGACTTATTATTTTTACAATCGGATCTAAGATACATTTTTTGGCATAATATAAAAAAGTTAATGTTCAAAATCACCATAACTGCAGAATTCGTAACTAATTGGTTGGCACGATTATTATATATACTTTTCATTCTCCAATGTTCTCGATAATTCCTAAAATATCTACTCTATCTACTTCCAGTTCGCGTATACAAAGTGTAAAATTTGTCATGAAAATTACCATCGATAGAAGGTAATGTTTGCCGTAGAACCTTTGAGTACTTGAGGTCTTGAGGTCTTGAGGGGTGCGATTGAATTATAAACGGCGTCCGAATTGCTCTTGAGAATAATCGGATGTAAGTGCGGCGCCATTATTTATGGGGAAACATGTCACGTGCCCTGGGAAATCCGGTCTCCATTCCAGATAGATTATCATCTGTTAAATGTTCTAAAGACAATAAAGCGGATGCCGCCGTCGGTATTGATTTTCCGATGGGGCGTTTCCTCGGATGGGCTTCCGGAAAAGTTAAGGGGAACATAAGACGTACGCACATTACGCAAGAAAATGCGGGAACGGAAAAATTAATCGACCCATAATTTATAAAACCGTCAACCTTTCTGGATGGCACATTTGAAACCTATTAAGTACAAATACATTTGAAACCTATTGGGCACAAATACTCTTGAAACCTATTGATTCAATAATGTAGTTGAAAATTCCAACGAACTAGTCTCTGAACTTAGTACAGAGCACTGAAATGTTTCGAGATTTAATTAAAGGAAGTTTATAAGCGAAGGTGCAGGTGTGCATTTGGTAGTGTGGATTCTGCTGTGTTATATAAGCGGATCTACATATCAGCAAATATGCTCAACACGTCCGCTAATACTAGCACTACAAGCACAGTGCAGTTTAATCGTCCGCAGGATTAAAAGTGTCCTCGAACGGAATTTACGGGTCGATAATTTTTAATGAAATTCAGAGCGTCAACTCGTGCATTCTGCGGTCTCAGCGTTAATTTGAAACAGGTAAATCACCAGATATTAAATACGTCTGCAGAGCTTTAAATAAAATTTAGCAGAAACAGGAATCATCATAGTTTTGATGCATCATTATAAATTAACAAATAAAAATTGTGTAACTACTATTTCTTTAAAATTCACTATTAGTTTCGACTTTTTACGGTCGTTTTCAAATGGTAAATTATTAAGATATGACAAATTGCAATAGTGTAATGATTAATTTATTTATTTAAAAAATTGAAAAGTTCAGACCAAGTTACGTTATTTTGTTCATTGAGTAGATCAAATTTTCAATCAATTGTGTGCCTAAATATTTCTGCCGTTTCCAATAAATTGAGCTTCTTTCCTTTTATGTAACTATGCAAAATTTCTAACTGTTCAATTTTAGGAAATAAATGATTACATTCTAATATATGATTTGCGAAAGTACTATTATTTTGATTTAATCTTAAAGCGCTGAAGTTTTCTCCATATCTCTACTCAAAACTTCTGCGTATTTGTCCTACATATGGGCCGTTTATTTTGAAAGTGGCTTAAGTCAATTTTCATCTTTTATCAAGTTGGCACTTGTGACATTTATAATTTATGCTGAACAGTCAAAAAAATAAATCGGTATTGAAATATACTTAGTACATTTGAAAATTTTATATAACGTACATTTACAAAATAATATAAATACTGAAAATCCTAATTTTTAAAGTGACCTAAGTTCACTTTTTATTGACGATGCCAAAAAGTGCGGCAAAAAATGTTGAAAGCAGTGATGAAGGTAATTTAAATTACGTTTTGATATTAAATTGAAATTTAAAAAATAATATTTAATTTAAAGAAATTATTAAACCCATGGGAAAGGATAAAATAACAAGATTTCTTGATTCTGAGTGAAGAGGAATTAAACTCATACAACAGATTTAAAAAAAAAGAAGGAGAATTTTAGAAGTGCATTCTTCAACAGAGGAAGAGGAAGTAATTGAGAATGAGAATCTACAAAACAGCACCTTCAAAGAAGGATTCAGAGAACACAGAAGTGGTACTTATATTCAGAAAATTCGTAAAATTAAACGGAATTCAGGGAAAAGATACGATACACAATCGGGAAAAATTATTCCTGCCAAAGTTTGTCAAAATGAAGATTGCCAATGCCGAAAAGACTGCTTGAAAAATTTAAATGAAACAGAAAGAAAACGTATTTTCGAAATGTTTTGGAACTTAGGAGACTTTAATAAGCAAAATATATTGCTATACGAAGCGACCGGACGCAGTGTTGTAAAAAGAAGACGTCAGAGAAACGGAAAAGGTTCATGTAGAAATGAGAGTTTTACGTATTGGTTAGATTCTAAAACAGGCAAAGTTGCTGTTTGTAAAAAAATCTTTTTAGATACTTTGCAAATAAGCGAAGGACGATTAAAACGTGTATTAAAATCTAAAAACGTTGGCAACGATTTACGTGGGCGTTTGCCTGGATCGTCGAGAAAAATATGTGATGAAGCAAATATGATTGTTCAAAACCATATTAACAGTTTCCCGAAATTTGAGTCCCATTATACTAGGGACCATAATCCCGACTGAAAATATCTTCATCCTGAACTGACTATAAAAAAAATGTTTAAATATTTATGAGCTTCACTGAGAGGAAAATAATTTAAAAGCAGTTAAGGAATGGACTTATAGAAAAATATTCAAAAAGTATTTTAATCTACATTTCCACCAACCACGCACATGTCAAAGATGTGATCTATTAAACATTAAAGTCAGAAAACCATGAAGAACAGAAAAAACTTATGGAAGAACATGATATTCATTTGAAGCTAGCAGAATCGGCTAGAAATGCGTTAAAACAAGATCAAGAGCGAGTATCAAGTAATCCATCTCATTAGTTTGGCTTTTTCATTCGATTTGCCGAAAGCGTTACCATTCCCAAAGTTAACTACTTCAGTAGCTTATTATAAATGTAACATGTATATTTTAAATTTAGGCATACACAATTTCCACAACGATAATGTATACATGTAAATTTGGGATGAAACAAAAGTTTCTAAAGGATCCCAAGAAGTGGTTTCATGCCTCTTGAGACACCTAAAAACCCTGAAAGGTGAAAAACACATCATTGCATATAGTGACATGTGTGGAGGACAAAACAGAAACATCAAAATATTTTTAATGTGGTTAAAAATTCTATCGATGGGAAATGATGTGGAAATCATAGACCACAAATTTTTAATACCAGGGCATTCATTTTTACCTGATGACAGAGATTTTGGCGTTATAGAAATGTCGTTCAAAAGAAATCAGTTATTGTATGTGCCACAAGATTATTATAATACAATTAAAAAATGTAGAAAAGGTAATACTTTCATACTAAATGAAATGAAACAAGAGGATTTTATATCAACAAGACTCTTGGAAGAAGCAGTTTACAAAAGATCCAAAAATACTGGCGAGAAAAAATAAACTGGCTTCAAATATGCTGGATGCGATTTTTAAGAAATGAACCATATAAAATTTTATAAAAAATAACCATGGATGAGAACGCAGAATTTAAAATTCTTGATTTATTGCCACGTCGGGGTGGACCTAAAAAATTTGGGAATATTGTATTGCCATCGTTATATAAAAATATAAGAAGCATCACATCACTAAAATACCGACACATGATGGATTTATTGCGGTATATACCATAACTACTTCAAATCACTCCCGCATACTAAGAATATTAACGAATAACTTGTTACTAAATTTATTTCTAATATATAAAAATATAATTTAAATGTTTTTTTTCTGTTTTTTAAGCTATATGTAACGGACTTAAGCTCTTTCACTTTTTGTAACAAAACAAATTTTTATTTTGAAAGTGACCTAAGTCCTTTTAGGGTAAGCAAGGTCATATTATACACTTAATAATAGCGACTTTTTAATAGGATGTATAAAATTAAATCCCTTAAATGCGATTTAACATTGCAAGTCAACCATATATCTTACGTATATTTTTAATTTTGTAAAAACGCAAAACCTTAAGTATTTCAAATTAAAGATAAATGGACTTAAGTCACTTTCAAAATGAACGGCTCTGAAATGAAGCTAAATCTCCTGAAAATTTCATAAAGCTTCAGTATTAAATAAGTGAGAAAATCAACATTATAACTTTCTTTATTTACTCACAGTAACCCAGAAAAGTTGGCCCGGTAAATTTTTTTTCATTCGGTTTGTTTGTATGCACGCAGAACTACACCACATGTTTGCGCATTAAAGTCACCCCTTAGGCGTACGTAATTCCGAGACTACCCCAAACACCAAATACGTTTAGGGCACTGCAAACACCGTCCAATCTCACCTTGCGTCCGGCATTTAATTAAACACCATCGCCTTGTCCGCCTAACCGAGACATCCACCGACACCCTGCAATCAACCCCCTGTCACTTGAAAATGTAAATATTGACCCGCAATGAAAGAAAGGCGCCTGTAATGGGTGGCTCAGGACATCCCGGATTTATAGTTTTACGGGGCGCATTCATGGGATTAAATGCCGTTTTTATTGCGCCCCTGCTTTTTTTACGGCGCGTGCACGTAAAGGGGTGCATACGAAAGTGCACCCTAACCTTTGTGTGTGTGCGGATATCAATAGGTTTAATCATCTCCACCCTAACACTAACAATTTATGAAGATAATGACTTATGCGTCGCACATGTGTGTCTGGGGGTCGCTGACTAATACCCAGAAGAAGCTTCTACAAAAAAAAAATAATAATCTACACCCTCACGTCGTAATACCAGCTTTATTTATTGCTGCAGCGATAACATATTTTATATGAGATATGTGATGTTGCAGACGCACAAAAGATGCGAGCAGTGTTATTTCTACCTCGAAGATTTCGAGGTTCTAATTTTGAAGATTCATGGCCATCGAAATCTAGCCATTGAAACTATGAAATGAGTTTGGTATAGTCGACCCAAAAATCTAAGAATATTACGACTTTGACTTTTAAGTATTTTATGGCGGTTTTGTTTGGTGTTGCCATAAAATCAGCGCTTATTCTGGCTTGTATAAGAACCCAAAGCCATTATAAGCGCTGATTTTATGGCAACACCAAATAAAACCCCATAAAATACTAAAAAGTCAAAGTCGTAATATTCTTAGATCTTTGGGTCGACTATAATCATATTGCTCTAAAACATCACCCAAAAGAACAACAAATATTAGGAGAATGCATAAAAATAAATAAAAATAAAATCAATAAAACTCTGTCACCAAGTTACAAGCTATTAATCACTGGTGACCACTCGTCGCTTACTGGATGTGGTAATTAGCCAAAGCATGGGAAACAGTTGACCGTAAAACAAACGCCCATCCCAGGGATCAATTTGTGTCTGACAGACAGATAGACAGACAGTATTTGCTGTCCCTAATTTCGGTGGCCCGGAAGCAATCACATCACAATAAAGGATAAACGCAGTGGAAACACATATATGCGCCGTGGAATAATTCAGCCTGGCTGTTATTAATGCCCTTGTGGAGCAACAGAAAGTAATAACGGCGGTAGATACGGCAAAACATTAGAAAAATATGTTTGTTTCTCCAAACGACGTAATTTAGGATCTTGCAGCCTCAGGAGCCGTGCCGTTTTATTTTTTTAAATGTGTTACGCCATTTGGCCTGAGTTACGGCCATAAATGCTGAGGCGAATTTTGTTAAAAGCGCGTGATAAGTCTTCTGTTGTTTTACACAAGTTTCAGTACTTGATAAGCAAAATACTGCAAATATAATAGTATTATAATACATAATACACATACATAATACAAATATATACTATAATTATAACAGGAAACGAAACATCATTTTGGTATAGATATTTAGATGACGTTATTACATCTTTTAATTGTATGTTGTAATTGTCAATTAGATCAAGTTTGACTTGTAAGTGCAGAAAGTTAAGTGTTGGATTTTCTCCCTTATTTAATACTGAAACTTTGTAAAATTTTCAGGAGATTTAGTTCCAGGTGTATTGTATACGAATCTAAAATCAAATTTGCAAATAATAAATTTTCAGAAATTTCAGTAATAGCTAACCAATACTTGTCATTGTAGAAAGTTAGGTGTTTGATTTTCTCCCTTATTTAATACTGAAATTTTGTTAAATTTTCAGGAGAATTAGTTTCAGGTGTACTGTATACGAATCTGTTATCAAATTTGCAAATAATAAATTTTCAGAAATTTCAGTAATAGCTAACCCATACTTGTCATTGCAGAAAGTTATAAGTTTGATTTTCTCCCTTATTTAATACTGAAACTTTATCAAATTTTCAGGAGAATTAGTTTCAGGTGTACTGTATACGAATCTGTTATCAAATTTGCAAAAAATAAATTTTCAGAAATTTCAGTAAAAGCTAACCCATACTTGTCAATGCAGAAAGTTAAGTGTTTGATTTTCTCCCTTATTTAAGACGGAAACTTTGTCAAATTTTCAGGAGAATTAGTTTCAGGTGCACTGTATACGAATCTGTTATCAAATTTGTAAATAATAAATTTTCAGAAATTTCAGTAATAGCTAACCTATATTTGTTAATGCAGAAAGTTAAGTTTTGATTTTCTCCCTTATTTAAGACTGAAACTTTGTCAAATTTTCAGGAGATTTAGTTTCAGGTGTACTGTACACGAATGTAATATCAAATTTGCAAAAAATAAATTTTCAGAAATTTCAATAAAAGCTAACCCATACTTGTCAATGTAGAAAGTTAAATGTTTGATTTGCTCCCTTATTTAATACTGAAACTTTGTCAAATTTTCAAGAGATTTAGTTTCAGGTGTACTATATACGAATCTAATATCAAATTTGCAAATAATAAATTTTCTGAATTTTCATTAATAGCAAACCAATACTTGTCAATGCAGAAAGTTAAGTGTTTAATTTTGTCCCTTATTTAATACTGAAATTTTGTCAAATTTTCAGGAGAATTAGTTTCAGGTGTACTGTATACAAATAAAATATCAAATTTGCAAATAATAAATTTTCAGAAATTTCATTAATAGCTATCCTATACTTGTCAATACTGAAAGTTAAGTGTTTTATATTCTCCCTTATTCATAACTGAAATTTTGTCAAATTTTCAGGACAATTAGTTTCAGGTGTACTGTACCCGAATCTTATATCACATTTGCAAATAATAAATTTTCAGAAATTTCAGTAATAGCTAACTAATACTTATCAATGCAGAAAGTTCAGTGTTTAATATTCTCCCTTATTTAATACTGAAATTTTGGCAAATTTTCAGGAGATTTAGTTTCAGGTGTACTGTACACGAATCTATTATCAAATTTGCAAATAATAAATTTTCCGAAGTTTCAGTAAGAGCAAACCAATACTTGTCAATGCAGAAAGTTATTTGTTTGATTTTCTTCCTTATTTAATACTGAAACTTTGCCAAATTTTCAGGAGAATTAGTTTCAGGTGTACTGTACACGAATCTAATATCAAATTTGCAGATAATAAATTTTCAGAAATTTCAGTAATAGCTAACCCATACTTGTAAATGCAGAAAGTTATAAGTTCGATTTCTTCTCTTATTTAATACTGAAACTTTGTCAAATTTTCAGTAGAATTAGTTTTAGGTGTACTGTATTTGAATCTGTTATCATATTTGCAAATAATAAATTTTCAGAAATTTCAGTAATAGTTAACCAATACTTGTCAATGCATAATGTTAAGTGTTTGATTTTCTCCCTTATTTAATACTAAAACTTTGTCAAATTTTCAGGAGAAATAGTTTCAGGTGCACTGTATACAAATAAAATATCAAGTTTGCAAATAATAAATTTTCAGAAATTTCAGTAATAGCTAACCCATAGTTGTCAATGCAGAAAGTTAAGTGTTTGATTTTCTCCCTTATTTAATACTGAAACTTTGTCAAATTTGCAGGAGATTTAGTTTCAGGTGTATTGTGCACGAATATAATATTAAATTTGCAAATAATAAATTTTCAGAAATTTCAGTAATAGCTAACCCATAGTTGTCAATGCAGAAAGTTAAGTGTTTGATTTTCTCCCTTATTCAATACTGAAAATTTGTCAAATTTTCAGGAGATTTAGTTTCAGGTGTACTGTACACGAATCTAATATCAAATTTACAAATAATAAATTTTCAGAAATTTCAGTAATAGCTATCCCATACTTGTCAATGCAGAAAGTTAAATGTTTTATTTTGTCCCTTATTTAATACTGAAACCTTGTCAAATTTTCAGGAGAATTAGTTTCAGGTGTACTGTACACGAATCTTATATCAAATTTGGAAATAATAAATTTTCAGAAATTTCAGTAATAGCTAACCCATACATGTCAATGCAGAAAGTTATATGTTTGAATTTCTCACTTATTTAAAACTGAAACTTTGTCTAATATTCAGGAGAATTAGCTAATATATATATAGATATTTAATACGTGTTATTAGGCTATTAGGCAGGGTATCCATGTGATACATAACATCTATTAGACTGAATGTATCGATTTCTTCGTAAGTTGGTGTGTTCAAATACTTCCAGATATGTTTTCTGCAACATATATTTAACGCGTGTATAGTAAATTAATCGTGATGAGCAAAAAGTAGAACCAAACTCGATTATATTTCGAGTTACTCCCAATTTCTGGGCCCGCGGAAACTGCTCGAATTAGGGGCTAATTTAATTTTCAACAAGAATTAAACAATTGCCCGTCCGTAAACTGCGAAGCAATTTCATACATTTCGCCCTTTCCACCCCCACATACATGCACACATACACACATATGAATTCGACCTCTGCAGGAATACACACACCTCCGCAGGACAACACAATAAATCTATTCAGTCGAGTCGGCCCGGAATTATTAAGGTATGAAATTTCGTGCCGCATTCTTGGCTAATTATTATTCCAGGCATCGCACGCTTCGTCACCTCCGCCCCCATTAAAGCCAGCACAGATAGCAGGGAAACACGTACACAGGAGCGCAAAGTTGCACGCCGGAGTTACATGCAAAATCCCACCCCCCCGGAAAATATGCGCCCCGTGCATCTCCGGAAAATCCTTTTGATCCTAACCATCCTCATAGAAATTTTCGTATTGGCAATAACATCGGCGTATAGGATTACGTGAGCAGTGCACTAAACCGAATTATGCTGTAGATTTTTTTTTTAATAAAAACAAATATGCACACACCGAATTTATAAAATCCGCCTTGTGGAAATACAGGGTGTCCTAAATAGAGTAGGATTGCATGGGTATCTTTCTTATTCTTAAAGCTAGATATCTGGTTAAATGGGAAATATTGTGCAGTTTTATATGCTGGTACAGATTATGTTGAAAATTTTTCAAAAGTCCGAGCAGTTTTAAAGTTATTCTAAAAAAACTAAAAATCGCGATTTTCTTTGTATATAATATATTTATTTTATATATATTGTGATGGTATTTGTAGTATTTATTTAGATTAATTAGAATAGATTTATTGTTATTATTATATAAGTTTTAGATAGAATTATAATCTTCAGGGCACAAGCTAACAAAATTTATTGTAAATATTGTAAATGTGAATATGAACAAGTATGCACAAATATACAAAGCAATCCGCGGATGAAGGTTGTTGATTGGTTACCACGGGTGACAGGTGACTTCGTGCATAGACGCTTGGGGAATTAAATAATGGAAAGTCGAAAATAATCAACAACGAGTTTGACGAGGGGGAGAGACGCGTGTGGATCGCGGGTGGAGATGTTGCGATACTAATACGAATACATTACAAAATATTAACGGGGTTTCAACGATTGGACATATTGCTGGAAGAAGACAGTCAAACAGGAGAGGAATTCAACGAGATAGGAGCCGTGATGGAGATATTCAAAGTCAGGACTTCAAGCCGCTCAACTTCGCACACAAAAGTATCTGGTTACTTTTGTGGGAATCAACAACGGATCAGACGGGAAAGCAGGGACAAGAGGACGACGTAATCAAGGAACCACAAGAAGATAACTGCAAGTAGAAAGTTTGCGTAAAGTGCAAGAGTCATATTATCACATAAGTTGGCTTGTGTATTTAGGATTTATTTTGTTAATGTTGGTCATAGTTTATTATGTATTTAATAATTTCGTTTTCTATTGTTTTTGATTTATTTGTTTAGTTTAGTTTATATTAGACGTTTTAATATTTGGTTATTTTCAATTCATTAAAGTATTTGAACAAAACTCTATTTAGTTATGATTGAACCTACTATTGAACCTGAGATAAGAGTAAATAAATAAAAACGTAATATTTGTAGTCCCGAAAGTAGGGCAATGCAAAAACGTTACAATTGGAGCCCAACGTGGGGCTACGAAAAATGTAACAATTTTTATTTGTAAATTTAACAGATGGGGAAAGAAATTTAAAATTAAAGTTATAATGTTTTTAATTGAAATTGAAAATCTACCTACGAAAGGTGTTTATTGCGCTCCATTGTGCGAACGGAATTTTATGACGGGTATTGGGAAGAGAACAGAGTCCAGAGCCGGCATCAAAAAATACAGATTCAGTGCCCCGTAGAAAATTAACATTAGCGATTCATTATCATTAAATTGTACCTTTCATTGTACTTTTAAGTGTACATATAATTAATTGTGTTTTACAATTGTAGTTATAATTTCATAGAACATTTATATACAGTATGATTCGCGAAACAAATAACTTAAGTTACCCATAACATTACTGACTTGCTCATTGCGTTAAAAAATTAACGACGTTAATTTTTTCATGAATCGTAATGTAACAAGCAAATATTATTCCGCACAACTAGATTCATCGCTATCACTTTTACTTTGAACATTAATAATTACATTTGGTACACAACATTTGTTTTCAATTTTAATCACATGATCGATGCAGTTTTCCAAATGGTACTTGAAATATTGTTGCATGCTCGCTGAATTGTTTCTTCACTCATTTCGGGATGTGCATTATTTTTCCGCAAATTTCTTTTTAAAGTTGACCATATCAGCTCAATTGGATTGAAGATACAGTAATAAGGTGGAAGGCGCGACACTTGATGACCAAATTCTTCTGCCATCTTATCAACCATATACGTTTTTTTTTTTTAAATTTTGTTTTTTTATAAGTTCTAATAAGGTTTTTTTCTTTGCACTTAGAGAAATGACAATGCCATTTTGAATGCAAAAATCCGCCTTTCTTGGAAGCGGCGGTTGGGATTTTATTAATTTGCTTTGAGTGGTAAGTTGCATTATCCATTATGATTATTGAGTTATTGGGGCAATAATTGATTGCGAAACAAATTTTCAAATAATTCGGCGTTCATATCCTGATTATAGTCTAACGAGCTTGATGCAATATTCTTGGCTGATAAGAGCAAACTATTTGGCACAAAACCTGCGTCTCCTCCTGCATAAAGAATAACAATTCTTTTTCCTCTATTGCACCATGCTCTAAGGTGACACTTATTTGTATTATCGACCCATCCCTTGGAAACGACGTCGTGAGTATCGAACCATGTTTCATCCAAATAAATTATCGCTCAATTTCTATATTCGTTCATTTTAGATAAATATTCTAATCGCTCTTTTTGCAATCTCTGCGATTCCATGATGTCAATGCGTTTGTCTAAAGTTTTATACTTAAAACCCTGACTAAGTAGGTATTTATACAAAGTAGTTTCCTTATATGGAAAATCATTTCCAAGAGTTTCCAAAATAAATTGGACCGTGGGAATGTTACCTGATTTATAAGAATTGTAAATTATATTTTTGATCCTCTTGGCGATGGCATCGTATATTTCGGTAAATTTGGAACTTATTTTCCTTTCTAGCGGTCCTTTCGTAATAATTCTCCAAACCGTTGAATATGGTATTCCTGTCAGAATGGAAATTCTTTGCAGTGGATTCTCGCTTATAAGGGTGTTATAAATATTTACGACTATCCTTTTAGTATCAGTTGAAAGAAAAGCATGCCTTATTAATCCCTGATTTTCATTTTCGATAGTTGATGTGTCCATTTGATGATGGTTGTTTTGAAATTTATCAAAATCAATTTGAGAACAGCTTCCCTCTGTAGACTGTCGAAGGGATTCTTCAACAAAACTTTCGGAATGACTTCTTTCCTCACATAATTGAAATAGATCATCGAACTGAGTGTCATTATAAATTGATGAAATAATTGTTGCAGTTTCACTTAACGACGTATCCATCTTAATAAACTCTACCTTTTCACAAGTTTATAAATAATAATATGCCCACGTATGTAAAATGAGTACTGTTGCAATGTAAAGGTTAACACCGACTGAAAGACAGATGTAGACTATTTGAGAAAAAGACAGCCTTAACTGATTGTTTAGCTGGACTGCATATTCGCCCAGCAATTAAGGTACAATGAACCTTACTGCATGAGCGAATGTATAATCCTTTTAAAACCGCTTCCTAGGTGACGGCTTTTAATTATCTACTGACGTCTGTAGTCTTGTAATTATATCGAATTGTAAAATTGTAAAAAGAATTACGTCCGCCGACTCATAAAAAACGATGTAGATAGTTGTAAGATTATTGAATTCAATTTAATTAATAAATCGTTTTTATATTATGATCATAGTGATGTAATTGTGTATATATCGAAGAGAAAACAATTAAGTAGCATCTTCGTTGAAAGTTAATTATTTGGTTATGTTCCTGGATGCCCACCTCTTCGCAGCACGCCATACAATGGAGAACCCTTGACCGTAATAAACCCTCATTGCAGGTACATTTTCAATTTGAAATGAAAACACTATACTTGGTTTGATCGCACAAACTTTTTTACATTTGTTTTAAAAATCGTTTATAGAATAAAAATAAAATTCTAACAATTGATATTTCCCTTTTTTTTTTTCATAGTAGTGACAATCAAAAAATATTATCAGTAAACTTCGAAAGGAAAATATTAACTACTGTACGTCAGAAACAGATTATCTCTGTAGGCTATTTGCGACTACATATTTGCGGAAATGCAACTTTTAGTGCCAGTCGTGTAATAAAACTATTCTCCGCAATCGCGTTACATCGAATTATGAATTCCAAAATCGTTCGCCGCCAAAGCACGTAGGGCCTTAAAATTTTACAGCCCCCTCTCCATAAACCAGGCGAAAAACTTGCACTTTACCGCCCGGCACTTGCGGAATGCGAGAATTTGTATTCCGCCGCGCGCAAATTCGCCGGATATTTGAATCGCAATACGTGTATAATAGAAAACGGTGTTTGCTCTTGTTCTCCCTGATATATGTGCTCCTTCGCCTCTCCAACATCCTTCGTCCATGCAGAACACGTACAAATACACAGGAGGATGGATGCATCACTTATGTGACGATGAGTAATGTGATGAGAGCGTCCAGAGATCCACGAGTGGGTTAGAATCCTCCTCCTCCTCCTCAAAGTCTGACTTGACACAATAAATGTACAATGCGTGTAGGACTTGTTCTTTAACATGGGATCTGAAGAGATCCAAGGAGCACGAGTCGTAAGTTGTAGCTCGTTATCTCTTCATTTAATTTATTTTTCCGCTCCGAGCGTACAAATACGGACGTGTAATTGGTGGGACCTTAGCGAGATTTTTTCCTTAATTAGAAACCGGCTGCATTTACATTCCATAATTATGACATTGTACCATATCATACTTTATAAATATAACACGTCACATAACATGTGTGATATACACTGTGTATCAGCCAAATGGAATAAATTCGATAATAAATAAATGGGGGCGTGTTCGAAAAAACGCTCGGACACGTCGATTGTTATTTTTAGTTGCGCATTTTTTTCAACAAAAACTTTTTCTACAGGGTGTGTCATGTGACCGTGGCCAACACCAACTTTCTTATTTTAAATGCAACACCTGGTATATTATTCAATTTTTGGATTCTTCAGAAAATTCTAGACATATTTCATGTACAATGTCCTATACCTATCTTCAACTGTTTCGGAAATATTAAGTGTTTTCAGATTTATTGCAAAAATTAACATTAAAAAAGAAAATTATTTGATTACAGAAATTCGTTACAACACACTCAAAAACTAATAAGTAATACTGTTTATTTCTTGATAATGTAAAAAAACAAAAAAAAAAACAATAAATTTCAATGGAGGAGATGTTTAAAATGCTCGCCGTGAACGTCTTGGCAACATCCTAATCTTAAATAGAAATTTCTTCTAACGTTACTCAACATCTCAGGCGTGACCGATCTAATCGCAAGCATTATTCGTCATCTTAAGTCAGCTAAGTCGAGGGGTTTAGTTTTGTATACAATACTTTTGACATATCCCCATAAGAAGAAGTCTAATGACGTCAGATCAGGGGATCGTGCTGGCCATTCCATCGATCCTCGCCTCCCTATCCACCGATTTGGAAATATTCGGTTGAGGTAGTTCCACTTAATATTTCCGAAACAGTTGAAGCTTGGTATAGGACATTGTACATGAAATATGTCTAGAATTTTCTGAAGAATCGTATGAAATTTTATAGTTGGCATTCAATAATGTTAAATTGTAAGTCTCTGTGGTTAATCCTTTTCAGAGGATATATCTTCAGGCATACTGTATTCAAATCTGGCATTAGAATTTTTAAATATCCAAAATTAAATACCTACTCGTCGAATTGTTTGGAGAATTCATTAAACAGCCTAATAAATATCCGAATATAATTAATTACTTCTCAAGTCTACAAAGCGTAAAGCATCACACTGAATTCCGTAAACGAGCCCAATTTATAAAACATCTGATATTACGCAGTTAAATAATTACCTCGGAGGAATTCCGAGCTCTTCTGTCTGCGGATAACCGTTTAATTCAGCGACCTAATTACGGCAAACTTTTGTTGTTTGCGGCGGTTATTATGTTCGTGCTTTGAACCAAAGGCGTCTGTTTATTTAATAAAGTAGCATGCTAACCGGCTGTAAATAAGTTCGGTTTCCTATCGTGCCTTCCGTGCCATGCGAAAATCGGACTACAGAAACGTTTACTTCGCTGCGCCTCGTTCAGAATGGGCCAGGCCTCATTTAATATCGTTTACACAGCGAGCAAATGGAGAATGCACATATTTTATTGCGTAATTTCAAGCCTCATAACGCTCAAAATTTACCGCCGATATTTCTACAAAAAACTAAAATCCCTAAAATATCTTATTTAAAATGGCGACCTGTCAATGCTGAAAGTTGTTTTCTCACTCATTCATTATAGAAACTTTGCCATATTTTCAGCAATAATGTCTATAGGTATAGTGAATACAAATTTAATATCGAATATGCAATTAATAAATTTTCAGAAATTTCAGTAAAGGCTATACCACACCAGTCAATGCTGAAAGTTATATCCCTGGTTTTCTCACTTGTTCATTGTAGAAACTTTGCCTTATTTTCAGCAATAATGTCTATAGGTATAGTGAATACAAATTTAATATCAAATATGTAATTAATAAATTTTCAGAAATTTCAGTAAAAGCTATATCACACCTGTCAATGCTGAAAGTTATATCCCTGGTTTTCTCACTTATTCATTATAGAAACTTTGCCATATTTTCAGCAATAATGTCTATACGTATAGTGAATACAAATTTAGTATCAAATATGCAATTAATAAATTTTCAGAAATTTCAGTAAAAGCTATATCACACCTGTCAATGCTGAAAGTTATATCCCTGGTTTTCTCACTTATTCATTATAGAAACTTTGTCATATTTTCAGCAATAATGTCTATAGGTATAGTGAATACAAATTGAATATCAAATATGCAATTAATAAATTTTCAGAAATTTCAGTAAAAGCTATATCACACCTGTCAATGCTGAAAGTTATATCTCTGGTTTTCTCACTTATTCGTTATAGAAACTTTGCCATATTTTCAGCAATAATGTCTATAGGTATGGTGAATACAAATGTAATATCAAATATGCAATTAATAAATTTTCAGAATTTTCAGTAAAGGCTATATCCCACCTGTCAATGCTGAAAGTTATATCCCTGGTTTTCTCACTTATTCATTATAGAAACTTTGTCATATTTTCAGCAATAATGTCTATAGGTATAGTGAATACAAATTGAATATCAAATATGTAATTAATAAGTTTTCAGAAATTTCAGTAAAGGCTATACCACACCTGTTAATGTTGAAAGTTATATCTCTGGTTTTCTCACTTATTCGTTATAGAAACTTTGCCATATTTTCAGCAATAATGTCTATAGGTATGGTGAATACAAATGTAATATCAAATATGCAATTAATAAATTTTCAGAAATTTCAGTAAAAGCTATATCGCACCTGTCAATGCTGAAAGTTATATACCTGCTTTTCTCACTTATTCATTATAGAAACTTTGTCATATTTTCAGCAATAATGTCTATATGTATAGTGAATACAAATTTAATATCAAATATGCAATTAATAAATTTTCAGAAATTTCAGTAAAGGCTATACCACACCTGTCAGTGCTGAAAGTTATATCCTTGGTTTTCTCACTTATTCATTATAGAAACTTTGCCATATTTACAGCAATAATGTCTATAGGTATAGTGAATACAAATTTAATATCAAATATGCAATTAATAAATTTTCAGAAATTTCAGTAAAAGCTATATCACACCTGTCAATGCTGAAAGTTATATCTCTGGTTTTCTCACTTATTCGTTATAGAAACTTTGCCATATTTTCAGCAATAATGTCTATAGGTATGGTGAATACAAATGTAATATCAAATATGCAATTAATAAATTTTCAGAATTTTCAGTAAAGGCTATATCCCACCTGTCAATGCTGAAAGTTATATCCCTGGTTTTCTCACTTATTCATTATAGAAACTTTGTCATATTTTCAGCAATAATGTCTATAGGTATAGTGAATACAAATTGAATATCAAATATGTAATTAATAAGTTTTCAGAAATTTCAGTAAAGGCTATACCACACCTGTTAATGTTGAAAGTTATATCTCTGGTTTTCTCACTTATTCGTTATAGAAACTTTGCCATATTTTCAGCAATAATGTCTATAGGTATGGTGAATACAAATGTAATATCAAATATGCAATTAATAAATTTTCAGAAATTTCAGTAAAAGCTATATCGCACCTGTCAATGCTGAAAGTTATATACCTGCTTTTCTCACTTATGCATTATAGAAACTATGCCTCATTTTCAGCAATAATGTCTATATGTATAGTGAATACAAATTTAATATCAAATATGCAATTAATAAATTTTCAGAAATTTCAGTAAAGGCTATACCACACCTGTCAGTGCTGAAAGTTATATCCTTGGTTTTCTCACTTATTCATTATAGAAACTTTGCCATATTTACAGCAATAATGTCTATAGGTATAGTGAATACAAATTTAATATCAAATATGCAATTAATAAATTTTCAGAAATTTCAGTAAAGGCTATACCACACCTGTTAATGTTGAAAGTTATATCTCTGGTTTTCTCACTTATTCGTTATAGAAACTTTGCCATATTTTCAGCAATAATGTCTATAGGTATGGTGAATACAAATGTAATATCAAATATGCAATTAATAAATTTTCAGAAATTTCAGTAAAAGCTATATCGCACCTGTCAATGCTGAAAGTTATATACCTGCTTTTCTCACTTATGCATTATAGAAACTATGCCTCATTTTCAGCAATAATGTCTATATGTATAGTGAATACAAATTTAATATCAAATATGCAATTAATAAATTTTCAGAAATTTCAGTAAAGGCTGTACCACACCTGTTAATGTTGAAAGTTATATCCCTGGTTTTCTCACTTATTCATTATAAAAACTATGCCATATTTTCAGCAATAACGTCTATAGGTATAGTGAATACAAATTTAATATCAAATATGCTATTAATAAATTTTCAGAAATTTCAGTAAAGGCTATAGCACACCTGTCAATGTTGAAAGTTATATCTCCGGTTTTCTCACTTATTCATTATAGAAACTTTGCAATATTTTCAGCAATAATGTCTACAGGTATAGTGAATACAAATTTAACATCAAATAAGCAATTAATAAATTTTCAGAATTTTCAGTAAAGGCTATACCACACCTGTTAATGTTGAAAGTTATATCTCTGGTTTTCTCACTTATTCATTATAGAAACTTTGCCATATTTTCAGCAATAATGTCTATAGGTATAGTGAATACAAATTTAATATCAAATATGCAATTAATAAATTTTCAGAAATTTCAGTAAAGGCTATACCACACCTGTTAATGCTGAAAGTTATATCCCTGGTTTTCTCACTTGTTCATTGTAGACATTTTGCCATATTTTCAGTAATAATGTCTAGAGGTATAGTGCATACAAATTTAATATCAAATATGTAATTAATAAGTTTTCAGAAATTTCAGTAAAGGCTATACCACACCTGTTAATGTTGAAAGTTATATCTCTGGTTTTCTCACTTATTCATTATAGAAACTTTGTCATATTTTCAGCAATAATGTCTATATAGTGAATACAAATTTAATATCAAATATGCAATTAATAAATTTTCAGAAATTTCAGTAAAAGCTATATCACACCTGTCAATGCTGAAAGTTATATCCCTGGTTTTCTCACTTATTCATTATAAAAACTATGCCATATTTTCAGCAATAATGTATATAGGTATAGTGAATACAAATTTAATATCAAATATGCAATTAATAAGTTTTCAGAAATTTCAGTAAAAGCTATACCACACCTGTTAATGCTGAAAGTTATATCCCTGGTTTTCTCACTTGTTCATTGTAGACATTTTGCCATATTTTCAGTAATAATGTCTAGAGGTATAGTGCATACAAATTTAATATCAAATATGCAATTAATAAATTTTCAGAAATTTCAGTAAAGGCTATATCACACCTGTTAATGTTGAAAGTTATATCCCTGGTTTTCTCACTTATTCATTATAAAAACTATGCCATATTTTCAGCAATAACGTCTATAGGTATAGTGAATACAAATTTAATATCAAATATGCTATTAATAAATTTTCAGAAATTTCAGTAATAGCACACCTGTCAATGTTGAAAGTTATATCTCCGGTTTTCTCACTTATTCATTATAGAAACTTTGCAATATTTTCAGCAATAATGTCTACAGGTATAGTGAATACAAATTTAACATCAAATAAGCAATTAATAAATTTTCAGAATTTTCAGTAAAGGCTATACCACACCTGTTAATGTTGAAAGTTATATCTCTGGTTTTCTCACTTATTTATTATAGAAACTTTGCCATATTTTCAGCAATAATGTCTATAGGTATAGTGAATACAAATTTAATATCAAATATGCAATTAATAAATTTTCAGAAATTTCAGTAAAGGCTATACCACACCTGTCAATGTTGAAAGTTATATCCCTGGTTTTCACACTAATTCATTATAGAAACTTTGCCATATTTTCAGCAATAATGTCTATAGGTATAGTGAATACAAATTTAATATCAAATATGCAATTAATAAATTTTCAGAAATAGAAACAGGCTTGGTATAGCCTAGGCTATTAGTGTTTTTATGTTCTGCTGTTTTGATTATTTTTCTGCTTTCTCCTTTTATTTGTTGTTCTTGTGAGTGAATTCTGTATTGCTACGTAGTAAAGCGTACTGATAATTTGTAAAATATTATGTCGGTAGAGCGGATTATAATCCAAGTCTGGGCGATCTTTTATAGCCGATATTATCGATCAGAGAGTAGAGATTTGTATTCATCTCATTGCCCTGGCGATTAAACGCTGCACCAGACTCGTTATTAATATCTCGTTAAACTTATCGAGTTATTAAATCGGTCGGGATGGAAATTACACGAGCCAGTGATTAGCACGGCCCGACCACTGCTGGGCGCGGTGCTCTAAGCTCCGGGCTCCGGGAATCCGGTGCACAACTTCCGGCGGATGTAACCGGAAAAATGCACGCTTATGTTACGAAATTGTTGCCCCATTCGGTGCGTGATAACTCCCCCGGGGGGGTGGCCGTGGGGTACGAGTTCTTTCATTGGGGGGCGGATGGGGGCCGTGGCCGGATTATTAATAGCGCCCCCGGAGCCGGTATTGATTCCGCCCCGCGGCCCAGTCCGGTAAATAACCCGGAGATTACGAAATTTTGGGGCGAAAGTTTGCCCCCGCATAAAGCCCTCGCATAATGCCCTCGCATTATGCGGAACACGCGTGCATAATCTCGGTGCAGGGACAGACCATAACTAGATTACTGAGGCCTCTAAGGGTAATCTGTTTCTGTTCCTAAGGAAAGAGTTATGAGAGGCCTAGAGAAAATATGGTCAGCCTAGTTTCTAGTAGACTTGGGGGACATAAATAATGCAACTTCTCGCATCACGGTCATAAACAATATTGCTACTTTTGTCCGCATGTACACCACAACGTATTGTTTTTATAAAAAACAATTATTGTTTCTAGAAAAACAATTATTGTTTTGATATAAACAATTATTGTTTCTATAAAAACAATTATTGTTTTTATATAAAAGACATACGAGATAAAATAAAAGAAAAGAAAAAAGCATAGCAAAGATACCTAAATGTCAAAAACAGTAATAACTACGAAAGGTACAAGGAAAAAAGGAAAATAGTAAAAGACGAGGTTAGAATAGCAACGACCAGGGAGTGGGAAAAGTTCGAGGAGACAATGGAGAAAAACGCAAAGGAAAATCAAAAGCTATTTTATAAAACAATAAAAGGATGCAGGAAAGAAAAAAGGCAAGAAACGAGATACGTACAAGACAAACAAGGCAAAATGTTGAAGTAAAACGAAGAAATAATAGAAAGATGGAAAGAGTATTTCGAAGAATTACTAACTATAAATAGCGGCAACGAACAGAAGACAAGAAACAGCGAAAAGAACATCACAGAAACAGTAACGGAGAGTATCAACGAACAAGAGCTTTTGGAAATAATAAGGGAACTGAAAATAGGAAAAGCACCAGGACAAGATCAGGTTACAGGAGAAATGATTAAACACATGGAACCCATAGGAAAAGATAAACTACTGAACAAAATATGGAAGACAAATACGATACCAAAAGACTGGCAAACAGCGATAATAGTACCGATATACACGAAAGGTGACAATGCGCAAACTATAGAGGCATAACACTAATAAGTATAGGGATGAAAATATTAAAAAAAACAATTAACAAGAGAATAATAGCAAGAATAGAACAGACCCTAGAAGAAGCGCAATGTGGTTTCAGGAAAGGGAGATCCACGCAAGGCAACATCTTCGCAATAAAACAAATCACAGAAAAAAGAACCGCAAATAATAAAAATACATATCTGGGATTCATAGACCTCGAAAAAGCGTTTGACATGACCCAAAGAAATAAACTATGGTTAATACTAAAAGAGAGGGGAATATAAGACAGGATAGTCAAAGTAATACAGAATATATATAACAACAACAGTAATGCAATAATATACAAGGGGCAAATTTCAAGAACTTGTAAAACAAATAATGGACTAAGACAAGGAGGAGCTCTCAGCCCAACAATATTCAACCTATATATGGATGAAATAATGAAGAGCATGAAAACAGAAATAATAAAAGCAAACGTAGGATACAAAAACATGCAAATGGTTAAAATATCAGAAGGAGCATACGCCGATGATGTGGTAGTGATAGCAGAAAGTGAGAGGAACCTGCAACATAACATGAACGTATGGAATAAACACCTAGAGAAATATAACATAAAGATGAACTACAGCAAAACAGAAGTACTGATAATAGGAAAACGGAAAGAACACATAAATATACAGATAGGACAGGACCAGATTGAACAAGTGGAGCAATTCAAATACCTTGGAGTAGAACTTACAGAAGACGGGAAAATGGAAGGAGAATTAAGCAACAGAATAAACAACACAATAAAAACGTACTATGCCCTGAATAATATACTTACTAACAAGAAAGAGATAAGCAGAAAGACAAAAATGAATATATACAAAACTTTGACATATGGGAGCGAGACGTGGAAGCCAACAAAGAGGGATAAAAGTAGATTACAGGCAATAGTAGTGAAATATCTGAGAAGAGTAAAACAAGTAACGAAAAAAGACAGGATACGAAATAAAGACATCAGAGAGGAATTGGAAATAGAATCAATAGAAAAGTTTATAGAAAAGAAGCAGCTCAACTGGTGGGGACATCTAATTAGGATGAAAAATACGCATCAAACAAAACAAATCTGGGAAGCAAAAACAGGAAAGAAACGAGGAAGAGGCAGACCAAGACAAGAATGGGACAACAAAATAGGAGAAATAATAAACAGCAGAGGGAAGACAGTGAAACAAGCAAGATAAATGGCAAAGAACAGAAGAGAATAATATAAAATACATAACAAACAATGGAATATAACTGTAACGTAATATATTTAACATGTATAGCCCACACCGAAAGGTAAAGGGCCTATTGATAATAATAATAATATAAAAAAATATTGTTTTTATAAAAAACTTTTTTTTTATATAAAAAACAATAACGGGCGTTTTGAGGCCCATCGTTCAATAAAACAAAATTGTATTTCAGTGATATTTATGCGATTATACATTCATAATATAAAACCAACACGGATTTCGACTGCTGAACTGCATTATCACCGAATCCTGCTCGTTAGAAATTCATGAACGGTTTATTAGGTGCGTGTATTAATTAGTCAATAACTTAGCGGAGTAATTAGAAAATTCGCAAGGCACCGCGAACCAGCGCCATTAATTTTATCGCGCTCCACCTTTGAGCATTAACCTTCCGCAAACAATGTTTTTAACGATGGAAATTAATTTTACATTCCTGCGAGGCGCAGTTATCTGGAGGGCGCACTTCAGGCCTCCAAGCACGTAGCGTTTTAAGTCGACGCCCGCTTCAACCTTATCTTCCTCATAACGCACCATGGGCGTTAAAGTAAATCGATTCTCTTCGACGGACGACGGCTAAAGTAACTGCCGAATTTAAATATATTTAACACTAATAGTAATTTTGATCAGAGCTTTTTCATTGAAAATAAGTGAGAATATCAAAAGCATAACTTTCTGCATTGACTAGTATTGGTTAGCTATTACTGAAATTTCTGAATATATATTTATTGCATATTTAAGACTAGATTTGTAGTTAGTACACCTGAAACTAATTCTCCTGAAAATTTGACAAAGTTTCAGTATCAAATAAGTGAGAAAATCAAAAGTATATCTTTCTGCATTTACATATATGGGTTAGCTATTCGTGAATTTTCTGAAAATTTATTAATTGCATATTTAATATTGAATTTGTATTTAGTACACCTGAAGGTAATTCTCCTGAAAATTTCACATAGTTTCCATATTAAATAAGTGAAAAAATCAAAAGTATAACTTTCTGCATTTACAAGTATTGGTTAGATATTACTGAAATTTCTGAAAATTTATTAATTGCACATTTAATATTCAATTTGTGTTTAGTACACCTGAAGCTAATTCTCCTGACAATTTAACAAAGTTTCAGTACTAATTAAGTGAGAAAATCAAAAGTACAAGTATCTGCATTGACTAGTATAAGCGTAGAAACATGTAACACATCTTCAATAAATCTAATTTCGAATTTCCTGTTTAAATCGAAGTGCACACACGGAAGATTCCAATTTCTTAAGGAATAATTCATATTCCCTTTTGATTCCCGGATGCTGGAGGCCCTATGGAGCGCGCGGAATGCCTAATGGAACGTTAAATTACTTTTACGAGTTTGCATCTGGATTTATAATAAAATGCGAATTGAGGTGGCCCCGCAATGGGAAGTGCAGCAGACCAGAGATTCTGCTGGTTTCGCGCCGCTGTAATGCAGGTGGTTATCTTAAAGTTTTATTGTCCAAGAATTGAAAGACCCAAAGTGTGGCAAAGCTATTCACAAGAAACTGGGGCAGCTTGGGATTACACTCGGGGCGTTCTCGGTTTAAAATTGAGCGCGATAAGTGTAAAATGGAAGCAGAACTTCATCACGGCTAATATTTGTTACTTGATTTTCTCATTTAGAACATAATCCTCGCCAATTTTTCAGAAGAATTGTTTTCAAAGATTTGCGTCTAAAATTGGATTAAAGCTCCAATTTCCTACCCACAGTCGTGGATATTATTCTCGCCCATAGCACAGGGACGCTGACAAAATTATCTTCGCGTTTGATTTCTGTAATATACAGGGTGTTTCAAATTAAACCACCCAAATCGCCATTTCTATCCACTAGATGGCACTTATTTGGGGTAAAATAAATATAAGTAAACCTGGCAACTAAGCCAAGATTTAGAACAGGTATCTGTAGCTCACAGTATAAACTTCCTCTCAGTTGATCATCAGCAACAAAATTCATTAAATTCGTCAGAACGATATAAATCAGTAAAAATTGAAAATTGTATTGGTGTCAATTGACATTTGTATAAATGGCAAAGATCAAATTTTCAAATCATTACATCAGTGGCAATTAAGAAATTACACAAATCACAATTGGTTCACTTATCAGTAACAGTTCAAGCAATCAGTAAACATTGAAACTTGACACTTGATAAATGAACAAGTGACATTCAATAAATGAATCGGTGACACTTGACAAATGAATCAGTGATAAACAGATGAACCGGTGAACTAGACAAATGAATCAATGACAATTGATATACGAATTAGTGACATAAATGACAGAAATTGAATGGTGATTAGAATTGAGATTTTATCTCTGTTCAACAATGATCATTCAGTGCAACAATGATGCATCATTAAGAGCAAGTGTACAATAACAATTGACAATTCGATCATCACCAGTTAAATATTGCTCCCGTAGTGTTTCGAAATATTCGTTCCGTGTGAACGAATTAGTAACAAATCTGAGTAGTATCAGTAAATATTGATAATTATATAAGTGGTAATTGAAATTTTTATAAACGGTAATGATCAAAGTTTCACAGCATTACATCATTACCAATTGACAAATTGTATAAGCCAGAATTGGTTTACTTATCAGTGATAGTTCAATCAGTAAAAAATGATAAATTGGCATGTGATAAATGAATTAGTGACAATTGACATATGAATCAGTGACAACTGACAGTTCATTACCAATTGACAAATTGTATAAGCCACAATTGGTATACTTATCAGTGACAGTTCAATCAGTAAAAAAATATAAATTGTCATATGATAAATGAATTAGTAACAATTGACAAATGAATCAGTGACAATTGACAGAAATTGAATGGTGATTAGAATTGAGATTTTATCTCTGTTCAACAATGATCATTCAGTGCAACAATGATGCATCATTAAGAGCAAGTGTACAATAACAATTGACAATTCGATCATCACCAGTTAAATATTGCTCCCGTAGTTTTTCGATAATATATCAGTGACATTAGAGAGTGGCAATTATTGTTCATTGCCCAATAATTAATGAACGAATTAGTAACAAATCTGAGCAGTATCAATAAATATTGATAATTATATAAGTGGTAATTGAAATTTTTATAAATGGTAATGATCAAAGTATCACAGCATTACATCATTACCAATTGACACATTGTATAAGCCACGATTGGTTTACTAATCAGTGATAGTTCAATCAGTAAAAAATGATAAATTGCCATATGATAAATGAATTAGTGACAATTGACATATGAATCAGTGACAACTGATAGTTCATTACCAATTGACAAATGGTATAAGCCACAATTGGTATACTTATTAGTGACAGTTCAATCAGTAAAAAATTATAAATTGGCATATGATAAATGAATTAGTGACAAATGACAGATGAATCAGTGACAACTGATAGTTGAATCAGGAAAAATGACAGATGAATCAGTGACAAATGACAGATGAATCAGTGACAACTGATAGATGAATCAGTGACACTTGACAAATGAATCAGTGACAATTGACAAATTTAAGAATGATTATAATTGAGACTTTACCTATTTTCAAAATGATCATTCAGTACAATCAATGATGCATCATCATTGCTGTATAATTGCATAATATTGGACGTCCGGTGTTCTACTTTACGCATAATTTGATTCTGAGGGTTTGTCATTGATAAATTGACAAATTCAGTAAAAATTGACAGAAATTGAATGATGTTTATAATGAAAACTTTATCTCTTTTCAACAATGAGCATTCAATACAATTAATGATGCATTATTATGCATCCTCCATACTTAGCAAAAAAAATCATTATATTTACCCGAACAGTATAAATTATAATGCTCAACGAATTTTCAAATAAAATTTACAGATGAATTATTGATAATTACCAGATTGATCAGTTATAATTGATAGATGAATGAGTAACCATAATCAGATGAATCAGTGACAATTTACAGAAATGCTTAAAATTAATACATTAAATAATCAATACAGTATAAACAATTACTAATTAATCATCATTACGTTTCATTATTGCTATAATTATCATAAAATATTGGATGCCCATTGTTTTATTTTATACATTATTTGAATTGGGAGGTGGGTGAGTGGTCACAGTATAAGCATCCTCTCAGTTGATCATCAGCAAAAAAAAATCATTAAATTAACCAGAACAGTATAAATTACAGTACTCAACGAATCTTGAAATAACTATTGACATGGATTAGTGACAATTAATAGATTAATCGGTAATACTTGACAAATGCATCAGTGACAATTGACATAAATTGAATTGATGATATATCAGTGACATTAGAGAATAATAATTAATCATCTTGACTGATCAATGATAATTAATGGACGTGAATTACTAACACACAAGAGTAGTATCAGTAAAAATTGAAAATTATATTGGTAAAAATTGAGATTTGTTTAAATATTTTATATAAATAACAATGATCAAATTTTCGAAGTATTACATCAGTACCAATAGAAATTGCACAAATCACAATTGGTTCACTTATCAGTGCCAGTTCAATCAATCAGTAACCATTCAAAAATGACACTTGACAAATGAATCAGTAAACATTCAAAATTGACACTTGACAAATGAATCAGTGAGAATTAATAGATAATACAGGGAGAATTGAATCAGTGGCAATTGAAATATATTTAATGATGATGAAAATTGAGACTTGATCTTTTTTCAACAATGGTCAATCAGTACAATCAATGATGCATCGTAATGCATCATCATTGCTATAATAATTGCTTAATATTGGATGTTCAGTGTTTTACTTTACGCATAATTTGTCACAATTGGTTCACGTATCAGTGCCAGTTCAATAAATCAGTGAACATTGCAAATTGACACTTGACAAATGAGACAGTGACAATCAATAGATGAATCGGTGACTTTTGACGAATGAATGACATTTGATAAATGATTCAGTAACAATCGATAGAAATTGAATGATGATTATAATTAAGACTCTTTTCAAAAATGATCATTCAATACAATTCATGATTGTATGATTCTCCATTCAATATAACCATCCTCTCAGTTGATCATCGGCAATAATAATCATTAAATATACCAGAACGGAATAAATTATACTAGTTAACAAATTTTCAAATAACAATTGACATATGAATCAGTGACTTTTGATACATGAATCAGTGACAATTGACAGAAATTTAATGATGAAAAAAATTGAAATTTTATCTTTTTTCAACAATTTTTTCAACATATACATAATTATGCATCATCATTGTTATAATAATTGCATAATTTTGGACATTAAGTGTGTCACGTTACGCATAATTTGACAGATGAATCAGTGACAACTGATAGATTAATCCGTGACACATAACAAATGAATCTATATGACAATTGACAAATGAATCAGTGACAATTGATAGATAAATCAGTGAGAATTGATATACACTGATCAATTTGTATCATCATTTGTATCGATGATGATACAAATTGAGACATTATCTCTTTTAAACATTGAAAATTGTCACTTGATAAATGTGAGTGACAATCGGTACTTAAATCAGTGACAATTGATAAATGTATAGGTGGAAATTGACATACATTTAATGATGATTAAAATTAAGACTTGATCTTTACTTAACAATGATCATTCAGTACAATAAATGATGCATCATTATGCACCATTAATATAAAATAATATAAAATTAATAAAAATCATTAAATTTATCAGAACAATATAAATCAGTAAAAATTGAAAATTATATCATTGTAAATTGACATGTGTATAAATGACAATGATCAAATTTTGAAAACATTGCATCAGTAGAAATTGAGAAATTGCACAGAACACAATTGGTGCACTTATCACTGCCAGTTCTTTCAATCAGTAAACATTTAAAATTGACACTTGACAAATGAATCAGTAAACATTTAAAATTGACACTTGACAAATGATTCAGTAAACATTTAAAATTGAAACTTGACAAATGAATCAGTAAACATTTAAAATTGACACTTGACAAATGAATCAGTAACAATGGACAGATGAATCAGTGACAACTGAGAGATAAATAAGTGATACTTGACAAATAGAATCGTTGACAAATGAATCAGCGACAATTGATAGATTAACCAGTGGCAATTGACATACATTCAATGATGATGAAAATTGATAGTTGATCTTTTTTCAACAATGATCATTCAGTACAATCAATAATGCATCATAATGCATCATCATTGCTATAAAAATTGCAAAATATTGGACGTTCAGTGTTTTATGCATAATTTCATTCTAGGACGGGAACAGTTTAACCATCCTCTCAGTTGATCATCAGCAGTCAAAATCATCAAATTGCCCAGAATAGTAAAAATTACACTACTCAACGAATTTTTGATGACTAAAATTGAGACAATCTTAATGAAGGTGTTTAAGTTGCCTAAAGTCTTGGGCGCAATTGACAAATGAATTAGTGAAAATTTCGGTTACACTTAACAAATGAATCAGTGATGATTGACATACATTGAAGGATGATTAAAATTGAGACAGTCTTAATGAAGGTGTTTGAGTTGTTTATAGTCTTTGGCGCAATTGACATATGATTTAGTGAAAATTTCGGTGGCACTTAACAAATGAATCAGTGACGATTGACATTACATTGAAGGATGATTAAAATTGAGACGATCTTAATGAAGGTGTTTAAGTTGCTTATAGTTTTGGGCGCATTTTAGATAGCAGACTGTATATATGAACCTAATAATAATAATAATAATTCTAAGATAACATAGGACCTAAGATAATTATACTCTTTCGCCATAATTTAGGGGCCCTAAGTCATTGGTACACGATAAAGCATTATATTTAATAATTATGTTTTGAGGGGGTGGATGAATGAAAATGCCCAGTTACAAAATTCGAAATGTCGTTCTCACCCTACGAGGCTCACAATTGAAAGTGAAAAATCTGGTGATTCATCCCAAGGGGCGCTGGCTGTAAAATTCCACTATTGAATTATGCAATGATAATGTAGTGGAAATCATTATTCTTAATTTGCCCTATGCAAACGGACCCTCGGAAACATGCGGGTGCCCTTTTCTGTGAAATATGAATTTGTCATTTGATTGCCGCCCCGGACAAGGGGTTGAGTCATCCGCCCGCATTCGGGGGGTGCCATCTGAGCCGTCCATCTTGCGAGAGTCATCCTCCCCGGGATGACCGGGAGTGGCTGCAGTCCGGCGGATTAAACTATCATCCGCTGCAATTTACTCCCCAAATTGGAAGTTGGATAGCGAAAGCCGAGAGGGAGGGACGAATAAAATGGAGCTTTTTCCCCGTGGAAATTTATGTCTTTTGCCTCGGATTAAACCGTTTCGCTGAGTGACGAGGGCTAATTGAAATAGTTTTTGTTTGATCGCCTCTTGGGCGATGATGAAGCATATCAAGCAAGGTAACCAATAAAAGCAAAGTCCTTATGACCTTTATATACATGGAGATAGAAGTGTAATAAGTTTCTAATTTATTAACATCTAGTCCTAACCAAAAAAATCAAAAAAATCCAATTAAATCATATTCCAGAAAAGTAATTCAAACTTTGAAAGATTGTCCAAATTGAATAGATAAAAAACTTAATTACAATTTACGAAACTCAAATCCTCATATTTCAAAACTATACTTTTATATCTAAATATCTCATGGATATTTTGAAAATTTTATGCCAGATCTGCATACAGTATGCCTGAAGATAAATCCTCTGAATATTTGACCACTAAAATAAGGAAATAATATACATTTTGAACATGCAGTAATAAATATACATTACGATTTCAGCAAACCTACAATCTTAAAAATGGGGATAATATATGGAAAATTTTAGTCAAATTGTGGAAAATGTAAATTTATTAAAATGGGTATAATATATGGATGACTGGTAATTATAAAAAAAATGCAATTTTAACTGAATTAATTAATATTTTGGCATAATAATTAAAAAAATTGACTGTATACTTAAAAATTTGTGATACTTAATTGAAACTTTTAAAATAATCATTGAAATATAGCCATGAAATTTTTCAAATATTAAACACCATTTAAATATTTAACTGCACCTGCAAATTTTCAACTGTAAGTATCAAAAACTGAAATTTTCAACTACAACTATCAAAAACTGGCATATATTTTGTGTTTCAATATGTGGAAATTTTAGTCAAATTGTGGCAAATGTAAATTTATTAAAATGGGTATAATATATGGATGACTGATAATTATACAAAAATTTGCAGTACTTATTGAAATTTTGAATGAAGTAATTGATATTTTGGCATAATAATTTAAAAAAATTGACTGTATACTTAAAAACTTGTGATATTTAATTGAAACTTTTAAAATAATCATTGAAATATTGGCATGCAATTTTACAATTATTAAACAGCATTTCAATATATAACTGCACCTGCAAATTTTCAACTGTAAGTATCAAAAACTGAAATTTTCAACTACAACTATCAAAAACTGGCATATATTTTGTGTTTCAATATTTGGAAAATTTTAGTCAAATTGTGGAAAATGTAAATTTAATAAAATGGGTATAATATATGGATGACTGATAATTATACAAAAATTTGCGGTACTTATTGAAATTTTGAATGAAGTAATTGATATTTTGGAAACATAATTAAAAAAATTGACTGTATATTTAAAAACTTGTGATATTTAATTGAAACTTTTAATATAATCATTGAAATATAGGCGTGAAATTTTTCAAATATTAAACACCATTTAAATATTTAACTGCAACTGCAAATTTTCAACTGTAAGTATCAAAAACTGAAATTTTCAACTACAACTATCAAAAACTGGCGTATATTTTGTGTTTCAATATGTGGAAAATTTTAGTCGAATTGTGGAAAATGCAAATTTATTAAAATGGGTATAATATATGGATGACTGATAATTATACAAAAATTTGCAGTACTTATTGAAATTCTGAATTAAGTAATCGATATTTTGGTATAATAATTAAAAAAATTGACTGTATACTTAAAAACTTGTGATATTTAATTGAAACTTTTAATATAATCATTGAAATATTGTCATGCAATTTTACAATTATTAAACACCATTTAAATATTTAACGGCACCTGAAAATTTTCAACTGTAAGTATCAAAAACTGAAATTTTCAACTACAACTATCAAAAACTGGCATATATTTTGTGTTTCAATATGCGGAAAATTTTAGTCGAATTATGGAAAATGTAAGTTTATTAAAATGGGAATAATATATGGATGACTGATAATTATACAAAAATTTGCAGTACTTATTGAAATTTTGAATGAAGTAATTGATATTTTGGCATAATAATTTTAAAAATTGACTGTATACTTAAAAACTTGTGATATTTAATTGAAACTTTTAAAATAATCATTGAAATATTGGCATGCAATTTTACAATTATTAAACACCATTTAAATATTTAACTGCACCTGCAAATTTTCAACTGTAAGTATCAAAAACTGAAATTTTCAACTACAACTATCAAAAACTGGCATATATTTTGTGTTTCAATATGTGGAAAATTTTAGTCGAATTGTGGAAAATGTAAATTTATTAAAATGGGACTGATAATTATACAAAAATTTGCAGTACTTATTGAAATTTTGAATTTTGAATGAAGTAAATGATATTTTGGCATAATAATTTAAAAAATTGACTGTATACTTAAAAACTTGTGATATTTAATTGAAACTTTAAAAATAATCATTGAAATATTGGCATGCAATTTTACAATTATTAAACACCATTTAAATATTTAACTGCACCTGCAAATTTTCAACTGTAAGTATCAAAAACTGAAATTTTCAACTACAACTATCAAAAACTGGCATATATTTTGTGTTTCAATATGTGGAAAATTTTAGTCGAATTGTGGAAAATGTAAGTTTATTAAAATGGGTATAATATATGGATGACTGATAATTATACAAAAATTTGCAGTACTTACTGAAATTTTGAATGAAGTAATTGATATTTTGGCATAATAATTAATAAAATTGACTGTGTACTTAAAAACTTATGATATTTAATTGAAACTTTTAAAATAATCATTGAAATATAGGCATGACATTTTTCAAATATTAAACATCATTTCAATATTTAACTGCACCTGCAAATTTTCAACTGTAACTATCAAAAACTGAAATTTTTAACAACAACTATAAAAAACTGGCATATATTTTGTGTTTCAATATGTGGAAAATTTTAGTCGACTTGTGGAAAATGTAAATTTATTAAAATGGGTATAATATATGGATGACTGATAATTATACAAAAATTTGCAGTACTTATTGAAATTTTGAATGAAGTAATTGATATTTTGGCAACATAATTAAAAAAATTGACTGTGTACTTAAAAAATTTAAATGAAACTTTTAAAATAATCACTGAAATATAGGCATGAAATTTTTTCAAATATTAAACACCATTTAAATATTTAACTGCACCTAAAAATTTTCAGCTGTAAGTGTCAAAAACTCAAATATTTAACCACAAATATCAAAAACTGACATGCATATAACTGCATCTTTCAAATTTTCGACTCAAACTGTCAAACCTGGCCAAATTTTCAACTACAATTGTCAAAAAGTGTAAAATATATAACTGCATCTTTAGCTATCTAAATTCTTAAATTTTCAAGTGCATACTATCGAAAACTTTATAATTCTGTAAACTTTTTAATTCTATCTGCAAACTTTCAACTGAAGCTCTCAAAAGCTAAGATTTTCAACTGCTTTATCAATAACTGTCACATTTTTAACTGCATCTTCCAAATTTTTAACTCAAACTGTCAAACCTGCTCAAATTTTCAACTACAACTGTCAAAAAGTGTAAAATATATAACTGCATCTTTAGCTATCTAAATTATTAAATTTTCAAGTGCATAATGTCGAAAACTTTCTAATTCTGTAAACTTTTTAATTCTATCTGCAAACTTTCAACTGAAGCTCTCAAAAGCTAAAATTTTCACAATTTTCAAACTGTCACATTTTTAACTGCATCTTCCAAATTTTTAACTCAAACTGTCAAACATGGTCAAATTTATAACTCAAACTGTCAAAAAGTGTAAAATATATAACAGCATCTTTAGCTATCTAAATTCTTAAATTTTCAATTGCATACTGTCGAAAACTTTCTAATTCTGTAAACTTTTTAATTCTATCTGCAAACTTTCAACTGAAGCTCTCAAAAGCTAAAATGTTCAACTGTTATTATCAATAACTGTCACATTTTTTACTGCATCTTTTAAATTTTTAACTCAAACTGTCAAACCCGGCCAAATTTTCAACTACAACTGTCAAAAAGTGTAAAATATATAACTGCATCTTCAGCTATCTCAATTCTTAAATTTTCAAGTGCATACTGTCGTGCAAACTTTCTAATTCTGTAAACTTTTTAATTCTATCTGCAAACTTTCAACTGAAGCTCTCAAAAGCTAAAATTGTCAACTGCTTTATCAATAACTGTCGCATTTTTAACTACATCTTCCAAATTTTTAACTCAAACTGTCAAACCTGCTCAAATTTTCAACTACAACTGTCAAAAAGTGTAAAATATATAACTGCATCTTCAGCTATCCAAATTGTTAAATTTTCAAGTGCATACTGTCGAAAACTATTCTGTAAACTTTTTAATTGTATCTACAAACTTTCAACTGAAGTTCTCAAAAGCTAAATTTTGCAACTGCTATTATCAATAACTGTCACATTTTTTACTGCATCTACCAAATTTTTAACTCAAACTGTCAAATCTGGTCAAATTTTCAACTACAACTGTCAAAAAGTGATAAATATATAACTGCATCTTCAGCTATCCAAATTGTTAAATTTGCAAGTGCATACTGTCGAAAACTATTCTCTAAACTTTTTAATTGTATCTACAAACTTTCAACTGAAGTTCTCAAAAGCTAAATTTTGCAACTGCTATTATCAATAACTATCACATTTTAACTGTATATGCGAATTTTCAATTATCACTGTACTTTTTTCAAATTTTGAATTCCAACAGTCAAATCCTGCCATACAACTGTATCAGTTAAATTATCAGTCACTGAAATTTCTGAAAATGTATCTAATGGATATTTTGAAAATCTGATGCTAGATCTGTATACTGTATACTTGAATACAAATCCTCTGAAAATTTGACCACGAATATGTTTTAAATAAGTGAGAAAATCGAGTAATTAACTTTCCAAGTTGACCAGCAGAAGTTGTCAGTCACTGAAATTTCTGAAAATTTATCTCATGGATATTTTGAAAATTTGATACCTGATCTATATACAGTATGCCTGAAAATAAATCTTCTGAAAATTTGACCACTAGTATGTCTCAAATAAGTGAGAAACTCGAGCTATTAACTTTCCGAGTTGACCAGTATATGTTGTCAGTCACTGAAATTTCAGAAAATTTATCTCATGGATATTTTGAAAATTTTATGCCAGATCTGTATACTGTAAACCTGAAGATGAATCTTTAAGTTGTAGATTTATATTATCCATGATTGATTGTAGATGTATGATGTCTGTTCTGCTATTCAAGATATTGATTAATAATTCAAGTTTAGTTTTTTTTTTTTTCTAGGTTTGTGTATTTTATTTTTTAGTTTATTTTGTTTTATTTTTTCTTGGAATCGTTTGTTAATATAAGAGGGGAATTTATAATTTATGAAGGCCGGAGTTAGTTTTTTGTATTTTCAAAATTAAACGAGATATCCTCCGATCCAGCATTGTTGAATCACCCTGTATATAAGTTGTTATTTTGGCGTCTGGCGCCTCACTAACGCCTAATTTAGTAAAGCATCCACATAATTATACCATTTAAGCCCAAATCGACGAAAAATCACGCATAATAAACGCCGAATTATGTAAATTCAAAGACATCGCCCAATCAAGCAATTGATGTAATTATCCGTTAATACAGCAATAAAACGTTACTTAACTGCGCCGCATTAATCCCCGATTGGCAGCCAAGGGAGTAGGTAATTACCGTGGCAAATTATTAATCAGAATTTGCGTCGTGTGTCTTGCAATTAATTAATCGGAGGTTTTAATTAATACAGTCTTCATCCACGCCACGTCTGGATATTAACTCTAATGCCGCGAAACTGGCATAAAATTAATGTACAGAGTATTTACTGCGATGAAACGTTACAACGGTAAAATTACCATAAAAGATGTAAGAAATAAACTTCGGCAAGGATATTGACGTCGCTTAAGTGGGTGTTAAATATTTCCGTATCGATGCAATGATGAGGTTTAAAATAATCATCTGGATATCAATGTGCATAAATATTGAGTTATTAATTAAATGTTTTTAAAATTATACAGGGTGATTCATGGGGAAATGCGCGTACAGTAATGGTAGATACGGCACATCGAGGTGATTCTAAATAAACTATATTTTATGGGTCTATCGTTCTTCAATATTATATATATATACACACACAAATATATATATATATATATATATATATATATATATATATATATATATATATATATATATATATATATATATATATATATACACACTGTGTATCAGCCAAATGGAATAAATTCGATACTAAATAAATGGGGGCGTGTTCGAAAAAACGCTCGGACACGTCGATTGTTATTTTTAGTTGCGCATTTTTTTCAACTAAAACGTTTTATACAGGGTGTGTCATGTGACCGTGGCCAATACCAACTTTCTTATTTTAAATGCAACACCTGGTATATTATTCAATTTTTGGATTCTTCAGAAAATTCTAGACATATTTCATGTACAATGTCCTATACCTATCTTCAACTGTTTCGGAAATATTAAGTGTTTTCAGATTTATTGCAGATTTCCAAATCGGTGGATAGGGAGGCGAGGATCGATGGAATGGCCAGCACGATCCCCTGATCTGACGTCATTAGACTTCTTCTTATGGGGATATGTCAAAAGTATTGTATACAAAACTAAACCCCTCGACTTAGCTGACTTAAGAAGACGAATAATGCTTGCGATTAGATCGGCCACGCCTGAGATGTTGAGTAACGTTAGAAGAAATTTCTATTTAAGATTAGGATGTTGCCAAGACGTTCACGGCGAGCATTTTGAACATCTCCTCCATTGAAATTTATTGTTTTTTTTTTTGTTTTTTCACATTATCAAGAAATAAACAGTATTACTTATTAGTTTTTGAGTGTGTTGTAACGAATTTCTGTAATCAAATAATTTTCTTTTTTTAATGTTAATTTTTGCAATAAATCTGAAAACACTTAATATTTCCGAAACAGTTGAAGATAGGTATAGGACATTGTACATGAAATATGTCTAGAATTTTCTGAAGAATCCAAAAATTGGATAATATACCAGGTGTTGCATTTAAAATAAGAAAGTTGGTATTGGCCACGGTCACATGACACACCTTGTATAAAAAGTTTTTGTTGAAAAAAATGCGCAACTAAAAATAACAATCGACGTGTCCGAGCGTTTTTTCGAACACGCCCCCATTTATTTATTATCGAATTTATTCCATTTGGCTGATACACAGTGTATAGGGTTATTCATTAATATTGCCCATATTTTCAATTAATCACAACTTACGAACCACCCTATATTTTTTTGTAATATTTGGTACGTATGTTCTTTGTTAACTGTAGTATCGATTAACATAATAAATGAAAATCTTATTCTATGTCCGGCCTTAAAAAAATTAATAATTAGGTTTCGATTCGAAACAACACCCTGCATGACAATATTTTAAAATTATGTTTGCATGTTTGGAAAAAGCAGAAAAAAATTAGTAACACTAGTATTTAGTATAGTGTTTTTACTTGAAATTGAAAATCTACCTACGAAGGGCGTTTATTGCGCTCCATTGTGCGAACGGAATTTTATGACGGGTAATGGGAGAGAACAGAGTCCAGGGCCGGCATCAGAAAATACAGATTCAGTGCCCCGTAGAAAATTAACATTAGTGATTCATTATCATTAAATTGTACTTTTCATTGTATTTTTAAGTGTACATATAATTAATTGTGTTTTACAAATGTAGTTATAATTTCATAGAAAATTTATATACAGTGTGATTCGCGAAACAAATAACTTAAGTTACCCATAACATTATTGACTTGCTCAGTGCGTTAAAAAATTAACGACGTTAATTTTTTCATGAATCGTAATGTAACAAGCAAATATTATTCCGCACAACTTGATTCATCGCTTTCACTTTCACTTTGAACATTAATAATTAGATTTGGTGCACTAAGCGTCCTATAATCGTTTTCAATTTTAATCACATGATCGATGTAGTTTTTCCAAATGGTACTTGAAATGTTGCTGCATTCTCGCTGAACAATTTGAATTGTTTCTTCACTCATTTTGGGTTGTGCGTTATTTTTTCGCAAATTTCTTTTTAAAGTTGACCATATCAGTTCAATTGGATTGAAGATACAGTAGTAAGGTGGAAAGCGCAACACTTGGTGAGCAAATTCTTCTGCCATCTTGTCAACCATATACGTTTTTTTTGAAATTTTGTTTTTTTATAAGTTCTAATAATGTTTTTTTCTTTGCACTTAGGGGAATGACGATACCATTTTGAATGCAAAAATCCGCAATATCGCCTTTCTTGGAAGCGGCGGTTGGGATTTTATTAATTTGCTTTGAGTGGTAAGTTGCATTATCCATTACGATTATTGAGTTATTGGGGCAATAATTGATTGCGAAACAAATTTTCAAATAATTCGGCGTTCATATCCTGATGATAGTCTAACGAGCTTGATGCAATATTCTTGGCTGATAAGAGCAAACTATTTGGCACAAAACCTGCGACTCCTCCTGCATGAAGAATAACAATTCTTTTTCCTCTATTGCACGGTGCTCTAAGGTGGCACTTATTTGTTTTATCGACCCATCCCTTGGAAACGACGTCGTGAGTATCGAACCATGTTTCATCCAAATAAATTATCGCTTCATTTCTATATTCGTTTATTTTAGATAAATATTCTAATCGCTCTTTTTGCAATCTCGGCGATTCCATGATGTCAATTCGTTTGTCTAAAGTTTTATACTTAAAACCCTAACTAAGTAGGTATTTATACAAAGTAGTTTCCTTATATGGAAAATCATTTCCAAGAATTTCGAAAATAAATTGGACCGTGGGCACGTTACCTGATTTATAAGAATTGTAAATTATATTTTTGATCCTCTTGGCGATGGCATCGTCTATTTAGGTAAATTTGCAACTTCTTTTCCTTTCTAGCGGTCCTTTCGTAATTATTCTCCAAACCGTTGCATATGATATTCCTGTCAGAATGGAAATTCTTTGCAGTGGATTCTCGCTTATAAGGGTGTTATAAATATTTACGACTATCCTTTTAGTATCAGTTGAAAGCAAAGCATGCCTTATTAGTCCCTGATTTTCATTTTCGATAGTTGATGTGTCCATTTGATGATGGTTGTTTTGAAATTTATCAAAATCAATTTGAGAACAACTTCCCTTTGTAGACTATCGAAGGGATTCTTCAACAAAACTATCGGAATGGCTTCTTTCCTCACATAATTGAAATATATCGTCCAACTGAGTGTCATTATAAATTGATGAAATCATTGTTGCAGTTTCACTTAACGACGTTTCCATCTTAATAAACTCTACCCTTTCACAAGTTTATAAATGATAATATGCACACGCATGTAAAATGAGTACTGTTGCAATGTGAAGGTTAAAACCGACTGAAAGACAGATGTAGACTATTTGAGATAAAGACTATTTGAGGCAGCCTTAACTGATTGTCTGCATATTCGCCCAGCAATTAAGGTACAATGAACCTTAATTGCATGGGCGAATGTATAATCCTTTTAAAACCGCTTCCTAGGTGACGGCTCTTAATTATCTACTGGCGTCTGTAGTCTTGTAATTATATCGAATTGTACAATTGTAAAAAAGAATTACGTCCTCCGACTCATAAAAAACGATGTAGATAGTTGTAAGATTATTGAATTCAATTTAATTAATTAATCATTTTTATATTTTGATCATAGTGATATAATTGTGTATATATCGAAGAGAAAACAATTAAGTAGCATCTGCGTCGAAAGTAAATTATTTGGTTACGTTCCTGGACGCCCGCCTCTTCGCAGCACGCCATACAATGGAGAACCCTTGACCGTAATAAACCCTCATTGCAGGTACATTTTCAATTTCAAGTGAAAACACTATACTTGCTTCGATCGCACAAACTTTTTTACATTTTTTTTAAAAATAGTTTATAGAATAAAAATAAATTTGGAACCATTGATTTTCCAATTTTTTTCATAGTAGTGACAATAAAAAAATATTATCAGTAAACTTCGAAAGGAAAATATTAACTACGGTACGTCAGAAACAGATTATCTCTGTAGGCCATTTGCGACTACATATTTGCGGAAATGCAACTTTTAGTGCCGCTCGTGTAATAAAACTATTCTCTGCAATGGCGTTACATCGAGTTATGAATTCCAAAACCGTTCAAAATATAAATTTGTTACTTATTTACTTGAGTCAAATCTAGATGTTTTGATAATGGATCACCCTGTATTATTACAAAACAAAGTATTATTTAAAATTCCAAAGCACAATATTGGCTCTAAAAACGTGGGAATTAGTTCGTTTGAATTTTCCGCCTCCGAAAAATATCAATCCGGAATTCCTCTTCGCACGAGCCGCCAACAGTTTCCACTTTATTACCATTTCTCCCTTTGTAGGCGCCGCTTTTAAATGCCCCGAAGCGAAAGTCCGGACTGCACGGGGAATATTTTTTCGCGCATTGCCGTTATTTCCAATTCCCTGCCATCGCCGTTTTCGTCGGCTCGGCATTCAATATTCGCTCGTTATTGCCATGCAGACACCCGCGACCTTACCCATATTACGTTTTCGTTTTTTCGTTCGGTTTGTAAATATTGGGGCTCTCATTCATGCCTCGGCGAATTTTTTTTTTGGGTCGCTTTTTCAGGTCGCGTGAGCTTACGGCGCGTAATACAAACAAGTGATGTATTATTGACCTACATTGTGGCTGTTTATACTAAGCGAAGGATGTTTTTACTATAAATAGGCATGTATTTGGGTAGCACGATATGGGGTTGGTGGTTTGTTTGCATTTCAGCCCGTTCTATAGGCAGGCAACTACCAATTTTTACTCACAACAAAAAGTTATTACAGAACCACCTGTTACAATGTTTTTGAGCATAATGTTCAAGAAATGAATGCAAAATATACAAATATAAGTATACAGGGTGTTAATACTAAGTTGTAATACCCTAATAAAATCGCAGTTAGAACTGCCATTAAACTGCCATAATTGTGAATGCAAATGTTTTAGAGAACCGAATGCAAATGCTGAAAGTTTTTGTATTTTTTAAATATCCCTTAAAATAAAGGAGTAACGACGATTTTTCGAAAAACATAAAAACGCCTATAACTATGAAATTGGGCTCCTAGTCAAAATTTTGAACTAAGAAATGTTGTTTATTTCAATGACTTATAACTGCCATTTTTGGGTATTACAACTTAGTATTAACACCCTATATAATGAAAAACAAAAAAACGCCTTTAACTACGAACTTGAGCTCCAATTCAAAATGTTGAACTAAGAAAAGTTGTTTATTCCAATGACTTCTAACTACCATTTTCGGATATTACAACTTAGTATCAACACCCTGTATAATGCTGCGATCATAAATTTCTTTGAATGTCATATAGCAAATTCACATTAAATAAATGCGAATAGATGCGAACAAATGCGATTTATTAAATGAATTACATGATTACTGATTCATGAATTACTCCAATGCTTGGTATATATATATATATATATATATATATATATATATATATATATATATATGTCTTCTTTTTAATTTTTTAATATCGAATTATAATTCCACTGCTCCAATGTGAAGCAGATTCACTCTATATGTAAGTCATTATAAATCAGTCTAATACTTAATATATCTTTTAACTTTAAAATATTTCTAGTAACAATACCACTGCTGCATTTTCTTCTTCTCTCTTACCTGCAAAAAAAGAAAAACATCATTAGTAATAGCAATATATATTGAAAACGTAATTGTAATTATATTGTATAAACAGTAAATAAGGTGGAGATAGCCCGAATGCATATACTTGATATACCCCAAAACAGGCAAAGTTTCACTACCACTTGATCATTTAGATCAGTAGTATACTTCAGTGGTATACTTTAAAAGGTATACTTTTGATATTCTCCCAAATTTACTACTTAAAACTTTCACAAATTTTCAGAAGAATTAGCTTGGGCTGAATGAAAAAGATACATTTTCAGAAATTTCAGAAATAGCTAACCCATACATGTAAATGCAGGAAGTTACTCTTTTGATTTTCTTACTTATATAATACTGAAACTTTGTTAAATTTTCAGGAGAATTGACTTCAGGTGCACTAAACACAAATCAAATATTAAATATGCAATTTATAAATTTTCAGAAATTTCAGAAAGAGCTTACCCATACTTGTAAATTCTGAAAGTTATACTTTTGATTTTCTTACTTATTTAATACTGAAACTTTGTCAAATTTTCAGGAGAATTAACTTCAGGTGTACTAAATACAAATCTAATATTAAATACGCACTTCTAAATTTTAAAAAAATTCAGTAATAGCAAATTCATTCTTGTTAATGCAGGAAGTTATACTTTTGATTTTCTCACTAATTTATTACTGAAACGTTGTTAAATTTTCAGGAGAATTAGCATCAGGTACACTAAATACTCATATTATATTACAAATGCAAATAATACATTTTCAGAATTTTCAGTTATAGCTAACCCGTACTTATAAATTCAGAAAGGTATGCTTTTGATTTTCTCACTTATTAAGTACTGAAACTATGTCAAATTTTCAGGAAAATTAGTATCAGGTGTATTTAACCCAAATCTAATATTAAATATGCAATTGATAAATTTTCAGAAACTTTAGTAATAGCTAATTCATACTTGTAAATGCAGAAAGTGATACTTTTGATTTTCTCTCTTTTTTTAAACTTTGTTAAATTTTCAGGAGAATTAGTTTCAGGTGTACTAAACACAAATCTAATATTAAACATGCACTTAATATATTTTCAGAAATTTCAGTAAATGCTAACCCAAACTAGGCAAGGCAATGCTGAAAGTTATACTTTTGATATTCTCACTTATTTAATACTGAAACTTTGTTAAATTTTCAGGAGAATTAGCTTCAGGAATACTGAACAGATATCTGTTAATTAATATGCAATAAATAAATTTTCAGAAATTTCAGTATTGACTAATTCATACTTGTCATTGCATAAAGTTATAGTGTTGATTTTCTCACTTATTTAGTACTGAAACTTTGTCAAATTTTCAGGAGAATTAGCTTCAGGAATACTGAACAGATATCTGTTAATTAATATGCAATAAATAAATTTTCAGAAATTTCAGTATTGACTAATTCATACTTGTCATTGCATAAAGTTATAGTGTTGATTTTCTCACTTATTTAGTACTGAAACTTTGTCAAATTTTCATGAAAGTTAGCTTCAGGATTACTGAACAGATATCTGATAATTAATATGCAATAAATAAATTTTCAGAAATTTTAGTATTGACTAATTCAAACTTGTCATTCCATACAGTTAATAAAGTTATAGTGTTGGTTTTCTTACTTATTTAATACTGAAACTTTGTCAAATTTTCATGAGAATTAGCTTCAGGAATACTGAACAAATATCTGATAATTAATATGCAATAAATAAAATTTCAGAAATTTCAGTATTGACTAATTCATACTTGTCATTGCATAAATTTATAGTGTTGATTTTCTCACTTATTTAGTACTGAAACTTTGTCAAATTTTCATGAAAGTTAGCTTCAGGATTACTGAACAGATATCTTATAATTAATATGCAATAAATAATTTTTCAGAAATTTCATAATTGACTAATTCATACTTGTCATTGCATAAAGTTATAGTGATGATTTTCTCACTTATTTAATACTGAAACTTTGTCAAATTTTCATGAAAATTAGCTTCAGGATTACTGAACAGATATCTGATAATTAATATGCAATAAATAAATTTTCAGAAATTTCAGTATTGACTAATTCATACTTGTCATTGCATTAAGTTATAGTGTTGATTTTCTCACTTATTTAATACTAATACTTTGTCAAATTTTCATGAAAATTAGCTTCAGGAATACTGAACAGATATCTGATATTTAATATGCAATAAATAAATTTTCAGAAATTTCAGTATTGACTAATTCATACTTGTCATTGCATTAAGTTATAGTGTTGATTTTCTCACTTATTTAATACTAATACTTTGTCAAATTTTCATGAAAATTAGCTTCAGGAATACTGAACAGATATCTGATATTTAATATGCAATAAATAAATTTTCAGAAATTTCAGTATTGACTAATTCATACTTGTCATTGCATTAAGTTATAGTGTTGATTTTCTCACTTATTTAATACTAATACTTTGTCAAATTTTCATGAAAGTTAGCTTCAGGATTTCTGAACAGATATCTGATAATTAATATGCAATAAATAAATTTTCAGAAATTTCAGTATTGACTAATTCAAACTTGTCATTCCATACAGTTAATAAAGTTATAGTGTTGGTTTTCTTACTTATTTAATACTGAAACTTTGTCAAATTTTCCTGAGAATTAGCTTCAGGAATACTGAACAGATATCTGATAATTAATACGCAATAAATAAATTTTCAGAAATTTCAGTATTGACTAATTCATACTTGTCATTGCATTAAGTTATAGTGTTGATTTTCTCACTTATTTAATACTGAAACTTTGTTAAATTTTCAGGAGAATTAGCTTTAAGTGTACTAAATACAAATCTAATATTAAATATGCAATTCAGAAATTTTCATACATTTCTCTACATATTTTTAATAGTTTTTCAAGAATTTATCAGTTTCTCAATCATTGTTCTGCAATTTTTTCGCCTATTTTTCAATGAGTATTCAACAAGTATTCAATTTTTCAACCACTTCAATTATACAAAAAAATTTATGAATTTTTTGTATAATTTATACATATAAGTATAAAAATAGATTACATAGAGTATACATAAGTTAGAGCATTTGAACTACGTTTGTTCTACAATTATTCTACAATGTTTAAAAATGTCTCAAATATATAGTAGTAGTATATATAATTTATTGAAGCATTTTTATACAAAAATATTGTTTTATTATATATATTTTTTCTAATTTTCAATGAGTACTCTATGAGTATTCAAATTTTTAAATACTCTACATTTTTTTAATATTGTTATATAATTATATTTCTGAGCATAAATAAATTTGAGCATTTGAACTACATTTGCCATTTAAAATTCAGGTAATAATTTAGCATTGGTACTTCATATGCATATGTCTTGATTATTTTTTCACAACACAATAAATTAAATGAAAATATTTCTTTTTTCTCCGTAACAATGCACACTGTTTTGTTTCTTTATATTATTCTTTCAACTTTTTTAATTTTCCAAACATGTATTAAACATTCGCAAAATTACATAATTGTAACAATTAAAATTTCTTAAACAATTCGTTTATAACTTCGCAATTCTTCTACAACTTTTCCAATCTTCAGTCATTTCTACTGAAGATTTTTTTTAATAATCTTTTACCAATTTGTCAATCATTGTTCTAGGGTAGTATAAACATGTATTCCATATAGAGGTATATATCCACAGCATACTTAATACATACACTGTGTATCAGCCAAATGGAATAAATTCGATAAAAAATAAATGGGGGCGTGTTCGAAAAAACGCTCGGACACGTCGATTGTTATTTTTAGTTGCGCATTTTTTTCAACAAAAACTTTTTATACAGGGTGTGTCATGTGACCGTGGCCAATACCAACTTTCTTATTTTAAATGCAACACCTGGTATATTATTCAATTTTTGGATTCTTCAGAAAATTCTAGACATATTTCATGTACAATGTCATATACCTATCTTCAACTAGGTAGTATTATCTTAAGAGTTCGTTGAGTACTGCCAAAATTTCAATACTTTATAAATTAATAGATGTGGCTGTTATATCCGGAAAGTCTACATTTACGTAGTGATATAAAATAAATAAATATTAGAAAGTTTAAAGAAAATATTATTAATGTAATCAATATATTATAATAAAATATCAATGAATGTGCTCGAAAATTTAATTTAATTAAAATTTAAATTACAACTGTCAAATTTTCTATTGTTTTTGTCAACATTTCAACTATTCTAGTTTATCTCCATGATAACTAACAATTGTTCAATGATTTCAGTAAACATTTCAATTGTTTGTTTTAAAATTATAATTATTCATATCAAGATTTGAATGGTTGTCAAATTTCAATTGTCAATGTTATACATTGTATATATTACTACAAATATAAGTGATAACTTTTCAATTGTTTTTATCAAAATTTAAAATATTTTGCTATTTTGCTATAGCGTTAATCAGTTGTATGATTTACTTTCAGTGATTTTAAATCACTGAAACACATTACTTTTACACACTTTTTTAAAACACTTTTTTTTACACATTACTTTTCGAATATACTTAATAAAGAGTGTAGGCTCATAAGAAACTTCAGCTGAGGATTTCACTGCGAGATATTAACTTTAACGCTATTAATATTCTTGCTGTAAAATAATAGGCGGTCATTCCGGCGTCAGTTTCATTATAACTTAAAAACTTTATCTAATTATTTTCGGTGAGACGAGAGCGCTATGCCTGGAGCCGTTTTACTTCCACATTTGACAGTTAATTAAGGAACAAACGGCGTCATTAGATTAACGTGGGGAATAAATTAAATGCAGTTGCATTATGCGCACCTCCTTATTATTTAAATCGAATTACCAGCCAGAATTATTCTGTGGAGGAAGTGAACAGCGTTGAAAAGTCTAATTGGCCAGCGCCAGCGTGTTTGCCTGTGCTGCCTAGGAAGCAGCCTGCAAGTGACGTGGCTTACCTGCGGACGTTGAAATATTCAAATTACTTTCAGGAATTTGAATTGTTAATAGCCGCGGTCAGATTGCCTGGCCCGCGAATTCCGCACACACTCCGAAAACTCAATACCGCCCCAGATTGAGTGCTTTGTGATGAAGCTCGGGTCGAAACTTTTTTCATTGCCCCGGATACGAACACAAAGCGCTGGATGGTATGTCATTCGCTGCGAAAACTAACACGAACACTATTTTAAATAAATAAAATGCAATACAATATATTTGTTTTGTCAGCTTTTGCATATTTGTTAAATGTTTCGTGCAATTTTCGAAATATTTTAGAAGTCATGCTATGAAATAGTATAAAATATATGTAGTATTATTTACTCTAGGGTCGTACTGCAAAAAGTTGACAATAACCATTCAAATCTTGATAAGCATAATTCAAATTTTGACAAAAATATTTAGAAATTTCACTTATTTAAATCTTGATAAGCATAATTCAAATTTTGACAAAAATATTTAGAAATTTCACTTATTTAAATCTTGATAAGCATAATTCAAATTTTGACAAAAATATTTAGAAATTTCACTTATTTAAATCTTGATAACAATAATTACAACAATTGAAATCTTGACAGAAATCGTTGAATAAAAAATTATTAGTATTCATGGAGATATAGCAGAATATTTGAAATTCTGATAAAAACAATTGAAAAGTTATTAGTAACAATTACAATTGTAGTTATTAAAAGTAATTTAAATCATACTACATGAATAATTGAAAATTTTGACTATATCCATTGAAATATCAGAATAACAGAATAATTGAAATGTTGACAAAAGTAATTGAAAATTTGGCAGTTACAATGTAATTCTTGATTATATCAAGTTTTTTAGCAATTTGTTGAAATTTTATGATAAAATATTGAAATTGTGACAGTAATCAATCAGCTACAATTGCATTATTCACTAAAACATTTTTTTTGCACTTTATTAAAATTTTATTATAAAATATTGAAATTTTGATGGTAATTAACAAGCTCTTGAGATAATATTGATTGAAATATGAACATAGATTGGTATTTACACTCAGTATAAATACACTATGTAAACCATAACATAAATATTCACCAGGTGTAAGTTTCACAAATTTGGTTTAGTTTGTTTTTATCTAGGTATAAAATATTTCACCATTTATATCTAGGTATAAATGGTGAAACATTTCAGCATTTGAAATGTTTCAGCATTAAAAATATGGTGAACCATTTATCACTTATAACACATATTCAATTGTGTTAATTAAAATTGTGAAAATTTAAATCGCGCAGATCCGAGAATATATAAATTCATTAATTAAAAAAAAACCTATTCAATTATTTAAGAAATTATTGAAATTTTAAGAAAATTAATTAATAATTCAAATTTTGATGATATCAATTGAAACTTCATTATAAGAAATTGAAATTTTGCCATAAGAATGAAAATTTAGTTTTAATTATTAAAATCGCTTTTAATTACTAATATACAATAATACATGTGTACAATAATAGAAATACAAAGTTACAAAAATAGATACTTTGACAAAAATTATTGAAAATTTTGCAAATTGTCGAAAATTTGACAGGATGTATTAAAAAGTACAATAATAATAGAAATGTTTGCAAAAATTATTGAAAATTTGGCAATTATGGGAAATTTGAAAGGATTTATTTGAAAGTACAATAATAATAGAAAGTTTGAGAAAAATGATTGCAAATTTTACAGGATTTATTTAAAAGTACAATAATAATAGAAATTTTTGCAAAAATTATTGAAAACTTGGCAAATTATTGAACGTTTGACAGCTATTATTTAAATTTTTGTTATAGTTTCGTCCATTTTGGATACCAGTTATTATTATATATTTTTATTGTTTTCTTCTTAATTGGAGTGCTTACTGGTAGTTTATATATGAAGATGTTTGCTTGTTTTTATTAATTTTATTATGTTTTCTTGACCTTACTAGCTAGTTTCGGCTATTTTTCAGCCCTTTTCAGAGGTTAAATTATTTATTAATTTAAAAAGTCAAATATTTATATAAAAATCTTACCAAATATTGAATATATTAAACTCAAAAAAATTAACCTCTGTAGATGGCTGAAATATAGCCGAAACTAGGTAGTAAGGTCAAGAAGATGGCAATATTTCAGTGATATAAATAGTTGAATTCGTAATAGGAGATGCTATCTAATACAGGGTGTACATTTTTTACAGCACATAAAATAAAATTTGTGATGGTTTCTTCGAAACGAAATCCTGTACTCAAAATTTGTAGCTGTCTTGTAGAGCTAAAAAAGTGCTTTCGCTTTTTTATATTTTTTCAAATAACTTCAGAAAAACATAAATACAGAAATACAGAATATATACAGAATAAACAGAAAAACATATGATATCGCAATATTTCGGATTTTGTCGAATATCTCCGGAATTAAGCGGAATATTTTGGTTTTCTCAACAGCATAAAAGTGACCACTAAATTTCGCAACTTTTTTCTAATTTAACCGCCTTTGTAACTTACGGTTTCCGAGATCCACATGCTGTTGATCCTTATCTTGGACACCCTGTATAAACTATCAGTAAGTACTTGAATTAAGAAGAAAACAATAAAAAATATAATTATTGAAATGTTGATAAAAGTAATTGAAAATTTGACAGCAGCTATTGAAATATTCTAAAAAAGTAGTCAAAACCCCACCCTAGCAAATTCAATCCAAATAATTAAAATTTAGAACAAGCACACCTAATTGCAATTATGACAGACATAATGAAAACTTGACAGAAATATTATAACCTCTGACCGAATATTTGAAAAATATTTTAAATTCTGATAAGAGTTATTGAAAAGATGACATTAATTATTGAAATGACAAAATAATTAAAATGTTCTCTAAAATAAATCAGAGTTGAACAATAATAATTGATAAGAATAATTACAATTTTAGAACAAATAATTAATATGTTGATAAGAAAACCGCGAACATTTGATGGTATTCATTAAAAAATGACAATAGATAGAAACTAATATGAGCTAAAAAAATATGACTTGTGATATGAGTCATTGAAATTTTTATAAAAACAATTGAGCATTTTGAAATCTGAAATCATTGAGATATGACAGAATAATTGCAATAATCTGAAACTATAGTTATATCGGTTTTGTTCTCTTTTAAACCTTTTAAATAATTACTTACTAAAAAAACTAAACATACTATATTCTGAAGATAGTGATGCTAATGATATTACTACTGATATTACTTACTTCTGAAGATACTAAGACTAGATTTTAAAAACAATACTTCTAACGATAGTAAAGGTACTACTATAGATCCTAGAGATAAGAAATTGTAGAGGATTTAAAAGATAAACAATTGTAAACAAATGAAAAAATTGAAGAATGTTTGAAAAATTGTGTACTTGTAGAAGAATATATGATTAATTGTAAAACTTTAGAAGATTTAAGTAGTATGAAATTAATATATTGCAGAAGAATTATTGATTGAAATGGCGAAATAGAGGAATAATGATTAAACATTTAAAAACAATACAATAATAACAGCGAAGTTGAAAAAAGGTAGCTTATTATTCAAGAAAATATAGAAGAATTATTACAAAATTCTTAAGACACTGCGAAAGATACTAAAGAATCTAGATTCTAAATATTATATTATTATTACATACTATTGCTAAAAAATACTACAGCTGCTACTTTCTGAATATACTAATATTAAAGATACTTGATTATAAAATAAAATACTATTTAAGATACTAAATATACTACTATAGATATTAGTAGAGATAGAGATAAGGAAGAGGATTTAAAAGATAAGCAATTGAACAAATGAAAAAAATTAAGAATGCTTGAAAAAGTGAACTTTTAGAAGAATATATGATGAAATGCAAAACTTTAGCTGATTTACATATTATAGTATCGAGAATTGGAGAAAGGTACTGCTTTAAATACTAAAGGTAGAGATAAGAAATTTAGAGGATTTAAGCAATTGTAAACAATTGAGAACATTTAAGAATGCTTGAACAAGTTGTAGAAGAATATGTGATTAATTGGAAAACTTTAGAAGATTTAAATAGTATAAAATTGAAATATTGCAGAAGAATTATTGACAGAAATGGTGAAATAGAAGAATAATGATTAAACATTTAAAAATAATACAAGAATAACAGCGAAGTTGAAAAAAGGTAGCTTATTATTTAAGAAAATATAGAAGAATAATATGTGGTATCCAAAAAATTTCGATACATGCCAGTAAAATCGCAATTTCCGTGGGAAAAAAGTTAAAACAGGTTTTTTTTGTGTTATAGTTTCGTCCATTTTGGATGGCAGTTGTTATAATATTTTTTTATTGTTTTCTTGAAACAGGTATTTGTAAGTACCTGCATTTTAGCATTACCTACTTCAATTTCCTGTTTATACCGGTAATTTGTCGAATTGGCAATACATGCTAAATCCTATAAAATTGCTCCGTTTATTCAACTTAATTTGTATAAATAATTGGGTCGTAACTTGTATTTTGTGTGTAAGCTGGGAAGATACTTTGCAGCTAAATTACACTGCGGCACTTTTATTTTATCTTGTGCACACACATAAACGCATTGTTTTTTCGTGGCTTAACTTACGTTCTGGTAATATATGGGCGCGTAATCGAGTTTATCCATGATGCATGGCGTTTCGCAGATGTGGGTCCCTGTAAATAACCTTTTATTTTCCTAATATGTCGTAAAACGGAGCGCGCGCTTTCAGCGGGGCATTATAATAAATATTAATTTAAATTCCCAAGTATTACGGCGATTACGCCGGCTTATCCGGTAATCATCATCGCCGAGGCGTAACAAGTTATAAAACAAACTCTGCTGTTGTGCAAGACGTTTTAAGAGTGAAATATTTAAACCGGCCATTAATTAATTGAATAATTAAATCCAGGCTTCGCTCGCCGCGTAGTTAGCACTATTTAATTAACCCCCTAGATTATTCCCGTGGTGGAGACCGAAATTACACATTGGGAACGGCTGGGGGCCTTCGGGGTATCAATTTTGATGCAACACCTGCCCGTCCATAGGCGGAGCTTAGCGCGGGTTAAAGGGGATTACACCCCAGAAAGGTCACAGAGTTACGTCCAAAATGAAACAGGAACAGGCATTATTTAAATTACCTTACCCACCAGCAGTAATTATAATGATTCACAGCTTGTAATTTTGTATTTTGTAATTATAGGTAATTGTTACTTTGTAATTTTATGTTTTTAACCAAATCGCTCGAGCAGATCAATTTTAGATTCTCAAAGTCCATCTTCTGACTTAAAAACATTTATAAAATCATTTGTGTTTGCGCAATGATATCATCATCATGATGCCATGCAATGACAACATCATCATGATGCCATAGTATGACAACATCATCATGATGCCATGGAACGACAACATCATCATGCTGCCATGCTATGACATCATCATTTATTAAACCCTTTTTAGCAGAAAAAAAGACAAGTACATGAAAAAATTAACAATGATACATTTCAATATACTTATTATACAAGGTTATTATACAATAGTTTTCCCAAAATTTTGGAAAAATCAACACTTTTACAAAAAAAATATTTGTCGTGCAATAGTGCAATTCGGCAATCATTCGATCACTGGGCCAATGCTACTCATTTGGTAATGAAGCGAAGATTGTAATGGTAGCATTACAATACGCAATTAGGCTAAGTATATACACTGTGTATCAGCCAAATGGAATAAATTCGATAATAAATAAATGAGGGCGTGTTCGAAAAAACGCTCGGACACGTCGATTGTTATTTTTAGTTGCGCATTTTTTTCAACAAAAACTTTTTATACAGGGTGTGTCATGTGACCGTGGCCAATACCAACTTTCTTATTTTAAATGCAACACCTGGTATATTATTCAATTTTTGGATTCCTCAGAAAATTCTAGACATATTTCATGTACAATGTCCTATACCTATCTTCAACTGTTTCGGAAATATTAAGTGTGTCGGTGTGTCCAAATCGGTGGATAGGGAGGCGAGGATCGATGGAATGGCCAGCACGATCCCCTGATCTGACGTCATTAGACTTCTTCTTATGGGGATATGTCAAAAGTATTGTATACAAAACTAAACCCCTCGACTTAGCTGACTTAAGAAGACGAATAATGCTTGCGATTAGATCGGTCACGCCTGAGATGTTGAGTAACGTTAGAAGAAATTTCTATTTAAGATTAGGATGTTGCCAAGACGTTCACGGCGAGCATTTTGAACATCTCCTCCATTGAAATTTATTGGTTTTTTTTTTGTTTCTTTACATTATCAAGAAATAAACAGTATTACTTATTAGTTTTTGAGTGTGTTGTAACGGATTTCTGTAATCAAATAATTTTCTTTTTTTAATGTTAATTTTTGCAATAAATCTGAAAACACTTAATATTTCCGAAACAGTTGAAGATAGGTATAGGACATTGTACATGAAATATGTCTAGAATTTTCTGAAGAATCCAAAAACTGAATAATATACCAGGTGTTGCATTTAAAATAAGAAAGTTGGTATTGGCCACGGTCACATGACACACCCTGTATAAAAAGTTTTTGTTGAAAAAAATGCGCAACTAAAAATAACAATCGACGTGTCCGAGCGTTTTTTCGAACACGCCCCCATTTATTTATTATCGAATTTATTCCATTTGGCTGATACACAGTGTATATACTTAGCCTAATTGCGTATTGTAATGCTACCATTACAATCTTCGCTTCATTACCAAATGAGTAGCATTGACCCAGTGATCGAATGATTGCCGAATTGCACTATTGCACGACAAATATTTTTTTTGTAAAAGTGTTGATTTTTCCAAAATTTTGGGAAAACTAAAGTGAAAATTGCACCCACAAAAAATGCTAAACCTTTCTACTACTTCAAAATATTAAAACCTAAAAAATATGACGATCTCTAAATTAAATTAAAAACAAAAACTTGATATTTAAAAAAGTTCTAATTGCAATAAAATATCACTGCCAAATAATTGCATCTACAAATTCTGTAAAATGAGCCGAAACTGCGTCCGGCAATTATTCATTATTATTATTATTATTCATTGTTATTATTATTATTATTATTATTATCTTTCTTTTTTGACTCTTTCGGGTGTCGAAAGGCAATTAATTATAAAACCAATTTAATAACTTATCGTGAAAACAGTTTTGTTAATTGTGTGCCATTTTCAGTTCAGCAATAATTATTTGTGTTTTCGCTTTAATTTCAATGGAGCAATTACGCCTACGCACATATAGTTATTACTTCTGAATTATTATGGATCAGGGCGTTTTCAAAGCGAACCTTTGGGCTCGCACGAGTTTGATATGGGTCAAGTGCTCGTGGGCCTGCAAACTAATTTCACTGAAATGTTTCGTTTGGTCCAGCAATTCGTTTACAGTACGGAATAATGACTGTATCAACTGTATCAAATCATAATTAAATATTGTAGTGAACTAAAGTCACTTATCGCAGCTGAGTGTTTTATGCGTTATAAAACACGAGTGTTTTACGAGATATAAGACACGAGTGTTTTATGAGTTATAAAATATGAGTGTTTTATAACTTAAAAATGTAAGTGTAAGACGAGTGTTTTATGAGTTATAATACACGAGTTTATCAAATCTTCAGGAAAATTAGCTACAAGTATACTAAATACAAATCTATTATTAAATATTCAATTAATAAATTTTCAGAAACTTCAGTAATGGCTAAACCATACTTGTAAATGCAGAAAGTTATACTTTTGATTTTCTCAATTATTTAGTACTGAAACTTTGTCATATTTTCAGGAGATTTAGTTTCAGGTGTACTGTACACGAATCTAATATCAAATTTGCAAATAATATATTTTCAGAAATTTCAGTAATAGCTAACTCATACTTGTCAATGCAGAAAGTTAAGCGTTTGATTTTCTCTCTTATTTAATACTGAAACTTTGACAAATTTTCAGGACAAATAGTCAAGTGTACTGTACAGTTATCTAATATCAAATTTGCAAATAATAAATTTTCAGAAATTTCAGTAATAGCTAACCCATACTTGTTAATGCAGAAAGTTAAGTGTTTGATTTTCTCCCTTAATTAATACTGAAACTTTGTCAAATTTTCAGGAGAATTAGTTTCAGATGTACTGTACACGAATCTAATATCAAATTTGCAAATAATAAATTTTCAGAAATTTCAGTAGTAGCTAACCCATACTTGTTAATGCAGAAAGTTAAGTGTTTGATATTCTCTCTTACTTAATACTGAAACTTTGTCAAATTTTCGGGAGAATTAGTTTTAGGTGTACTAAACACCAATCTAATATTAGATATGCAATTATTAGATTTTTAGAAATTTCAGTAATAGTTAACTAATACTTGTCAAGGCAGAAAGTTAAGTGTTTGATTTTTTCTCTTATTTAAAACTGAAATCTTACCAAATTTTCAGGAGAATTAGTTTCAGGTGTACTGTAAACGAATCTAATATCAAATTTGCAAATAATAAATTTTCAGAAATTTCAGTAGTAGCTAACTAATACTTCTTAATGCAGAAAGTTGAGAGTTTGATTTTCTCTCTTAATTAATACTGAAACTTTGTGAAATTTTCAGGAGCTTTAGTTTCAGGTGTACTGTACACGAATCTAATATTAAATTTGCAAATAATAATTTTTCAGAAATTTCAGTAATAACTAAGCCATATTTGTCAATGCAGAAAGTTATATGTTTGATTTTCTGCCTTATTTAATACTGAAACTTTGTCAAATTTTCAGGAAAATTAGCTTCAGGTGTGCTAAATTAAAATCTAATATTAAATATACAATGAATAAATTTTCAGAAATTTCAGTAATAGCTAACTCGTACTTGTCAGTGCAAATAGTTAAGTGTTTGATTTTCTCTCTTATTTAATACTGAAACTTTGTCAAATTTTCAGGAAAATTAGTTTCGGGTGTACTGTACACTGATCTAACATCAGATTTGCAAATAATAAATTTTCAGAAATTTCAGTAATAGCTAACCCATACTTGTCAATGCAGAAAGATAAGTGTTTGATTTTCTCTCTTATTTAATACTGAAACTATGTCAAATATTCGGGAGAATTAGTTTCAGATGTACTGTACACGAATCTAATATCAAATTTGCAAATGATAAATTTTCAGAAATTTCAGGAATAGCTAACTCATACTTGTCAAGGCAGAAAGTTAAGTGTTTGATTTTCTCCCTTATTTAATACTAAAACTTTGTAAAATTTTCAGGAGAATTAGTTTCAGTTGTACTGTATACGAATCTAAAATGAAATTTGCAAATAATAAATTTTCAGAAATTTTAGTAATAGGTAAGCCATACGTGTCAATGCAGAAAGTTATATGTTTGTTTTTCTACCTTATTTAGTACTGAAAAATTGTCAAATTTTCAGGATAATAAGTTTCGGGTGTACTATATACAAATATAATATAAAATTTGCAAACAAAAAATTTTCAGAAATTTCAATAATAGCTAACTAATACTTGTCAATGCAGAAAGATAAGTGTTTGATTTTCTCTCTTATTTAATACTGAAACTATGTCAAATTTTCGGGAGAATTAGTTTCAGGTGTACTGTACACGAATCTAATATCAAATTTGCAAATAATAAATTTTCAGAAATTTCAGTAATAGCTAACTTATACTTGTCAATGCAGAAAGTTAAGTGTTTGATTTTCTCCCGTAATTAATACTGAAACATTGTCAAATTTTCAGGAGAATTAGTTTCAGGTGTACTGTACACGAATCTAATATCAAATTTGCAAATAATATATTTTCAGAAATTTTAGTAATAGCTAACTTATACTTGTCAATGCAGATAATTAAGTGTTTGATTTTCTTCCTTATTTAATACTGAAAATTTGTCAAATTTTTAGGAGAATTAGTTTTAGGTGTATTGTATAAGAATCTAATATCAAAATATGCAAATAATGAATTTTCAGGAATTTCAGGAATAGCTAACCCATACTTGTAAATGCAGAAAGTTATAGTTTTGATTTTCTCACTTATTTAGTCCTGAAACTTTGCCAAATTTTCAGGAGAATTAGTTTCAGGTATACTAAACACAAATCTAATATTAAATATGCAAATAATATATTTTCAGAAATTTCAGTAATAGCTAATCCATACATATCAATGCAGAAAGTTAAGTGATTGATTTTCTCCCATATTTAATACTGAAACTTTGTCAAATTTTCAGGACAAATAGTCTCAAGTGTACTGTACACGAATCTAATATCAAATTTGTAAATGATAAATTTTCAGAAGTTTCAGTAACAGCTAACTCATACTTGTCAATGCAGAAAGTTAAGTGTTTGATTTTCTACCTTATTTAATACTGAAACTTTGTCAAATTTTCAGGAGAATTAGTTTCAGGTATACTGTACACGAATCTTATATCAAATTTGCACATAATAAATTTTCAGAAATTTCAGTAATAGCTAAGCCATACTTGTCAACGCAGAAAGTTAAGTGTTTGAATTTCTCTCTTATTTAATACTGAAACTTTGTGAAATTTTCAGGAGATTTAGTTTCAGGTGTACTGTACACGAATCTAATATCAAATTTGCAAATAATATAGTTTCAGAAATTTCAGTAATAGCCAACTCACACTTGTCAATGCAGAAAGTTAAGTGTTGGATTTTCTCCCTTATTTAATACTGAAACTTTGTCAAATTTTCAGGAAAATTAGTTTCAGGTGTACTGTATACGAATCTAATATCAAATTTGCAAATAATATATTTTCAGAAATTTCAGTAATAGCTAACCCATACTTGTCAATGCAGATTGTTATATGTTTGATTTTCTCCCTTATTTAATACTAAAACTTTGTGAAATTTTCAGGAGAATTAGTTTCAGGTATACTATACACGAATCTAATATCAAATTTGCAAATAATAAATTTTCAGATATATCAGTAATAGCTAACTAATACTTGTCAATGCAGAAAGTTAAGTGTTTGATTTTTTCTCTTATTTAATACTGAAACTTTGTCAGATTTACAGGAGAATTAGTTTCAGGTGTACTCAACACAAATCTAATATTAAATATGCAATTAATAAATTTTCAGAAATTTCAGTAATACCTGAGTCATACTTGTCAATGCAAAAAGTTATATATTTGATTATCTCCATTATTAAACACTGAAACTCTGGCAAATTTTAAGAAGAATTAGTTTCAGGTGTACTGTACACGTATCTAATATCAAATTTGCAAATAATAAATTTTCAGAAATTTCAGTAATAGCTAACCCCTATGTCTAAATGTAGAAAGTTACAGTTTTGATTTTATCACTTATTTAATACTGAAACTTTGTCAAATTTTCGGGAGAATTAGTTTCAGGTGTACTGTACACGAATCTAATATCAAATTTGTAAATAATAAAGTTTCAGAAATTTCAGTAATAGCTAACCCATACTTGTCAATGCAGAAAGTTAAGTGCTTGATTTTATCCCTTAATTAATACTGAAACTTAGTCAAATATTCAGGAGAATTAGTTTCAAGTGTACTGTAAACGAATCTAATATCAAATTTGTAAATAATAAAGTTTCAGAAATTTCAATAATAGCTAACTAATACTTGTCAATGCAGAAAGTTAAGTGTTTGATTTTCTCACTTATTTACTACTGAAACTTTGTCAAATTTTTAGGCAAATTCGTTTCAGGTGTACTTTACATGAATCTAGTATAAAATTTGCAAATAATAAATTTTCAGAAATTTCAGTAATAACTAACTCATACTTGTCAATGCAGAAAGTTAAGTGTTTGATTTTCTACCTTATTTAATACTGAAACTTTGTCAAATTTTCGGGAAAATTAGTTTCAGGTGTACTGTATACGAATCTAATATCAAATTTGCAAATAATAAATATTCCGAAATTTCGGTAATAGCTAACTCATACTTATCAATGCAGAAAATTATATATTTGATTTTTTCCGTTATTTTACACTACAACTTTGTCAAATTTTCAGGAGAATTAGTTTCAGGTGTACTGTACACGAATCTAATATCAAATTTGTCGATAATAAATTTTCAGAAATTTCAGTAATAGCTTACTAATACTTGTCAATGCAGAAAGTTGAGTGTTTGATTTTCTCTCTTATTTAATACTGAAATTTTTGCAGCTTTTAATCTTCAGCAATTTGGCTTTCTCACCAACAAGATTGTGGATCTCTGTAATGGAGTGGCCCGCTTATAACTACGGCGCGGCTTGAGTAGTTCATTACATGTCAATAGCTTCTTCCAGTTCTTGTCAACCCTCCTACATCCGACGCGGTTGAAGATAAATCAGCCCCTAGGCCGCCCCTAGCTACTACTTAATTGAAGAGGAGAAATTAGGGAGCGCTTTAATCGATGGCAAGATTGATGACGGGGCTGTGTAACCTAATTAGATAAGCACTCGCGATGTTATCCTCCTGGAAAAAAGCCTCGCGGAATTTGCGCCGTAAATTACGTTTAAATTTGCAATTTGGGGCGCGTGATTAAGTGCCGCCCTCCTCGCACAACCCCCCAAACACAAGTGCACCGCTGAAGAGGTTCGCCGCATATTTTTTTACGTCGTCCGCGGTGGATGTATCTTATTGATCGCGGCGAACATAAACATTTCGAAGGCATCCCTCAGCAAAGGCCTAATCTAAAATCGATGGTCGTTCTCGTTTCGGGGATGTTTTCAATATGTCCTTTATTACTGTGCCGTTTCCACCCCCGCGGAGGGTAATTAAACCGCAGAAAGAGGATTCAACGGTGTCGTAGTCGTTAGTGATCCCAAAGCACTCGCAAGAAGTATATTGCAAGCGGAAATATCGATCCCATGGCGGCGTAAACGTAATCTTCATAAATTCGGCCCTTTATCCAGCGCAATTTAATATTTACGTGCGCAAAAAAAAGTTTCCTATTTTGTATTTTGGTCAGTGTGTAATTTCCATTTTTCTCCCTAAATAAGATCCAATTTATATGCTAAACAGTTAATAGTGGGTGGAAACGCTTGCGCCGCAAAACTGAATCCAAATTATGCGCCACTTAGAGAATTAATGCTTTATTAAATCCGCGCAATATGGCGCTTCCGGTTCCGTTCCTCGCCAATAAAAGATATGAAAGAAAAAAGCACGGCTATCTTGCCTTATATAATACACACGGCCGGTTTTCTTCGACCGTGACCTTTTTTTATTGCCCTTTTTCTCCAGGTTATCTATATTTCTATGGGTGGCGAATAACAAAAACTCGCCCAAAAAGCGTGCGTAAAAACGGCCTGATAGCGATCCACAGCCTGGATAACGGTGTCTCAAATCGCAGTTCAGGCAGGGAACTGAAAGGGTGCTCCACGAAAACGGGGGGCTGCTTAACAATCAGGCCCCTGTGGAATCTCCGAATGTGATCGCAAATACAGAAAAAAAATCCTATCGCAGAAATGACGGTATTTATAACAAACTATCTATTCGCAGTATTACAACACAGATTTTCAAAACTTCATCCAGGATTAGTGCAATCTAAAGATATTAGGAGTAATTAACATCATAATTTTCAAAGTTTGAAACTAATCATAAAATAATGATTGCAAATTCAAAAATAATCGACGATTTATTCGAAAACTGGCAAATTTTAAACACTGGCACAAATGAAGAGGAATTTGTTCCTACTTCTATTTATTATTTAAAAAAAAAAACAACATAATTGTCCCAAAATAATTGTAAAAGTAAGAAAATCCAACAGATGCCTTTCCCAGTTGATAGGTATCGCTATATCTGTCACTGAAATTTCTGAACATTTGTCTAATGGATATTTTGAAAATATTATGCCAGCTTTGGATACAATTTGCCTGAAGATATATCCTCTGAAAATTTGATGACGGTTATGAAGTGAATAAGTGAAAAAAACAAACAAATCAAAGATTTCAAAATTGAAATTTTCATAGCAATCCTAGAAACCTTTACAGCAATAATTATAATATATTGAATTACCATTATGAAATTTAAAAAAATAAAAATTTTGAGGCAATTTTTGAAAATTTTACATATTTGATAAAATTTCAATGTCAAATTTCAAAGTATCACTGAAATTTTAGCGAAATATATGAAACGCTGACATAATAACATTTTCTATTGATAATATCAAATATCAATCAAGATATGTTAAATTTTTGTATGCAACCCTCCAACTTTATGAAAATGGAATATTCTGTTAAATGTTCTCATAAAACTGTCAAAATTTGTCAATTTTTTCTCCAAATTTTGGTAAATTTTTGTATCAAACTCTACATATTGGTAAAAATAGAACAAATTTTGTAATTTTCTAATAATAATGTCCAAATTTGTCTAATTTTCAATTGGAACTGTCCAAATATATTGCTATTACGACAGAAATGGTCCAAATCCGACTATTCGATGTAAAAAACTAAAAAAAAAACGTTCTAAAATAAATTATTCTATTGATAATATCAAATATGAATCAAGTTTCGTTAAAGTTTTGAATGCAACTCTCCAACTTTATGAAAATGGAATATTCTGTTAAATGTTCTCATAAAACTGTCCAAATTTGTCAATTTTTTCTCCAAATTTTAGTAAATTTTTGTTTCAAACTCTACATATTTGCAAAAATATAACAAATCTAGCAATTTCCTAATAATAATGTCCAAATTTGTCTAATTTTCAATTGGAACTGTCCAAATATATTGCTATTACGACAGAAATAGTCCAAATCCGACTATTCGATGTAAAAAACTAAAAAAAGGTTCTAAAATAAATTATTCTATTGATAATATCAAATATGAATCAAGTTTTGTTAAAGTTTTGAATGCAACTCTCCAACTTTATGAAAATGGAATATTCTGTTAAATGTTCTCATAAAACTGTCCAAATTTGTCAATTTTTTCTCCAAATTTTGGTAATTTTTTGTATCAAACTCTTTATATTTGTAAAAATAGGACAAATCTGGTACTTTTCTAATAATAATATCCAAATTTGTCAAATTTCCAATTTGAACTGTCCAAATATGTTGCTATTACGACTGAAATAGTCCAAATCCGACTATTCGATGTAAAAAACTAAAAAAACGTTCTAAAATAAATTATTCCATTGATAATATCAAATATGAATCAAGTTTTGTTAAAGTTTTGAATGCAACTCTCCAACTTTATGAAAATGGAATATTCTGTTAAATGTTCTCATAAAACTGTCCAAATTTTGTCATTTTTTTCTCCAAATTTAGGTAAATTTTTGTATCAAACTCTTTATATTTGTAAAAATAGGACAAATCTGGTACTTTTCTAATAATAATATCCAAATTTGTCTAATTTTCAATTTGAACTGTCCAAATATGTTGCTATTACGACTGAAATAGTCCAAATCCGACTATTCGATGTAAAAAACTTTAAAAAAAAAGGTTCTAAAATAAATTATTCTATTGATAATATCAAATATGAATCAAGTTTTGTTAAAGTTTTGAATGCAACTCTCCAACTTTATGAAAATGGAATATTCTGTTAAATGTTCTCCTAAAACTGTCAAAATTTGCCAATTTTCTCTCCAAATTTTAGTAAATTTTTGTATCAAACTCTACATATTTGTAAAAATAGGACAAATCTGGTAATTTTCTAATAATAATATCCAAATTTGTCTAATTTTCAATTTGAACTGTCCAAATATGTTGCTATTACGACTGAAATAGTCCAAATCCGACTATTCGATGTAAAAAACTAAAAAAACGTTCTAAAATAAAATATTCTATTGATAATATCAAATATGAATAAGTTTTGTTAAAGTTTTGAATGCAACTCTCCAACTTTATGAAAATGGTATATTTTGTTAAATGTTCTCATAAAACTGTCCAAATTTGTCAATTTTTTCTCCAAATTTTTTTAAATTTGTGTATCAAACTCTACATATTTGCAAAAATAGAACAAATCTGGTAATTTTCTAATAATAATATCCAAATTTGTCTAATTTTCAATTTGAACTGTCCAAATATGTTGCTATTACGACTGAAATAGTCCAAATCCGACTATTCGATGTAAAAAACTAAAAAAACGTTCTAAAATAAAATATTCTATTGATAATATCAAATATGAATCAAGTTTTGTTAAAGTTTTGAATGCAACTCTCCAACTTTATGAAAATGGAATATTTTGTTAAATGTTCTCATAAAACTGTCCAAATTTGTCAATTTTTTCTCCAAATTTTTTTAAATTTGTGTATCAAACTCTACATATTTGCAAAAATAGAACAAATCTGGTAATTTTCTAATAATAATATCCAAATTTGTCTAATTTTCAATTTGAACTGTCCAAATATGTTGCTATTACGACTGAAATAGTCCAAATCCGACTATTCGATGTAAAAAACTAAAAAAACGTTCTAAAATAAAATATTCTATTGATAATATCAAATATGAATCAAGTTTTGTTAAAGTTTTGAATGCAACTCTACAACTTTATGAAAATGGAATATTTTGTTAAATGTTCTCATAAAACTGTCCAAATTTGTCAATTTTTTCTCCAAATTTTTTTAAATTTGTGTATCAAACTCTACATATTTGCAAAAATAGAACAAATCTGGTAATTTTCTAATAATAATATCCAAATTTGTCTAATTTTCAATTTGAACTGTCCAAATATGTTGCTATTACGACTGAAATAGTCCAAATCCGACTATTCGATGTAAAAAACTAAAAAAAGGTTCTAAACTAAATTATTCTATTGATAATATCAAATATGAATCAAGTTTTGTTAAAGTTTTGAATGCAACTCTCCAACTTTATGAAAATGGAATATTCTGTTAAATGTTCTCATAAAACTGTCCAAATTTGTCAATTTTTTCTCCAAATTTTAGTAAATTTTTGTATCAAACTCTTTATATTTGTAAAAATAGGACAAATCTGGTACTTTTCTAATAATAATATCCAAATTTGTCTAATTTTCAATTTGAACTGTCCAAATATGTTGCTATTACGACTGAAATAGTCCAAATCCGACTATTCGATGTAAAAAACTTAAAAAAGGTTCTAAAATAAATTATTCTATTGATAATATCAAATATGAATCAAGTTTTGTTAAAGTTTTGAATGCAACTCTCCAACTTTATGAAAATGGAACATTCTGTTAAATTTTGTCATGAAAACTGTTCAAATTTGTATACTTTCCAATAGCTTCTGTCGCAATCTGTGGAATTCTAAGGTTCAATTGGAAAAATCTGTAGTTTAAATTCAACTATGAATATCGGTCGAATTTTCAATTGAAATTATATAAATCTAACGGTTTTTCTACAGAAACAAACTAAATCCGCCAAGTTTCAATAACAACTGTGCTTGTCTACCAAATTTCGATCTTGAATTGAAAAATTTGTAAAATTTGAATTCCAGCTGTGATTTGTGATGTGCTTACACAGCAAGCACATCACAAATCACAGCTGAAACTCAAAATTTTACAGAGTTTTCAATTCCAGATTGAAATTTTCGGTTATTTTAAGCATTGTATTGTAATGTTGTATTATAGAAATCATTTTAATATGTAATTAATTACATAGCAACAGCAAGCACATCACAAATCACAGCTGGAATTCAAAATTTTACAGAGTTTTCAATTCCAGATTGAAATTTTCGGTTATTTTAAGCATTGTATTGTAATGTTATATTGTAGAAATCTTTTTAATATGTAATTAATTTATTAATTTGACTTGTGTGAGTCGTATGACGACAGGTATGAAAATATATTCTATTCTAAAATGATAAAATATATTTAATAACAAAAGTGCTCAATTTGTCAATATTTCAATATTTTCAGCACGTTTTTTTAGATATTTGTAAAATATTCAGCTCTAGCTATCGAAATTACCCTACTTTTCAAATTAAACTTAAAAATTTGCAAAATTTTACATCAGATTTCGTATGTAATTCCAAATCTGTGAAAATGAAAAAATCTGTTAAATTTTCATTATGTTTGATTAAATTTCCATCAAGAGTTTTAGAGAATTTTATACAAGTTTTTCATACTTTGACAGTATAGTAATATTGTTAGTTACCATTAAAATGGAATAATTGAAAATTTGTCAGTAATTAATTAATTTTTGACAGTAATCAATGAATTTTTGATAGTGATTTTATTGATCACTCTCAAAAACTCACGCAGTATAATGAAAAATTTGTGAGAAACAATAGAAATATTACAGTAATCAATGAAATTTTTTCAGCTATAATTGTAATTTATACATAATAATTGGAATTTCGATAGCAATCTTAGAAACCTTTTACAGACAGCAAGCATTAAAATATTTTGAGTTACCTTTATGAAATTTGAAATTATTAAACATTTGGTGGTAATCATTGAAATTTTGATAGTGGTTAACAAAAGTGCACTACCCTATAGAATTATGTTGTCCCAAATCCAAATACTTCACATTTATGTTGTCCCAAAGCCTAATACTTCACATTTAATAATTTTGTGCTTGGTAGAATATAATTCTCAGTCGACTATATATAGTCCTAAATCACCATCAAGTATAACTTCCAGAGAAAACCTTCTAATTAACTGGGCACGTTTGAAACAGGTCCTAAACCGACAGAATATAGAGAACACAATTATGGTGATCGGCTGTGAACACAGCTCGGGATAAGTAGAGGCCAACGATCGACGTCTTCATCGGGGAAAACGGCGATTGCCTCGTCGCGTGAGTGCGACAAAATTTACATTTTGGGCCCCGCCAACGTCTCCTCCAATTAGAAAACCTCCGGGCCAGCTTAATCCATTAAGTAATGCCTTAATTCCCGGCGAGGAAAGAGCCTCCCTCAGTAATTAAGGCCGACGCCAACGCGAAAAATGAAAGCCCTCCACAGCGGAGTATGATTGATCCGATTTGATATTGTTGGGCTTATAATTTATGGGGCGCTTCAAAAAAAGCCTCGAAACTACTCTATCAAGCGGAATATGCATGAGCTTTCAGTTGATGAAGTAGACTTTGTTTTAATCAAATCCGGGATGAGTATTTGGAGTTTGCGACGATATTATTAGCGTTATTATTAGTTTTTTGGTATTGTTTTAGTATTATTTTAGTATTATTATTAGTAATTCTAATGTTGACTGTCACATCCACTAGCAGATGCAAATACACTGTACACGTGGCGACGTGATTAAAGAATTAAATAAAAAAATAAAAAAATAAAACTAATTCCAAACAGCTTTTCATTAACCTTCTTATTTTCAAAACCAAGATTTTTAGCATCTTTAGTAGTATCCTCAGAATTTCGCAATCATCCCTCTACATTTTCTGAAACAATTCCTACAGTATATTTCTTAACTTAGATGAAATTATTCTATTGTTTTTGAATTTTTAATCATTATTTTCCATTTTTGCCAATAATTTTTGTCAATGAATCACATATGCTTTCAAATTTTATTCTTTAATTTTTTCAATTGTTTACAACAGCTTATTTTAAATCTGCTACAATTTCTCAATTCTTATGCTATTAATATTTTTTTTATAATCAATTTGATCACTGCAGCGATCACATATTAACGACTCGATATTTTTTTACAATTTATCAATTTCTCAATCAATCTACAACTTTTAATTTTTTTAAATAACCGTCATTAGAAATTCCATACTTTTTTCATGACAGAAAATTCTAGTAGTAGTAACAATATTTTATTGGCTATCGACCTGCAGTCTTTCCGCCTATACATTCTAATTATTTGTAAAACAATGTAATTATAATATAAAGTAATGAAAGTTTCGTTGGAAGAAAAAAAAATTCTATTTTGCTAAATTGTTAAAAAAAAATTACTCGTGCTAATGCAAATAAGACTCTCATCAGCAGTCCACAATAAAATATTGCGTGGGGTCTGAGATATTCGCGGAAGTATTTATTCAATTACCGTTAATAGCAGCAGAGCCACTGAAATATTCAAGTGGAAATTCCTCATTCCGGCGAGGAACTCGATTATCCGTGTATATTCTTTCCGCAACTTGCCACCGAAGCGCGCTTGGCAGAAATTTAAATTTCGCAAAGGTAATAGAATTATATGCTGCACAGATGGCACAAATTGTATTCTTATAGCTCTCATAACAATTTGCTTTAATAAAACTGGAAGCCCAAAACCAATTAAAAATCCACGTGTAATTATATAAAATTAACTGACATTTACTTCTAAATCTCCTCACTTAAAAAAATCTCACTTTTCTATTTCACAAAATAGAATCTCCATCATGAAAAGCGTAGAGAATTTTTAATGCCTAATTAAAGAAATGAAAAATTGCAGAATGATTGTGAAATTGTAAATAGCGACGATTAGAGCTGCAAATAGTTATCTGAAGGTCTTATAGATCCACAAAGTTGTAGATGCGTTATCTCTCAGATATCGTCGATCTATTAAACCATCAGATAACTATTTGTTTGCAACAATTGAAATCTATTTGCCCTGACAAACGTATTTTAACCGTCTAGGAAAATAAAACAACATAATTTATGTGATAATGTTTATGCCTTCTAATGAACTGTTAGAATACATTCAGGTGTATGAATTTTATGGGCCGTAAAGTTTTGATTTACGGACTTTTTACGGCCTGTTGTGATATACTTTAATCTTTATGTTTTGAATTCGCTTATAGCGAGTAAAGCGGTTCTGCGATGTAAAATTGCTTCGTAGTTTTAATTATCTGTAGCCTATTCAAGAATTAAGTAAATATGTATTTACAAGTTTTTGCTGTAAATGACTAGTTTCACACACAATTATACACAATTTATTACAAGAGAACAAATTACAAGTGTTCCATTTTTATCGGTTTCCATAATTGGATTAGGGATAGTAAAATACAATGCAATGAGCAGGAAGAATGTGGATATTATTGACTAATGGCAATAAAGTTTAGTTTTCAACAGCTATGGCTATACTTAAGCTCCTTACGTGATGGAAATAGTATGTCTGTATAACTGTTTTCGAATGTGTGTTATTAACTTTCTAATTACATTTGTTAGCTGAAAAATTTAGTGCAAAGTTTGTGATTCGATGATTTGACGATTTATTGAGATAATGATAATGATAATGAAAGTAGCTAAAAATAGGGTATTTTCAAACAGATTTTGCCAAAAAGAGCAAGAACATTTTTCAAATATATATTCCATTAGAAAAGGTATGCTTTAGACCCCATAAAAATGTTATTAAACCTAAAAAAATATTATTAAAAATATTTAAATTGTATACAAATAAAAATATAATAAATAAATTGTTATTAAAAAATTATATTATATTAAAATTATAGATATTCCAACGCGTACATATAAGGCCCTAAAATCAGAGGCAAAACGGGGTAGAATGCTAGAACAGTAATCTTCTATCTTTCAGATTGTTTTTGTATTTCGTATAATCTCTTCTATTCTTCAAATGATCAATACTTTTAGCATGCTTTAGACCCCCTAAAATGTTATTAAACTGAAAAAATTATTATTAAAAATATTTAAATTGTATCAAAATAAAATAAATAAATTGTTATTAAAAAATATATTATATTAAAATGATAGATATTTCAACGTGTACATATAAGGCCCTAAATTCAGAGGCAAAACAGGATAGAATGCTACAACATGCAATCTTCTGATTGTTATTGTATTTCGTATAATCTCTTTTATTCTGCAAATAATCAATAATTTTACATATCTTCAATTTCGTGCTCTTCTTCAATTCTTTAAGCATTACATTTTCTCAATTTCTCTATTATTCCTCAATTAGTTTTAAATAATTTGATCAATTGATTGTTAAAATATTATTTTATATTTATTTAATTTTGTACTCTTTTTCAATTTCTTAAGGATTACATTTTCTCAATTTCTCTACTTTCCTCAATTATTTTTAAACAATTTTATCAATTGGTTGTTCAAATATTATTTTATATTTATTTAATTTTGTACTCCTCTTCAATTTCTTAAACATTACATTTTCTCAATATCTCTATTATTCTTCTATTATTTTAAAATAATTTAAACATTTGATTGTTCAAAAATTATTTTATATTTCTTCAATTTTGTACTCTTCTTCAATTCCTTAAGCATTACATTTTAAAAATATCTCTATTATTATTCTATTATTTTTAAACAATTTAATCAATTGTTTGTTCAAAAATTATTTCATAGTTCATCAATTGTTTGTTGAAAAATTATTTTACATTTCATCAATTTCGTACTCTTCTCCAATTTCTTAAGCATGACATTTTCTCAGTTTATCTATTATTCTTCTAGTATTTTTAAATAATGTAATCATTGATTCTTTAAGAAATATTTTATATTTATTTAAATTTGTACTCTTCCTCAATTCCTTAAGCATTACATTTTCTCAATTTCTCTATTATTCTTCTATTATTTTTAAACAATTTAATCAATTGGTTGTTTGAAAATTATTTTATATTTCTTCAATTTAAAAAGTACTTTATATTTCTTCATTTTCATACTCTGCAATTTCTTAAGCGTTGAATTTTCTTAGATTCTACATTATTCTTCAATTATTTTTCATTATTTAATAACTATAGTTTAATTTAGCAATTTTTGTCAGTAATTATTTTACAATTTCCCAATTTCATAAAGATTCTTCTATAATATTTTGCTTTATCACATATACACATATACTTCTACAATCTCCCAATTTGTCGATAATTCTTCAATTTCTTTAGTTGTTTATACACTACTCAAAAGAATTATCGCATATTTTAATTTATTTTATTACTTCCTACAAACACGTATCACATCGGCAACTTAAAAAAATAATAATAAGAGAGAGAATAAGTTAGAATAAAAATATAATAATAATTTTTAGAATATGCGTTAATTTTTTATATGAGTAGTGTATTTTCTTATTTTTTTAATTTGCTACAATATCTCATTTTTACGCTCAAATTTGGTTATTCACTGACCCCATCTCGGTGGTTCCAACCGCTTGATCAACTTTTAGTCAAACTTATTTTAACCATTTAAAGTCATCTAATGGATTTTTGTTGCCACTCCTACTGTAGCCAAATCTGGCATAAAATTTTCGAAATATCCGTTAGACAAATTTTCAGAAAATTTCAGTGACAGATATAGCGATACCTGTCAATTGGGAAAGTTATCTGTTGAATTTTCTCACTTATTTTCTTCATAACCTTCGTCAAATTTTCAGAGGTTATATCTTCAGGCATACTGTATATAAACCTGGCATACATTTTTCGAAATATCAAATTTTCAGAAATTTTTGTGACAGATATAGCGATACCTGTCAACTGGGAAAGTTATCTGTTGGATTTTCTCACTTATGTACTTCATAACCTTCGTCAAATTTTCAGAGGTTATATCTTCAGGCATACTCTATATAAACCTGGCATATTTTTTTTGAAATATCCATTAGATACATTTTCAGAAATTTCAGTCATAGATATAGCGATACCTATCAACTGGGAAAGTTATCTGTTGGATTTTCTTACTTATTTACTTCATAACCTTCGTCCAATTTTCAGAGGTTATATCTTCAGGCATACTGTATATAAATCTGGCATAAATATTTCGAAATATCAAATTTTCAGAAATTTCAGTGACAGATTTAGCGATACCTGTCAACTGGGAAAGTTATATGTTCGATTTTCTTATTTAGTTACTTTATAAACTTGTCAAATTTTCAGAGGTTATATTACAGGCATACTGTACATACATAAATCACACCAACTCTGGTGGTAATCGAATTTGAATAACCCAGTATATAAATTTTCTATTGTCATTTCAGTATTATTTGGTCTATTATTTCGTTATTTTGCCTCGGACAATTATTTTGTCTTTTTTGTTTTTAAATAATAAATAGAAGTAGGAACAAATTCCTCTTCATTTGTTCCAGTGTTTGAAATTTGCCAGTTTCCGAATAATTCTCCGACTATTTTTGAATTTGCAATCATTCTTGTATGATTAGTTTCAATTTTTGAAAATTATGATATTAATTAGTCCTAATGTCTTTGGATTGCACTAATCCTGGATGAAGTTTTGAGAATCTGTGTTGTAATACTGCGAATAGATTGTTTGTTAGAAATACCGTCGTTTCTGCGATGGTTTTTTTTTTCTGTATTTGCGATCACATTCGGAGATTCCGCAGGGGCCTGATTGTTAAGCAGCCCCCCGTTTTCGTGGAGCACCCTTTCAGTTCCCTGCCTGAACTGCGATTTGAGACACCGTTATCCAGGCTGTGGATCGCTATCTGGCCCTTTTTACGCACGGTTTTTTTTTTACAATTAATTTACTGCAATTTTTATAAATATTTCGTTTATTTGTAGAAAAAAGTATTAAAAAAAACAGAAGTTAGATAATCTTTAATTATCTCTAAAATACCTAAATGTCACTGTGAATTTAAAACAATTTCAAGTTAGTATGTAATAAATATGGTTGAACGTTAGTATTTTTTGACTTTTTGGCTCTTTTGATATTCACATTTCAGAAACTTCCATAAAACTTTGTGGCTATTTCTGAAATTGAGATATCTTCAATAAATTTACTGCAATTTTTAGTTTCATCAGTTTCACTGCATTTTTGTTACGTTTTTCCATATTTATTGGCAAGTTTTAATTTGCAGGTATAGAAATAGTACTGTAGTAGAAAAATTTAGTTTTATTTATCCGTATTTATTTAATTTATTATTATTCATGTCATACATTTATATTAGTTCACACACGTCAAGATAAGATTAACATAATTAACAATTAACGAACATATTAAAATCAAAGATATATCAAGGCTCATGTAACTGAGACATAATAATAATAATAATAAGTATTCTATTCACTTGTGAATAGCTGTTTTTAGAGATGTGATATGTCAGTCAAAGAGAACAAAAGATAAAAAGTAAATATACTATAAATATTGAAGTTACATAACATTTCAGAAATATTTCAGAAGTTGCCAAAAAGTTTTAAGGGGCTTTAATGAAAATTTGTAACCATAATTAGTTTATTTGTAGAAAAAAGTATTAAAAAAAACAGAAGTAAGATAATCTTTAATTATCTCTAAAATGCACAAATGTCACTGTGAATTTAAAACAATTTCAAGTTAGTATGTAATAAATATGGCTGAACGTTAGTATTTTTTTACTTTTTAGCTCTTTTGATATTCACATTTCAGAAACTTCCATAAAACTTGTGGCTATTTCTGAAATTGAGATATCTTCAATAAATTTACTGCAATTTTTAGTTTCATTAGTTTCACTGCATTTTTGTTACGTTTTTCCATATTTATTGGCAAGTTTTAATTTGTAGGTATAGAAATAGTGCTGTAGTAGAAAAATTTAGTTTTATTTATCACTATTTATTTAATTTATTATTATTCATGCCATATATTTATATTAGTTTACACACGTCAAAATAAGATTTACATAATTAACAATTAACGAATATATTAAAATCAAAGATGTATCACGCCTCATGTAACTGAGACATAAAAATAATAATAATAAGTATTTTATTCACTTGTGAATAGCTGTTTTTAGAGATGTGATATGTCAGTCAAAGAGAACAAAAGATAAAAAGTAAATTTACTATAAATATTGAAGTTACATAACATTTCAGAAATATTTCAGAAGTTGCTAAAAAGTTTTAAGGAGCTTTGATGAAAATTTGCAACCATAATTAGTTTATTTGTAGAAAAAAGTATTAAAAAAAACAGAAGTTAGATAATCTTTAATTATCTCTAAAATACCCAAATGTCACTGTGAATTTAAAACTATTTCGTGTTAGTATGTAATAAATATGGCTGAACGTTAGTATTTTTTTACTTTTTAGCTCTTTTGATATTCACATTTCAGAAACTTCCATAAAACTTGTGGCTATTTCTGAAATTGAGATATCTTTAATAAATTTACTGCAATTTTAGTTTCGTTAGTTTCACTGCATGTTTGTTACGTTTTTCCATATTTATTGGCAAGTTTTAATTTGTAGGTATAGAAATAGTACTGTAGTAGAAAAATTTAGTTTTATTTATCCGTATTTATTTAATTTATTATTATTCATGCCATACGTTTATATTAGTTCACACACGTCAAGATAAGATTAACATAATTAACAATTAACGAACATATTAAAATCAAAGATATATCAAGGCTCACGTAACTGAGACATAATAATAATAATAAGTATTCTATTCACTTGTGAATAGCTGTTTTTAGAGATGTGATATGTCAGTCAAAGAGAACAAAAGATAAAAAGTAAATTTACTATAAATATTGAAGTTACATAACATTTCAGAAATATTTCAGAAGTTGCCAAAAAGTTTTAAGGAGCTTTGATGAAAATTTGCAACCATAATTAGTTTATTTGTAGAAAAAAGTATTAAAAAAACAGAAGTTAGATAATCTATAATGATCTCTAAAATACCCAAATGTCACTATGAATTTAAAACAATTTCAAGTTAGTATGTAATAAATATGGCTGAACGTTAGTATTTTTTGACTTTTTAGCTCTTTTGATATTCACATTTCAGAAACTTCCATAAAACTTGTGGCTATTTCTGAAATTGAGATATCTTTAATAAATTTACTGCAATTTTAGTTTCGTTAGTTTCACTGCATGTTTGTTACGTTTTTCCATATTTATTGGCAAGTTTTAATTTGTAGGTATAGAAATAGTACTGTAGTAGAAAAATTTAGTTTTATTTATCCGTATTTATTTAATTTATTATTATTCATGCCATACGTTTATATTAGTTCACACACGTCAAAATAAGATTAACATAATTAACAATTAACGAACATATTAAAATCAAAGATATATCAAGGCTCACGTAACTGAGACATAATAATAATAATAATAAGTATTCTATTCACTTGTGAATAGCTGTTTTTAGAGATGTGATATGTCAGTCAAAGAGAACAAAAGATAAAAAGTAAATTTACTATAAATATTGAAGTTACATAACATTTCAGAAATATTTCAGAAGTTGCCAAAAAGTTTTAAGGAGCTTTGATGAAAATTTGCAACCATAATTAGTTTATTTGTAGAAAAAAGTATTAAAAAAACAGAAGTTAGATAATCTATAATGATCTCTAAAATACCCAAATGTCACTATGAATTTAAAACAATTTCAAGTTAGTATGTAATAAATATGGCTGAACGTTAGTATTTTTTGACTTTTTAGCTCTTTTGATATTCACATTTCAGAAACTTCCATAAAACTTGTGGCTATTTCTGAAATTGAGATATCTTTAATAAATTTACTGCAATTTTTAGTTTCATTAGTTTCACTGCATTTTTGTTACGTTTTTCCATATTTATTGGCAAGTTTTAATGTGCAGGTATAGAAATAGTACTGTAGTAGAAAAATTTAGTTTCTTTTAAACCTTACGTTCGCGATAAACTAAAATAAGACTTGAGTAAACGATACGTTCAAAAACATATGAGTAATCAAATTAAAAATTACAATGACTGAGCATCCAAACAATGCACACCAAAACAAAGCGAAATACTTATTTGCATGCTAATTACTGCTGCCACGCGAGCCTTCTGTGTGCACTTCGAGCAAACCATTCATTAAATCATGCACAACTACTCTTTACTCCTGCTGCATTAAGCAGCATCTAATATTAATCAACCGAAATCCCGTCTGGCAGCAGCAGCATCCGACTTATCTTCACACGAGGAGCGTCTTCAGCTCGTGTCAGGTATTTAAACTAATAATGTTTATAAGGTGGGGCTACTTAATGTTTCATTTATAAGATGGAGATAATGCGTGTGCACGTCGCATAAATAACAACCCACTGCCCACATACGTTTCCCCTAAGTCGAAAAACCATTAAAGGCAGTGCATCGATCGAAAGCACATTGAATATACACAGTACTGCTATATAAATGCATGCACAATGGTTTCAAATGAATTGCTGCGTGAAAGTGTTTTGCCGAGCGAGTTGTAGCAAAGACAAATAAAAGATCCACATTTTTACGAACAGCGGAAATCTGTCGGCGATATTTGATTTCATTATTTCTGCAGATGTCGCAGAGAAAACACAACAATATGAAATCTTGCACATGGGCAAATATTGACTTTTCTTGTTAACTCTGATGTGGAGACAACTCCCAACTTCCCAAGGTTCTAAAAAATTTAGAAATCAATAAAAGTCGATAGCCGAATAAAAATGTTTCTCCCTCTTTCCCTTCATAAAAAAATGAATAATTTTCTGAAAATTTATTGTTGAAAAATTGTGACAACAAAATTTCATAATATAGGTAAAAAAAATCATAAAAATGAATAACTTTCTGAAAATTTATTGTTGCAAAAGTCTAGCTTTGTAGTCACAATTTCATATTATAGGTAAAAAAATCATAAAAATTAACATTTTTCTGAAAATGTAGTGTTGAAAAGGTCTAATCTTGTAGTCACAATTTCATATTATAGGTACTTATTATTTGTGACTTTTGTGTGTAATCTTAAAATATCCTCATTATAATTCGTTAGTGTCAAAAACATGGATGTTATTTTGTTGCGTAGTCTTGAAATTCGTTTCTCTCTACTTCTTAGCATTACTATGCAAACATGTGGAGTATATTTTGCATGAGAAAACATTGCAAGTTGGTTTTTCACTGCATTGTATGGGCGTACGGTGGGCTTACCGCCAAACCGGTCGATCAAAGCCGGGATTGTACGTAATCGGTTTTCGTACATCCTTGCCAAATATCGCCAATACCGATACACGTATATTGAATTTCGTGGCTTGTACACATTCACTCCAATCTTGTTACAATTTTGTGGCGCATATTTATAGAATTATAGAAAAAAAATGGTGTACGTATAAGATTAATGGTGCCCCGTGTATAATCCTACAAACAAATTTAAAAAGATATAAATATATCCGTCGGCGTGATATAATGCATTGTGTATGTTTACGGGCGACTTAATTTTCTATTAAAGCCGATTCGTTGGAGCTCGTCCCTTTTCCAACTCCCAATTCGTGGCGCTTGCTTTTATTAATACGTCGACGACTGATATTTATGTAAATTGGTTAATTGATTAATGTCTTCATTCGTGGAAACGAGGGTCAATAAATTTTGGTGTTTTGTTGTGCTTTTAACAGTCGATACGCCTTTCAGATCTAATTGCAGACATTAATTATGGATAATGTACAGACCAAATATGAAATAAAATACCTACACCAAGTGGTGTATTCCTTTATGAATTAGGTAGAATTTATAGTAAATTTGGTAGAATTAGCAGCAATTTACTTGAATCTGGCAAAACTGTATAAATTAATAATAGATGTGGCTGTTATTTTTTTAAAGTCCATATTCACCTGAAGAAGCCATAGTGTGGCGAAACATTGTTAAATATATATATGAAATAATTAAATATTTGAAAGTTATGAAAATCACATTATTACATTATATGAATACAAGATCACATTATTATTATTACATAATACGCTACATATTACACATTTTATAATCAACTCAAACTTTTGTAAAATATGAAAAAAAATTGAATTACCATATACAAGGTGTTCCATGCAAGTCGTTGATTAAGAGCTTATGGAGTTGGTGATGAAACAAAAAATTCAAATAATGCACACAAACATAGTTCATTGATCTCTCTCTAATTACTGTATTACTGTATTACTGTATTTAACTCTAATGTAACTTTGACACCCATTTCATTTATTTGTATTTTACAAAATCTGAAATAAAGAGTATTATTATTATTATAATTATTATTATAATTATTATTATTATTAATGAAAATATGTATATGTTTCTATAAAATCCGGTTCTACCAAAAATAGGCGTCAAATTTATAATATTAAATGGAACACCCTATATATGTTTACATGTTCAGATAGTTTGTTTAATTCTGTACACATTTTGCTGAGCTTTTTGACTGTATCTTTCAAATTTTAGCATAATAAATGAAATTTCAACTGAATAATTAAAAAATTATTAGAAATAATTACAGTAGTCATTGAAATGATTACAGAACTACTTGTAATTTATACAAAATAATTGAAATTTCGACAGCAATCTTTGAAATATTTTTAATCACCATGTAATGGTGATTACCATTATGATAATTATGATATATTGATTATGATATTTTGATATGATATTTAATCACCATTATGATATTTGAAAATTGTGCTCAACAAAATTTTGAAGAGATCAATGACATTGTGACTGTAATTATTGAAATTTCGCAAATCAGTGACTTATTGACAGAATAATTGCAAATTTGTGAGAAATAATTAAAAAAAATACGGTAATCATAGACATTTTGGCAGCACTAATAGCAATTTAGACAAAATAATTGCACATTTGACTGCAGCCTTTCATACTTCGACAGCAACCACAGCAACATTGTTGGTTACTATTACAATGAAATAAATTAAAAAAATACAATAATCAGTTAAATTTTGATAATAATCAATGAAATTTTGACAGTGATCAATAAAATGGTGATAGTACAATAGAAAATTTGTGAGAAACAATAAAAAAATACAGTGATCAATGAGATTTTAGCATCAATAATTGTTATTTATACATAATAATTGGAATTTCGACAACAATCTTAGAAAACCTCATAGCAATCATTAAAATATTTTCAGTTACCATTATGAAATTCGAAACAATTAAAAATTTGATGGTAATCATTGAAATTTTGACACTACTCAACGAAATTTTGAAGTGATCAATGATATTTTGACTCTAATAATTATTTTTTTGCAAATTTGACAGTTTAATAGAACATTTGTGACAAACAATAAAAAAATTAGAGTAATCAATGAAATTTTTACAGCAATAATTGTAATTTATACATAATAATTAGAATTTTGATAGCAATCTTAGAAACCTTTAGAGAAATCATTAAAATATTTTCAGTTACCATCATGAAATTTTGAATAATTGAAATTTTAATGGGGATTATTGAAATTTTGACAGTGCTCTACGAAATTTTGTAGTGATCAATGATATTTTAATTGTAATAATTGAAATTTAGCAGATTTGACAGTATAATAAAAAAATGTGAGAAACAATAAAAAAATTACAGTAAATACTGAAATTTGTACGGCAATAATAGTAGTTTATACATAATAATTGGAATTTTGATAGCAATCTTAGAAACCTTTACAGCAATTTTTAAATTATTTTGAGTTACCATCATGAAATTTAAAATAAAATAAAACTGAAAATTTGATGGTAATTATTGAAATTTTGACAGTTCTCTACGAAATTTAGAAGTGATCAGTGACATTTTAACTATAATAATTGAAATTTGGCAAATTAAATGACATATTGCCAGAATGATTGCAAATTTGTGAGAAATAATTTAAAAAAATACGATAATCATAGAAATTTTGGCAGTACTAATAGCAATATAGACAAAATAATTGCAAATTTGATTGCACTCTTTCATACTTCGACAGCAACCATACAAACATTCTTGGTTACCATTAAAATGAAATAATTGAAAGTTTTAGTTAAATTTTAACAGTAATCAATGAAATTTTGACATTGATCAATAATATTTTAACAGTATAATAGAAAATTTGTAAGAAACAATAAAAAAAAATACAGCAATCAATGAAATTTGTACAGCAATAATTGTAGTTTATACATGATAATTGGAATTTTGATAGCAATCTTAGAAACCTTTACAGCAATCATTAAAATATTTTGAGTTACCATCATGAAATTTGAAATAACTGAAAATTTGATGGTAATTATTGAAATTTTGACAGTGCTCGATGAAATTTTGAAGTGATTAATGACTTTGACAATTGAAATTTTGGCAGCACTAAAAGCAATTTAGACAAAAAATGCAAATTTGATTGCAGTCTTTCGTACTTCGACAGCAACCATAGAAACATAGTTGGTTACCATTAAAGTGAAATAATTGAAAATTCGACCATAATCAATAAAATTTTGACAGCAATCAATGAAATTTTGATAGCGATCAAAAAAATGTTGACAGTAAAATAGAAAATTTGTAACAAACAATAAAAAAATTACGAAATGCGAAATTTTGCAGTGATCGATGACATTTTGACTATAATAATTGAAATTTGGCAAATTAAATGACATATTGACAGAATAATTGCAAATTTTCGAGAAATAATTAAAAAAATTACAGTAATTATAGAAATTTTGGCAGCACTAATAGCAATTTAGACAGACAATGACATTTTGGCTGTAATAATTTAAATTTTGCAAATAAAATGACATATTGACAGAATAATTGACAGTAAATGAAATTTTGATAGTGATGAATAAAATGTTGACAGCATTATAGAAAAAATGTAAGAAACAATAAAAAAAATACAGTAATTAATAACTTTTTTTATAGCAATAATTGTAATGTACCTATACATAATAATTAGAAATTTAATAGCAATCTAAGAAACCTTTACAACAATCATCAAAATATTTTTAGTTACCATTATGAAATTTGAAACAATTGAAAATTCGATGGTAATTATTGAAATTTTGACAAAGCTCAACGAAATTTTAAAGTATCAATGACATTTTGACGGTAATAATTGAAATTTGGCAAATTAAATGACATATTGACAGAATAATTACAAATTTTTGAGAAATAATTTAAAAAATACGGTAATCATAGATATTTTCGCAGCACTAATAGAAATTCAGACAAAATAATTAAAAATTTGTCAGTAATCAATAAAATTTTGAAAACAATCAATGAAATGTTGATGATCAACAAAATGATGACAGTATAATAGAAAATTTGTGAAAAACAATTAAAAAAATTACAGTAATTAATAAAATATTCACGACAATAATTGTAATGTATACATAATAATTGGAAATTTGACAATAACCTTAGAAACCCTCGCAGCATTCATTAAAATATTTTGAGTTACCATTACGAAATTTGAAATAATTGATAATTTGATTGTAATCATTGAAAGTTTTGAAGAAATTTTAATGTAATCAATGCAATTTTGACAGTGATCAATAAAATGTTGACAGTAAAATAGAAAATTTGCGACAAACAATAAAAAAAAACATTAATCAGTGAAATTTTTACATCAATAATTTTAATTTATACATAATAATTGAAATTTTGACAACAATCTTAGAAACCTTCACAGAAATCATTAAAATATTTTGAGTTACCATTACGAAATTTGAATTAATAGAAAATTTGATGGTAATCATTGAAATTTTGACAATGCTCAACGAAATTTTGAAGTGATCAATTACATTTTGACTGTATTAATTAAAATTTAGAAAATTAAATGACATATTGCCAGAATAATTGCAAAATTGTGAGAAATATTTAAAGAAACTCAGTAATCATAAAAATGTTGGTAGCACTAATAGTAATTTAGACAAAATAATTGCAAATTTGACTTCACTCTTTCATATTTCGACAGTAACCACATAAATATTGTTGGTTACCATTAAAATGAAATAATTGAAAATATGACAGTAATCAATTCAATTTTAATAGTAATCAATGAAATCTTAATAGTAATTAATAAAATGTTGACAGTATAATATTGTGAGAAACAACAAAAAAATCTGCAGGAATTAATAAAATGTTTACAGCAATAATTGTATACATAATAATTGGAATTTTGACAATAACCTTAGAAACTCTCTACCAATCATTAATATATTATTAGTTACCATTACGAAATGTGAAACAAATGAAAATTTGATGGTAATCATTGATTTTTTATCAGTGCTCAAGGAAATTTTGAAACGATCAATGACATTTTGACAGTAATCAATGAAATTTTGATAGTGATCAATAAAATATTGCCAGCATAATAGAAAATTTCTGAAAAACAATTAAAAAAATACAGTATTTAATGAAATTTTTACATCAATAACTGTAATTAATACATAGTAATGGAATTTTGACAACAATCTTAGAAACCCTAACAGCAATAATAAACATAATTTGAGTTACCATTATGAAATTTGTAATAATTAAAAAAATTATGGTAATTATTGAAATTTTGACAGTGCTCAACGAAATTTTGAAGTGATCAATAATATTTTGACTGTAATAATTTAAATATGGCAAATTAAATGACATATTGGCGGAATAATTGAAAATTTGATGGTAATCCCTGAAATTTTGACAGTGCTTAATGACATTTTTAGTGATTAATCACATGTTGACTGTAATAATTGAAATTTGGCAAATTAAATGATATATTGACGGAATAATTGCAAATTTGTCGGAAATAATTTTAAAAAATTACGGTAATCATAGAAATTTTGGCAGCACTGATAGCAATTTATGCAAAATTATTGCAATTTTGATTGCAGTCTTTCGTACTTCAACAGCAATCATAAAAATATTGTTGGTTACCATTAAAATGAAATAAATGAAAATTTGACAGTAATCAGTTAAATTTTGATAATAATCAATGAAACTTTGATAGTGTTAAAAAAAATCCAGTAATCAATGAATGTTTACATTTATTGTTTATTGTTATAGTCCTCCGAATATAACTCGAGCATCAAAAATAATCTGAATATAGCGACTACTGCTTAATGTGTTACTTAAAATACGCCTCGTCCTACGAACTCGGCGTATTTGCCAAAACACATTTCAGATACGTCAGCTATATTTGATTATTTTTGACGCTCTTGTTATATTACTTCTGAATATTTTCAATTTGATTGAAATCCAGTGCATTTTGCATTGAATGTTGACCAATTATTTTTATTTTGTTAATGCCTTTTGTTGTACCTTTCTTCACTCTTTGGAGGTTTATTTATCCAATCCCTCTACAATTGTTTCAGTCTCACGACCATTATCAAGAGACAAATAAGACTTCTTCAATAAGTCTTATTTGTCTCTTGATAATAGTCGTGAGACCGAAACAATTGTAGAGTTTTTATATTAAAAATTTGTGCAACTTAACCAAGTGCTTCATTTATACTAACTTAAAGTAAGAGTTATAACTTTTTTGTAATACCTCCGTGTTATTGACATTTATCAGTACTGTCTGCTTGATCGATATGACAGGCGTAAAGACCATGGCCGTTATAATAACGGCCGTGGACGTTATTTAAATGACAACGCAAATTTATGAGCAATAAAGTCTTCATATTCTTTCTCATACCTGCTGCTGCTTTTTTGGGGAAGAAAATCGATTGTGGCAGCATTTGCTTCATTTAGTACATCTTCGGGGATACCACAAAACGAAGAACTTTGCATATCTGACATTATTTTTCTAATTTCACTTTGATTTGTTTGTTTGTATTTGAACCGTTGATGTTGCTATGGTATCAAATTGCGCCTGGATAACTAGTTTATTAATTTTGAAATTTAATATTGATAAGTTTTTGTAATTTAGGTATTACAAAAAGTATCGAACAACATACGGCCGATATGCAAATAACAGGCTTGGTTGAATATAAACCTCGGCTGCGCTCCTCTCCGCTTCGCTTCGCCTCGGTTTATAAACTTCAACCCGCGCCTGTTATTTGCTACATATCGGCCTAATGGCGTTATATACTATAACAGACTCTGAGAAGACCTATACAAGTATAAAACGCATTCATGTATACAGCATGCCATAACATTCCGGGAATCTCTTTCATGTTTCGAGTGCAATTCTGCAGGCTGCATACAACTGCAACTGATAGGCACTTGCATTATTCGAGGCAAGTGCAGTGCGATTTCATGCTGTTCCTACTGTTCCAATCTTGCAACCGAGCTAGGCGCTTAACGGCCGCGCATAAAAATGATAATTTACGATACACCTTCCTTTACAGAACGCGAGGCGCACTCCAAACAATGCCCACTTTTTACACGGACCGGAGGAATTCCGACGTGAAATTTATACGCCACTCGTCCCCCGGCGTTTGTCAATGCGCCGTCGACGTAAATAATTTCAAGTTACACTTTTATTACATGACAAACGCCCAGAGTCCTCCGCACAGACGCGCCTGCATCCAGGATTATAATTGGTTGTTTATCTTGCGGTCTCGTGTACTGTTCGCTACGTGCGCCCTTCACGAAGCCGCGGAGAAAGCTCCGAGGCGAAGCAAAGTGGGACTTCTATTCCTGCCTACGCGGTAATTCCGGGGGATACCTGCGGGGAATCGACGTAGAAGCGATTCCGGGTCACGTCCATCGATATTTACGACCACCGAAATAAAATTAATTGGACGAGAGCAGGGAAGTGCTGTTGGTTTTTCTTCGGCTCTCAAATGGAACGGGAATAGCAAAGGTGTAATCCGCGGTGTGTTTATAGCCTCGGATCTAGATGCGGGATTATTAAGTGCGTGAGCTTAGCGCTTTCCCCGAAAATAGTTGGTCTGTAGGCAGTGATAAGCTTTTGATGGCAATTGCTTCTGCAGCACTAAATTTCAGTGTGCAGTATTTTGATACATATTTGATAATAAATTTGTATTTACTATACCTATAGACTTTATTGCTGAAAATATGGCAAAGTTTCTATAATGAATAAGTGAGAAAACCAGGAATATAACTTTCAGCATTGACAGGTGTGGTATAGCCTTTACCGAAATTTCTGAAAATTTATTAATTGCATATTTGATATTAAACTTGTATTCACTATACCTATAGACATTATTGCTGAAAATATGGCAAAGTTTCTATAACGAATAAATGAGAAAATCAGGGATATAACTTTCAGCATTGACAGGTGTAGTATAGCCTTTACTGAAATTTCTGAAAATTTATCAATTGCATATTTGATATTAAATTTGTATTTACTATACCTAATGACATTATTCATGAAAATTTGGCAAAGTTTCTGTGATGAATAAGTGAGAAAATGAGGCATATAACTTTCAGCATTGACATGTGTGGTATAGCCTTTACTGAAAGTTCTGAAAATTTATTAATTGCAAATTTGCTATTCAATTTGTATTCACTATACCTATAGACATTATTGCTGAAAATATGGCAAAGTTTCTATAATTAATAAGTGAGAAAACCAGGAATATAACTTTCAGCATTGACAGCTGTGGTATAGCCTTTACTGAAATTTCTGAAAATTTATTAAATGCATATTTGATGTTAAATTTGTATTCACTATACCTATAGACATTATTGCTGAAAATATGGCAAAGTTTCTATAATTAATAAGTGAGAAAACCAGGGATATAACTTTCAGCATTGACAGCTGTGATATAGCCTTTACTGAAATTTCTGAAAATTTATTAATTGCATATTTCATATTAAATTTGTATTCACTATACCTATAGACATTATTGCTGAAAATATGGCAAAGTTTCTATAATTAATAAGTGAGAAAACCAGGGATATAACTTTCAGCATTGACAGGTGTGATATAGCCTTTACTGAAATTTCAGAAAATTTATTAATTGCATATTTGATATTAAATTTGTATTCACTATACCTATAGACATTATTGCTGAAAATATGGCAAAGTTTCTGTAATGAATAAGTGAGAAAATCAAGGATATAACTTTCAGCATCGATAGGTGTGGTATGGCTTTTACTGAAATTTATGAAAATTTACTAACTGCATATTTGATATTAAATTTGTATTCACTATACCTATAGACATTATTGCTGAAAATATGGCAAAGTTTCTATATTGAATAAGTAAGAAAATCAGGTATATAACTTTCAGCATTGACAGGTGTGATATAGCTTTTACTGAAATTTCTGAAAATTTATTTATTGCATATTTGATATTAAATTTGTATTCACTATACCTATAGACATTATTGCTGAAAATATGGCAAAGTTTCTATAATGAATAAGTGAGAAAACCACGCATATAACTTTCAGCATTGACAGGTGTGGTATAGCCTTTACTGAAATTTCTGAAAATTTATTAATTGCATATTTGATATTAAATTTGTATTTACTATACCAATAGACATTATTGCTGAAAATATAGCAAAGTTTCTATAATAAATAAGTGAAAAAACCTGGGATATAACTTTCAGCATTGACAAGTGTGGTATAGCCTTTACTGAAATTTCTGATTTTTTTTTAATTGCATATTTGATATTAAATTTGTAATCACTATACCAATATACACTATTGCTGAAAATATGGCAAAGTTTCTATAATGAATAAGTGAGGAAACTAGGGATGTAACTTTCAGCATTGACAGGTGTGGTATAGCCTTTACTGAAATTTCTGAAAATTTATTAAATGCATAGCTGATATTAAATTTGTATTTACTATACCTAATGACATTATTCATGAAAATATGGCTAAGTTTCTATAATGAATAAGTGAGAAAACCAGGAATATAACTTTCCGCATTGACAGGTGTGGTATAGGCTTTACTGAAATTTCTGAAAATTTATTAATTGCATATTTGATATTAAATTTGTATTTACTATACCTAGAGACATTATTGCTGAAAATATGGCTAAGTTTCTATAATGAATAAATGAGAAAACCATGGATATAACTTTCAGCATCGAGAGATGTGATATAGCCTTTACTGAAATTTCTGAAAATTTATTAATTGCATCTTTGATCTTAAATTTGTATTTACTATACCTAATGACATTATTCATGAAAATTTGGCAAAGTTTCTATAATGAATAAATGAGAAAATCAGGGATATAACTTTCAGCATTGACAGGTGTAGTATAGCCTTTACTGAAATTTCTGTAAATTTATTAATTGCATATTTGATATTAAATTTGTATTTACTATACCTAATGACATTATTCATGAATATTTGGCAAAGTTTCTGTGATGAATAAGTGAGAAAATCAATGATATAACTTTCAGCATTGACAGATGTGTAATTTAATTATAATTATATATATTAATACATATAATTTAATTCTTTAGTGAAAATTTGTACTAATAATGGAAATATAAATAATCTATGTATTAAAAAATAGAACGCCGATTGTTTATATTTATAGAAAGTCATAGAGCTAGAATTTATGTAGTTGTCTGTATGACAGTCTTTTCTGTAAATATCAAAATCTAATTTATTTTCAGTTCTTGTTATTCTAATATCTAACAATGGAAGTTTATTGTCAATTTCTTCTTCATATGTGAACTTTATTGACTCAAATACGGAATTTGGAATAGAAAAAACTCTCAATACAAAAATTAGAATCTACATAGCAAAAACATCATCCACATATCCAAGCCAAACTTTTTAAAATTTAGGATATTTTCTTTTTATATTATTTTCAAAATAATTTAAATATGAATTTGCTATAAATGGAGAAAGAGGGTTACTCATAGCTGTGTCAAATGTTTGTTTATAAAATATATTGTTAAAATTAAAAATAATTTGTTCCATGCATAATTTTGTCAATTTCAATATTTTCTCGATTTACAGAATTATTATTTTTTAAATATTCTAAAAATTTAAATGTTTCATTTATATGATTTAATAAAGCTGTTACATCAAAAGAATTAAATTTGTCACCTGAATTTGGTTCAATATCTTTCAACTTAGAAATAAAATTAACGGAAATTAGAATGGACATATCATTAAATTTATTAAATTCTTTAACAAGCCATTTCGCAATTTTAAACATTCTTCAAAGTTTTCTTGATTTACTAAATTAAATTTAAAAAAGATTCTAAAAATTTAAATGTAACATTTATAGGAACGTTTAGGAAATAAAGCTGTTACATCAAAAGAAATAAATTTGTCACCTGAATGTAGTTGAATATCTTCGACGTTCAACGTAGAAATTAAATCAACGAAATTTAAAATGGACATATCGTTTTCAAATTTAGATTTATTAAATTATTTAACAAGCCAATTCGCAATTTTGTATGTTGAAGAATTAATACTAGAAACTATTGGCCTGAATCTGTTGTCTTGCATTTTTGGTAAACAGTGTTTTGAATAATGAGGATTTCAGTTTCGTAAAGTATAATTATGTTTTTTATCTATTAAATTTGGACACTCTTTTACTTTTTTGGAAACTCAAACTTTACTAAATTTGAATAACTTTTCTAGAAAATTGCATTATTTTGAATTTTTAAGGACCAGATTGTAATAAATTAAGAACAGAAGACATATATACATCTTTGCCTAATATTACTAATTCAAATATACGCATTCTTTTTCCAAAGTTTAATTAATATCTTCTTTTCACATTTAGGTGGGTGGTATTGTCTATTGTTTTCTCTAAAATCTTCATAGATTCGCTTTTAAATTGATTTGATTCTTCAGGGTCTAGTTTTCTCGATGCATTTTCAAAATCATTCATAACTTATTCCATTGGTAATTTTAATTTTAAATAATTGGTAATTTCCTTTGGTATTTTTAATTCAGCAGGTATGAAAATAATACTAGGTTTGTTTATTAAAATTTTTTGTTCAGGCTCATTATCTATAAAATTTCCATTCGTTTTTAATACTATTTTATTAAATTTAATCTGAGGTATATTATATTTACAATATTATTTTTTTCTGAACTTTTATCCCATTCTAATGGAGAGACGTATTTTGATATTTTTAAATGTAAATTACAACATTTTAAGTTGAAGTCATTAAATCTTCAATAATATGTACAAATTTCTAATTGTAACCACTTCAATTTGGTCTTATGTATACATTTTTCGATCTTGGTTATGGTTCGTGGTGTTTTAATCGTCATAAAATTTGGAAATACTTCATGTTTCTTGCGCCTCTTTAAAAAATTGATGTCCATCATTACGAAATGTATATTTGTTTTCAGTCTTGTAAATTTATTGAGCTCCAGCCAGATATATTGTATATATTTTTCTCGGAGCTTTATGAAAAAGTATTTTTATAATAATCAATGAAATTACGTTTATCTTATTTTCCACCACGTTATTTATATATTTGCCTATATTTTCTGCTTCATAGATAATCTAGATGTGCAGTGGGAGCACGTGAAAATGCGTTTTTCTCCATTTTCATTGATTTTATCCAATCGTTGTGTTCCAATTGTTTCCTCTTTCGTTGTTATTTGATAATTTCGCTATCAAATCCGCAAGAAATCGGTTCGTGTGAGCTATCTTCCACGCTTCTTTCAACTATTGACTTCTCACAGGCCGTAACAATGATAAGATGGTCGTAAAGCACGTATGCTGTGCGTAAAATGAAATTGTTATTAGCATATCTCCCAGTAAAGGAGATTAAACATTTCGACTCGGAGTATAATTAATGTTGCAACAATTTGTCATGGTTGTGACAGATGAAAATATGCAAATTTTGCATGTGTTACAGGCTAATTACTCGGTCGATTAATTTGATTCGATTACTTGGAATGTAGGTTATAGAGATATGTGTAGTTATTTATGAAACACTTCACGTATTTTCTCGGTTTAGTGTTTTGCACCCTCTTAAAACTCAATTATAACCGCCCCAATACAGATTAGGGGAATAAACGAAAACCGGGCTAATTTTAAGCCCATTTCACGCATTGCGCGGATTGAATCGCCTAAAACGAAGGGCAGAGCCATGTGAAACCGCCGGTTCAAATGAAATTTATTACACAAAACGGTTGTAGGGACAAACATCCTAACCCTTGTCATGCTCACGTCAAGTGTTTCTATAGAAAATTCGAGTGCAGCTAACATTTACATAGAATAAATAGTGCTTTCCGCAGGGCCAATGTCTTTACTCGGAAACGACAGAGTATGGAAATGAAAAGGGCCTCACCGCTTGACTGAGGAACAAATAAGGACCACTCGTGTGTTCCCATTAATTTTGGTATAATACCCACCTCGCTGTATGAACAATTATACATCGTTTATCAGTGTGTTGATAATGCAAGTCAGAATTGTTTTACCTTGACGAAAATTATAAGAAATTTAAAAGATACGACGAATTAAGTTTCTCCTATTTTAGCAAAAATTAATATATTTACTACTACTAATACATAATTTGTAACTATAAGTAGATCAGCTAAGAGAGTTCTGGCTCATTTTCCCATTAGAATTTACATTTTATTTACTTATTCCTTTGCCTATCTACCTGTTACACCATATATACGCGAACCTTAAGTTATGATAGTAATTAATATATTTACTACTAGTAATAGATAATTTGTAATTATAAGTAGATTAGCTAAGAGAGTTCTGGCTCATTTTCCCATTAGGATTTACATTTTATTTACTTATTCCTTTGCCTATCTACCTGTTACACCTTATATACGCGAACTGGAAGTTATGATAGTAATTAATATATTTACTACTAGTAATACATAATTTGTAATTATAAGTAGATCAGCTAAGAGAGTTCTGGCTCATTTACCCATTAGAATTTACATTTTATTTACTTATTCTTTTGCCTATCTACCTGTTACACCTTATATACGCGAACTGGAAGTTATGATAGTAATTAATATATTTACTACTAGTAATACATAATTTGTAATTATAAGTAGATCAGCTAAGAGAGTTCTGGCTCATTTTCCCATTAGGATTTACATTTTATTTACTTATTCCTTTGCCTATCTACCTGTTACACCTTATATACGCGAACTGGAAGTTATGATAGTAATTAATATATTTACTACTAGTAATACATACTTTGTAATTATAAGTAGATCAGCTAAGAGAGTTCTGGCTCATTTTCCCATTAGGATTTACATTTTATTTACTTATTCTTTTGCCTATCTACCTGTTACACCTTATATACGCGAACTGGAAGTTATGATAGTAATTAATATATTTACTACTAGTAATACATAATTTGTAATTATAAGTAGATCAGCTAAGAGAGTTCTGGCTCATTTTCCCATTAGGATTTACATTTTATTTACTTATTCCTTTGCCTATCTACCTGTTACACCTTATATACGCGAACTGGAAGTTATGATAGTAATTAATATATTTACTACTAGTAATACATAATTTGTAATTATAAGTAGATCAGCTAAGAGAGTTCTGGCTCATTTTCCCATTAGAATTTACATTTTATTTACTTATTCCTTTGCCTATCTACCTGTTACACCTTATATACGCGAAGTGGAAGTTATGATAGTAATTAATATATTTACTACTAGTAATACATAATTTGTAATTATAAGTAGATCAGCTAAGAGAGTTCTGGCTCATTTTCCCATTAGAATTTACATTTTATTTACTTATTCCTTTGCCTATCTACCTGTTACACCTTATATACGCGAAGTGGAAGTTATGATAGTAATTAATATATTTACTACTAGTAATACATAATTTGTAATTATAAGTAGATCAGCTAAGAGAGTTCTGGCTCATTTTCCTTTTCTTACGAATCTCATAGAATAGTTTTTCGTTTTTAGAATTTATAATTGCAAAGGTTTATTCAGTTAATTATTATAATTACTGTAAACATCTTAGCCACCCCAATGCTTTAACAAAAACCAGCAGTTTCAGTACATAGCATCGTAATAATTACGGCGCTTAATCCGCCAAACCTTATATTATATTACATTATATTTTTAAGACGTATTGCTCCCAGGCAGCTACATCCATTACAAAATTCGCTGCATAATTAAAAACGACATATTTCAGAGCCCCACGGCACGATTTTAATCCCTAGGGCGTACAAATTTTGCGTTTTGTTCGGGAATAAAGTTTGCGAGGCTTTGCAAAAGCGGCGTTTACCGACTTCGGGACGTCACGGGAAACTGTATCAGATTCTAATTTAAATTTAACCCGCGGGACGCACAGAGGCGTCCAGATTAAAGGACACTCTCGTTAGAACAAAAAACGGGAAGTCTGGTATTAATTAAATGCGGTCGACAGTGATTATTTTCGGAGCCAGCAGAATCGCTCACAAAAGCAGCAGGACTTTGGCACAAGACGCAATTACGAAGCGAAATTGGAAATTTGAATAAGTATGGCCTACGAAAAAAGACGTACAGAATTGCAGTGAGAATTGCAGAATTACAGAATTTCGGTGATTATATTCAAGCACCTTGTAACAAGTTTGATAAAGTCAGTAGAATATTTGACAAGACAACATGAAACTTGATAATTATTAGAATTATGCACAAGTGTCATAAAATCGATTGTAAAGCAATTTCAAATTTGAAAGAAAGAATGAAACTTTTCTAACAATAACAAGTTTTTTAGAAACAATAGAATGTTTGACATATGGTGCAGAATTATTATCAGACACAACAGAACTTTCAAAAGAAACAGAAAATTTACAGGCACAATATAAATTATTGATTTTTTTAGTTAATTTTATTGAATTGTTTGGAAGAATAATTTTCAGTTTGTGGAATCTACTGGAAATTTCGTAGACGAATGTGTAGAAAATATAATTATTTGTAAATTTGATACAGTTATCAAAAGTTTCGGTAGAATTATATACAAATTAAGAATAAAAAAAGAGCGAATATGGTGAATATCTATAGATTTGGTAGAATGATGTACAAATTAAATTCATTAGAGTATCTACTAGTAGAAGATTAAATTAGTAGAATTAAATATGTAAATTTGTAGAAGAATTTTAGACATTTCGTACAATTATGTGCAAATTGGAATCAAATTTGATTTGGTAAAATAACTGTAGAATTAATAATAGTAACTGCAAATTTAGCAAAATCATCAGTAAATTTAGTAGAATTTCATGTTGAATGTTTAACTTGTTATAAACCTATTTGCCGAATTTAGGACCATTTTCGTTACTTTTAATACAACGCAAACGTAAATCAAGGTAATGTATCTGCGGGTTTGCCGAAATTGATCGGAATTAATGGCCCATCCCACGTGAATAATCTGTAACCGACGGACCTGCAAAATGGTAATAAGATTTGCGACCGATGTGCAAATATCGATTCGCACTGTAAACCCTCCCCAACCCTCCCTCATTGGCGACCTTGTTTTCACTCTTGTTCCACTCAGATGTGTGTGAAGTGCACATAATCGTTTTCTATTTATACATCGCTGGATTCACTTGCAAATGTTGGTTCAATGAAAGATAGGACAGAGCACATTGTAATCCAGCGTATTAATGGTGCTGTTTATGGCATGTTATTGCGTAACTCTTATCTTTAAAAATTAAACTTCGTCAACATTAAAGTTCCACAAAGTGGAGTACACAGTACAAGTATGCGAAACTCTTTTCTTAAAAAAAAAAACTTCCTCAACATTACAGATCAACAAAGTGGAGTACACTTAATTGGTTCATCTGCGATTATTATTAATAGAAACTGCAATGTATACAAGGTGCCCCAGAACTTCGTAGCATAAATCTATGAGCATGTCAAGAACGGCAAATTTAAATGAAAATGTGTTTTGTTTCTACTCATTTTTGTTTCCAAAATATAGTACTTTAAAGTGGTACTTAGCAAATCAGTTTTGTGGAAAAGTGGGAAAAAAGGTAAACGTAATTTCATAAGTAACAATACTTTTTCGCAAGTATTTTTTTTTATTTTTCCTTTTTTTTATTCTGAGAATAATATATACAATGTGTCTGCCTGGACAAGCGAGCTCAACAAGTTTACAAGACCTAATACAAAAATACATTGCGAAATGATGGACATCAATTTTTTAAAGATGTGCAAGGAACATGAGTATTTCCAAATTTTATGAAGATTAAATCACCACAAACAATGAACAAGATTGAAAAATTAATACATAAGACCAAATTGAAGTGATTACAATTAGAAATTGGTACATGATTTAGAAGACTTAACAACTTAAAATGTTATAATTTATATTTAAAAATATCAAAAGAAGTCTCTCCATTAGAATGGGATATACTTTCAGACAAAAATAATAATGTTATCGCAAAGAAAATTATTAATAAATATAAAATATCAGAGAAAAAATTCAATAAAATAATATTCAAAAATAATGGAAATTTTATAGATAATGAACCTGAACAAAAAAATTTAATAAATAAAGGATTAAAATACGCAATTGATGGGGAGGAATTACCAATAGAAGAAGTTATGAATGATTTAAAAAATGCATCGAGAAAACTAGACCCTGAAGAATCAAATCAATATAAAAGCGAAGCTATGAAGATATTAAAGAAAACAATGAATAGACAATACCTTGCACCTAAAAGTGAAAAGAAGATATGAATTGAACATTGAAAAAATAATGCGTATATTTGAAAGCAGACAAAGGAAACGCATTAGTAACATTAGACAAAGATGTATATATGTCTTCTGTTATTAATTTATTAACATCTGGTACTTACTTAAAAATTCAAAAGATCCAATTCTAGAAAAGCAATTCAAACTTTGAAAGATTGTCCAAATTTATTAAATAAAAAACTTAATAATAATTTACGAAACTCAACTCCTCCTATTTCAACTTACTTAAAAATTCAGAAAATCCAATTCTACAAAAGTAATTCAAATTTTGAAAGATTGTCCAAATTTAATAGATAAAAAACTTAATAATAATTTACGATACTCAACTCCTATTTCAATTTACTTAAAAATTCAGAAAATCCAATTCTACAAAAGTAATTCAAACTTTGAAAGATTGTCCATATTTAATAGATAAAAAACTTAATTATAATTTACGAGACTTTATTTATTATCATCTGGTCCTTATTTAAACATTCAAAAAATCCAATTCTAGAAAAGTAATTCAAACTTTGAAAGATTGTCCAAATTTAGTAGATAAAAAACTTAATAATAATTTACTATACTCAACTCCTCCTATTTCAACTTACTTAAAAATTCAAATAAAACCCATTTCTACAAAAGTAATTCAAACTTTGAAAGATTGTCCAAATTTAATAAATAAAAAACTTAATAATAATTTACGAAACTCAACTCCTCCTATTTCAACTTACTTAAAAATTCAGAAAATCCAATTCTACAAAAGTAATTCAAACTTTGAAAGATTGTCCAAATTTAATAGATAAATAACGTTATTATAATTTACGAAAATTAATTTATTATCATCTGGTCCTTATTTAAAAATTCAAAAAATCCAATTCTAGAAAAGTAATTCAAACTTTGAAAGATTGTCCATATTTAATAGATAAAAAACTTAATAATAATTTACTATACTCAACTCCTCTTATTTCAACTTATTTAAAAATTCAAAAAAATCCATTTCTACAAGAGTAATTCAAACTTTAAAAGATTGTCCAAATTTAATAAATAAAAAACTTAATAATAATTTACGGAACTCAACACCTCCTATTTCAACTTACTTAAAAATTCAGAAAATCCAATTCTACAAAAGCAATTCAAACTTTGAAAGATTGTCTAAATTTAATAGATAAATAACGTTATTATAATTTACGAAACTTAATTTATTATCATCTGGTCCTTATTTAAAAATTCAAAAAATCCAATTCTAGAAATGTAATTCAAACTTTGAACGATTGTCCAAATTTAGTAGATAAAAAACTTAATAATAATTTACTATACTCAACTCTTCCTATTTCAACTTACTAAAAAATTCAGAAAATCCAATTCTACAAAAGTAATTCAAACTTTGAAAGATTGTCCAAATTTAATAGATAAAAAACTTAATTATAATTTACGAGACTTAATTTATTATCATCTGGTCCTTATTTAAAAATTCAAAAAATCCAATTCTAGAAAAGTAATTCAAACTTTGAAAGATTGTCCAAATTTAATAGATAAAAAACTTAATAATAATTTACGAAACTCAACTCCTCCTATTTCAACTTACTTAAAAATTCAGAAAATTCAATTCTACAAAAGTAATGCAAACTTTGAAAGATTGTCCAAATTTAATAGATAAAAAACTTAATTATAATTTACGAAACTTAATTTACTATCATCATCTGGTCCTTATTTAAAAATTCAAAAAATCCAATTCTAGAAAAGTAATTCAAACTTTAAAAGATTGTCCAAATTTAATAAATAAAAAACTTAATAATAATTTACGGAACTCAACACCTCCTATTTCAACTTACTTAAAAATTCAGAAAATCCAATTCTACAAAAGTAATGCAAACTTTGAAAGATTGTCCAAATTTAATAGATAAAAAACTTAATTATAATTTACGAGACTTAATTTATTATCATCTGGTCCTTATTTAAAAATTCAAAAAATCCAATTCTAGAAAAGTAATTCAAACTTTAAAAGATTGTCCAAATTTAATAAATAAAAAACTTAATAATAATTTACGAAACTCAACTCCTCCTATTTCAACTTACTTAAAAATTCAGAAAATCCAATTCTACAAAAGTAATGCAAACTTTGAAAGATTGTCCAAATTTAATACATAAAAAACTTAATTATAATTTACGAAACTTAATTTATTATCATCTGGTCCTTATTTAAAAATTCAAAAAATTCAATTCTAGAAAAGTAATTCAAACTTTGAAAGATTGTCCAAATTTAATAGATAAAAAACTTGATTATAATTTACGAAACTTAATTTATTATCATCTGGTCCTTATTTAAAAATTCAAAAAATCCAATTCTAGAAAAGTAATTCAAACTTTAAAAGATTGTCCAAATTTAATAGATAAAAAACTTAATAATAATTTACGAAACTCAACTCCTCCTATTTCAACTTACTTAAAAATTCAAAATATCCAATTCTACAAAAGTAATTCAAACTTTGAAAGATTGTCCAAATTTAATAGATAAAAAACTTAATTATATTTTACGAAACTCAAATCCTCCTATTTCAAAATTATACTATTTACCAAAAAAACATAAACAAGGCAACAGTTTGAGGCCAATAGTTTCTCATATTAATTTTTCGACATACAAAATTGCGAAATGACTTGTTAAAGAATTTAATAAATTTAAATTTGAAAATGACATGTCCATTCTAAATTAAGTTGATTTAATTTCTGAGTTGAAAGATACTGTACTAAGTTCAGGTGACAAATTTATTTCTTTTGATCCAACAGTTTTATTTCCAAACGTTCCTATAAATGAAACGTTTAAATTTTTAGAACTTTTTTAAAATTTAATTCAGTAAATCAAGAAAATATTGAAGAATATTTAAAATTAATAAAATTATGCATGGAACAAAATATGTTTAAATTTAACAATAGATTTTATAAACAGACATTTGGCACAGCTATGGGCACCCTCTTTCTCCATTTATAGAAAATTTATTTTTAAATTATTTTGAAAATAATATGAAACTACCCAAAATTGCCCAAAGTTTTGTTTGTCAAAAATCTTGGGCTTTCTATGTGGCTTCGTGAAATTATTTTAGCTTAGTGTTAACTTCTTGGAATTGTTTTCATATATTCTAATAACAATGGTTTTCTTAGTCAGGTGGTTAACAATAGTTCAAAAGTGAATAAAAAAAACTTGGCATTTCTACGTGCTTCGTAAATATTATTTTAGCTTAGTCAAGTTATATTTTATAGTTAACTTCTTGTAATTGTTTTCATTTGTTCTAATAACAATGGTTTACTAAGTTGGTTAACAATGGTTCAAAGGTCAATAACAAAAATTCCTAGGATTTCTATGAGCTTCGTAAATATTCTTTTAGCTTAACCAAAGTTATATTTTCCAGTTAACTTCTTGTAATTGTTTTCATTTATTCTAATAACAATGGTTTACTTAGTCAGATGGTTAACAATAGTTCAAAAGTTAATAAAAGAAGGGATTTCTATGTGTCCTTGTATATATTCTTTTAGCTTAATCAAAGTTATATTTTCCAGTTAACTTCTTGTAATTGTATTCATTTGTTCTAACGATGGTTTCTGCTGTAATTTTTATTTAATTATCTTGATATGTCTAGGTTCAGTATTATTTTCAATTGTTTTAACAGTTGTTCATATTTCAGTTTTATATGTTTTTGTTATGTTTTGGTAACAGTTGTTTTCTATAGTTTACTTTGCTTTATATACAGTATGTCCCCGGATTGAGTTTACAAGAGGAAATTTTTCTTAATTTTTACTTTTAAGTAAAAATGTTAGTAGTTGTAGTAAAAATGAATTATAATTCCTGCTTGGTCAAAAACTACCAGTTCTGTTATAGAACTTTGATTTATTTATACAGGGTGTGGGCAAAATATATTTTTTTAAATCTTATTGTGACACTTATTTATATACTATTTGCAGAAAGTATTTAAATTTACATCTAACAACATTATAGGAAAATATAAGCATTCAAACAATCTTCCAAATGCAGAAAATAATACTGAAAATTAAAAAAATCGCCTACGAGAGAAAATTACATTGATAACTATTGAAGAACAATTTTCAGAATTTTCAGAAGTTAGACACCTAAGCTTGAACTTAATGAAAATGGTGGGGGATTGTTGAAATGATGTTATTTTTCTAAAGAGTCAAAATTAGATTCAATTTATTTTTATTTAGCCAACACCCTGTATAAATAAATCAATGTTTTAATTACTGAAATGGTAGTTTGAGACCATGCAGGAATTTTAATTCCTATAACATTTTCAATTAAAAGTAAAAATTAAAAAAAAAACCTCTTGTAAACTCAATCCGGGGACATACTGTATATCCTTGTTTTTTTTTTTGTTTGCTTTTCATAGCTTCCTTTATTTTTTTTTTCTTTTTGTAATATAAGTTTTGTCGACAATTGTTTTTATTAGTTCTTGATCTATTTTTTGATTGGTTCTTGATTTAGTTTTTGATTTGTTCTTTGTTTATTTCGTTTTTATTGTTTCTTTCCGTATACTTTTTTAACTTTAATTTTACTAATGTCATCAGCACAAATCAAAATTAAATCAAAAACCAATTAAAAAAATAGATCAAGAACTAATAAAAACAATTGTCGACAAAACTATATTACAAAAAAAAGGAAGTTATGAAAACCTTATTAGTTTTTTTTTCGTTTTGTAATATAAGTTTTGTCGACAATGAATTTTATTAGTTCTTGATCTATTTTTTTCTTGCTTCTTGATTTAGTTTTTGATTTGTTCTTTGTTTATTTTGTTTTTATTTTTTTCTTGCCGTATAATTTTTTAACTTTAATTTTACTAATGTCATCAGTTGTTTTCGACAATTGTTTTTATTAGTTCTTGATCCATTTTTTAATTGCTTTTTGATTGGTTCGTGATCTATTTTTAATTGGTTTTTGATTGGTTCTTGATTTACATTATTATAATTGTTTGTTGCCGTATACTTTTTTAACTTTAAATTTACTAATATCATCAGCACAAATCAAAAACTAAATCAAGAACCAATCAAAAAAATAGATCAAGAAATAATAAAAACAATTGTCGACAAAACTATATTACAAAAAGAAAAACAAAAATTAAAAGGAAGCTAGGAAAACCTTATTAGTTTTTTTTTTGTAATATAAGTTTTGTCGGCAATGATTTTCATTAGTTCTTGATCTATTTGTTGATTGGGTCTTGATTTAGTTTTTAATTTTTTTTTTGTTTATTTTGTTTTTATTGTTTGATGCCGTACACTTTTTTAACTTTAATGTTACTAATGTCATCAGTTGTTTTCGACAATTGTTTTTATTAGTTCTTGATCTATTTTTTAATTCTTTTTGATTGGTTCATGATCTATTTTTAATTGCTTTTTGATTGGTTCTTGATTTACATTATTATAATTGTTTGTTGCCGTATACTTTTTTAACTTTAAATTTACTAATATCATCAACACAAATCAAAAACTAAATCAAGAATCAATCAAAAGATAGATCAAGAAATAAAAAAAACAGTTGTCGACATAACTTATATTACAAAAAAAAAACTAAGAAGGAAGCTATGAAAACCTTTTTAGTTTTTTTTTCGTTTTGTAATATAGGTCTTGTCGACAATTATTTTTATTAGTTCTATATCTATTTTTTGATTGGTTTTTCATTTAGTTTTTGATTTGTTCTTTGTTTATTTTGTTTTTATTGTTTCTTGCCGTATACTTTTATAACTTTAATTTTACTAATATCGTCATTTATTTTCGACAATTGTTTTTATTAGTTCTTGATCTATTTTTTAATTACTTTTTGATTGGTTCGTGATCTATTTTTGATTGGTTTTAGATTGGTTCTTGATTTATATTATTATAATTGTTTGTTGCCGTATACTTTTTTAACTTTAAATTTACTAATATCAACATATGTTTTCGACAATTGTTTTTATTAGTTCTTGATTTTTTTTAATTGTTTTTTAATTGGTTCGTGATCCATTTTTGATTGGTTTTAGATTGGTTCTTGATTTACATTATTATAATTGTTTGTTGCCGTATATTTTTTTAACTTTAAATTTACTAATATCATCAGCACAAATCAAAAACTAAATCAAGAACCAATCAAAAAATAGATCAAAAACTAACAAAAACAATTGTCGACAAAACTATATTACAAAGAGAAAAAAAAAACTAAAAAGGAAGCTATGAAAACCCTTTTAGTTTTTCTTTTCTTTTTGTAATATTAAGTTTTGTCGACAATGATTTTTATTAGTTCTTGATCTATTTTTTGATTGGTTCTTGATTTAGTTTTGATTTGTTCTTTGTTTATCTTGTTTTTATTGTTTCTTGCCGTATACTTTTTTAACTTTAATTTGACTAATGTCATCATTTGTTTTCGACCATTTTTTTTATTAGTTCTTGATCTATTTTTTAATTGCTTTTTGATTGGTTCGTGATCCATTTTTGATTGGTTTTAGATTGGTTCTTGATTTAGATTATTATAATTGTTTCTTGCCGTATACTTTTTTAACTTTAATTTTACTAATATCATCATTTGTTGTCGACAATTGTTTTTATTAGTTCTTTAACAAAACGGGCATAAGAAGAATAAACTAACTAAGAAAGAAATAAAACTTTAAATGCGACTCGTTTGTGGCATTTGCTGCAGCTGAAATCTTTGCCGAGGGTGTGATTAATCAATTAGAACCAGAGCTCTAGAATCCGCTACAGCGTGAATTAGTCACGGCCTTAAGTCGTTGAATGCGGGGAGAACCAGTAATTGCACTCCAAGACGATATCCCGCTTTTCCAGTAACAAGGAGAAGAACGGGCAGGTAAAAAATTTGCCAGGTGCATCCTTAGCATTTCAACGCTCTTTCTCACTTAGATGCTTCTACGCGGCAGATGTTACGGAATACGCAAAGCAGAAGGTAAAATCACGACCCAACCTATCACGAACGCGATCCCTCACTTCTTACATCTTTGTTTAATAATTATTATTATTGTTTCTATCAAGCTTGTTATTGTTAGAAATGTTTTATTCTTTGTTTCAAATTTTCAATTGTTTTACAGTCGATTTAATGACATTTGTGCATAATTCTAATAATTATCATATTGCATGATATTCTACTATATTTTAGAAAAGTTTTATTCTTTGTTTGAAATTTTCAATTGTTTTACACTTGATTTTATGACATTTGTGCATAATTCTAATAATTATCAAATTGCATGATATTCTGCTATACTTATAAGTAATTCTACGAAATTTACATACTAATGTTACAAATTTACACATTTTTCAAGACATTGTAATATTTTTGGACGTAGATTGATCGATGTGGCTTTTATTTGTTGAAAATTCATAATTACTAATGTATGAAATAAAGTTACGCACTTTTTTAAATTTTCAAAATTGTTTTTATTGTTCACGACAATTGTTTCGCCACACTGTGGCTTCTTCAGGTAAAGAAAAAAATATATTTGTTTTCTTCACCTGAAGAAGCCACAGTGTGGCGAAACAATTGTGAACAATAAAAACAATTTTGAAAATTTAAAAAAGTGCGTAACTTTATTTCATACATTAGTATTTTTGGACGTTTTAGCTTTTCGTTTTATCTCTTTCATGAAACTGCAGTTCGAATTCCATTTAGATACACATCATCTAGATACAATTTTTGGGAGGATTATAACTTTGTAAAAATGGTTACATTTTTTTTCAAAACTCCAAAAAACTTCTTCTAAACAGTTTCCACGTTTTGTACTTTCGGCGTTTCATTATGGCATCTAAACAAAATAAATTTAGTTTATTTTGTGATAAAACAACTTCTACAGTGATCATATTTGAGAGAGCTATTAAAAACCGACAATTTTCTCATACTCCTCTCAAATAAAATGGGCTGAAATAATTAAGAAACTTGCAACTGTGAATGTGTGAAAATTGGGTCGAGGGCTAATTACAAATTCCGGACGGCCGCAAATTTATGAGGGGGCCGATAAAATTATCGTGTCTTATCGACACCAAGATTAATAAAGCTTTGCTGAAATTTATGGGAGCTTACAAATCATCGGTGACGTGCCTGAAACTGTAATCCCTGAAATAGTTTCATATTAAATAGGGTGTTTGTTTATCTGATTTGCCGTTGCTGTGAATTGCTGAATTGTCTTCATCGAGTCCTGCATTTGCAATAATTGTGGAAACGATTTGTTAAAAGCCTGAGGATTCACATTCCCACGTATATTTTATTCTTCAGATTAGGCTAAAATATTTCAAAGTTGCGTAAAGTTTTGAAGTTGTCAAAATAATCATAATATATAAAATTATATAAATATATATATAATCATAATATAAAATAAATAATGATAGACAATATTGTAATATTGCCATGAGCATCCGAAAGAACAAATATGGATAAATTTATGCGAAATTTTTCATAATTACGACTGTGAGTAGAAAAAATAGCGTACATTACTTGAGTTGTAAGGCAATTACGCACTCGAGAAATTCTGTTCCTTCATCTAATTCCCTTTGTAGGTATATACAGGCTGCCCTAAATAGAGTGGGATTGTATGGGCATATTTATTATTCAAAATAATCTGATATTATTATTCAAAATAAGTAAGGCCCGTATCTATAGTCCCTACTTGAACTTGAGCATGACTCAAGTCGTATATTTGGTTGCGTTTGGTGCATAAACGTATATAGAAAATAGGCAACCAAATATACGACTTGAGTCGTACTCAAGCTCAAGTACGGACTATAGGTACGGGCCTAGGATACCCATGCAATCCTACTCTATTTAGGACACCCTGTATAGTCTAGATTTATTTTTGTCATCTTTCTTTGCGTCTTCCTTTGCTCCATATGCTATTATTATCGTCCATTAATTAATAATATGTATCTACATATTTATTCTATTAGTAGATAATATATTGATTATGCTTTTTGAAAGGTGGAAACATTAACTAAATGAATAATAATTGTTCTACGTCCATAATCTATAATAGTTATGCTAAAGTACAGGTAATTATGGGAAGTGGCGTTTTTGTAGTTCCTAAATTATGGCCCACAATAACGACAATGATAATGGATCGATATATATATATATATATATATATATATATATATATATATATATATATATATATATATATTTTAATTATTTAAGTGTCTGAGCTGTTCCTGTTCGTATGATGTATCGATAAAATTGATAACCTATTTATCCTGTATGCGCGTTTTAAGCGGCTATCTGCCTTTCAATCGTGAATTGAAATGTCTCGGTTTAAGTGTTTGTGTGTTCAGTTTGAACGAAATTAGATGAATATTTTATAATCGTCGTAAATGCGGTTATTGTGTCCGTGTGGGACGACGGATTATGGCTCCATTATATGTCTATAATTAATAATAAGTACATCTTTATTCCATTAGTGGGTAATACCCAGTGATCATGTAAATTTCAGCACTACAGGGTATTAAGTATACAACTGTCAATATTTTGACAGTTCATGAAGTCTACTATTTTTATGACAATAAAGCTAATTCACAGAAAAATGCTATGATTTAAAAAAATTCTAACCGCAAAGTTTTTATGTAGCAATAAACATAGAAGAACCCCAATTTCTACGGCACTGTGTTTACTCAGATGATGTGAATAACAAAAAAAGTGTATAATTTAAATATTCTAACCTCAAAGTTTTTATGTAGTAATAACCATAGAAGAACCCCTATTTCTACGGCACTGTGTTTACTCAGATGATGGGAGTAACCAAAAAAATTGTATAATTTAAATATTCTAACCTCAAAGTTTTTATGTAGTAATAACCATAGAAGAACCCCTGTTTCTACGGCACTGTGTTTACTCAGATGATTGTAATTATTTGTGAATATGTGTATTGATAGTGGTTGACTCGTCGCAAAATATCAGATTTTCAAGTCTACTCCAGTAGAAATGTTAATAAGAAAACTGATTTGCTGAAGGAACACTTTAAGGTCCTATATTTTGGAAATAAAAGCGATTAGAAAAAAATACATTTTCATTTAATTTTAGGTGTGATATGTGATGTGTGCTATACGAAGCAAAACATGTTAATAAACTTATGTCTCATTTCTAACCGTTATGTAGTTACAGAGGATTTTTTTGCTTTTGTCATGTTCTGTTAAATCAAGTCATAATAAAAAAATTAAGTCAAACAAATGCTAATATGTTATGACGTAATTGGCATTTTATTATCATTAATTGTACCTAAATATTTGGACCCCACCTTTTGAATCACCCTGTATGTCAAATTATGTTAAAAACTGTCGAAATCTGCCAAAATTACAATTACTGTTGGACAAAATCTGTTAAACATTTAGCAACTTTTTAAATGGATACTGAGACATTCAAAATCTATAAAATTCAAAGCTTCTGCTGTGAAAATCAGCCAATTTTTCGCCTAAATCTCTTAAACTTTGTCAATTTTTGATATCCCAGTTTTAAAATGTAAACATCTATCAGATTTTTAACTGCAACAGTTCACATACGTCAAGTTCTCAATTAAAACCGTAGAAATCTGTCAAATTTGTAATTGCAACTGTCAAAATATGTCAAATTTGTAATTGCAACTGTCAAAATATGTCAAATTCTTAGTTTCAGCTGTGAAAACCTGTCAATTTTTTAATAGATTATACCAACATTTGTTTATTTTTGATGTCCCAGTGCAAAAATGTAAAAAGCCATCAGAGCGCACGTTGAAAACAACAGTGACACTACACAAAAATTATCATTTTTCGGTGGAATTTGTTAAGTTTTGCTGTTTTTTTTTTGTCATAAAAATATATCCATTAATATACCGCTTATAGTAATTCTTGTGCTATTGATATTATTTTTTATGTTTGTTTTAATTTATTTGTTAACAATAAGGTTAAAAATAGAATTATAAAAAGTAGTGTCTGTTAACAATAACTTTTGTAGTGTCCAAATCTAAGCAAAAATATGTAAAAAAATCAAATAAATCATGATTTATTTCATTTTAAACTTTTTTAAACATAATTTATTCCAACCCTGCTGCATATTAAGCCCCAAAAAATGAAAATTTTAGGAGAAACTGCAATGTAATTTTTCATAAATAGATAATTTGTGCATTCATAGCAAATACCAATGTATCTGGAAATGTTGCAAAAATTCTTGAGATGTGCTAGTGAATATAATGAACATTTTCTTGAGAATTTTACATAGTTGATCTACTATTTGGGAATTTTTCAAAATGTTGTTTACTTAATAATGTTAAAAATAAATACTAAGTCATATCTACTTCTTTAAAACTGATAAGTCTTGAATTTGAAAAGATTTTTTTAAGAGTTTTTACTTTGGAAATTTTCCGAAATATACAGTGTACTAATGTTAAAAAATACCAAGACATTGCTTTAGTTTTTTTCAAAAATTTACATAGTACATACTTGTATTACTTGAAAACTTGAAAAATGTTTAGGCTGCGAATTGCCGGACACTTAAAAAAATAACTGAAAACTGCCGAAAACTTAAAAAAAGCTTTATGTAGAGAAATTTTTAGACAGAAAACTTGTAAACAATGAAAATTATAATTTGAAAATTGAAATGTATAAAGTGAAAACTGCTGAAAACTTAATAATCTTTATACGTTTTAGAGAGAGTTTTAGATTAAAAACTACAAAAAAAAAAATTGTAACGTTAATTGAAAACTTAATAATCTTTATATAGAGAGTTTTAATCTGGAAACTACAAAACAAAATGTAACGTTAATTGAAAACTGCCGAAAACATAAAATGCCGAAAATTTATGAATGGAAATTTGTATTTGTATAATTGAATTACTGTTTAATACTTAAAACTCTTTATGCAGAGAGATTTTAAAACTTAAAACTGCTGTACACTTAAAAAAGGCAACTGAGAACTAATGAAAGCTTAAAAATCTTTATAGAAGGAAAATATTAGACTGTAAACTGTGAAAAACTTAAGAATGTAGCTAAAAATTGGGGAAAACAAAAAAAAACTTAATAGACATTTTTAGACTGGGAACTGCAAAAAAAAAACTTGTAACACTAATTGAAAACTGCCGAAAACATAAAAAGCTTTAGGTAGAGACATTTTTATACTGACAACTTTAAAAAGGTACTGCAATCTTTGCAAATTTAAATTTTTGCAATGCATGTGTCGACATTTTAATATTTATTGCATATTTTCCACTATACTTGTCAAAATTCCAATGAATACTGCTATTTTTTTAATGTTTATTGCTAGAAATATCACATGTTCAATTATTTTTGTTATAACATCGATTATTTTTACCAAAAATTCATTATTTCTGTCAAAATTGCAATGATTGCTATAACATTTTTATTATGTTGCTATTATGTCAAATTTAAATTCAATTTTCAATTCAATTCAATTTCATTTTTTTTTAAGTACTCGATCAAAACTTCAATGATTATTTTCAAATTTCAAAGTTTAATAGTTTAAAGCATAATTTCATTATTTATGGCATAATTTCAATTGTTACGTGAAAATTTCAATTATTGCTGTCAAGTTTAGAATTATTTTATCATAATGTGAATTCAATGTTTCAATTCGCTTCGTCAAAATGTCATTGATTATTCTCAATATTACAAAGTTATATTGTTTTAAGCAAAATTTCATTATATCTCACAAATTTCTACCAAAAATTTCAATGATTACTGTCAGGTTCTTCTGTTGTCTCTACTCATACTCCGAGTTTGAATCTATGTAACAAAGAATCCATTTTGTTTAAAGTGTTTTATAATTTTATATCATTATATTATTGTATACAATTCTAGCAATTTCCATACAATTCAATGAAACTCACTAAAAATGAATTGTTCGTTTTGTTTTTGTTTTGTTATAATGATTGCTATAACATTTTATTATTTTGCAATTATGTCAAATTTACTTTCAAACTTTTTAGTTAAGTACTCATCAAAACTTTAATGATTATTTTAAAAATTTCAAAGTTTTAAGCATAATTTAATGATTTCTGACAAAATTTCAATTGTTATGTTAAAATTTCAATGATTGCTATCAAGTTTAGAATTATATTATCATAATGTCAATTCAATATTTCAATTTGCTCCATCAAAATTTCATTGGTAATTCTCAAAATATCAAAGTTATATTGTTTTAAGCAAAATTTCATTTATTTCTCACAAATTTCTGACAGTACTACTCCGTTTTTACTCATTAATTGTTTTGGCTGGGTTTTTTCTCTGTTCTGAGATTTTTTAATACTTTGATTACTCCATCAAAACTTCAATGATTATTTTCAAAATTTCAAAGCTTAATAGTTTTAAGCACAATTTCATTATTTATAACAAAATTTCAATTGTTATGTAAAAATGTCAATTAATGGTGTTAAGTCTAGAATTATTTTATCATAATGTCAATTCAATATATCATTTTGCTCCGTCAAAATTTCGTCGATTATTCTTAAAATTTCAAAGTTATATGGTTTCAAGCAAAATTTCATTATTTCTCACAAATTTCTGGCAAAAATTTCAATGATTACTGTCAGGTTTTTCTTTTATCTCTGTTATCTCACATACTCTGCGTTTGAATCTATGTAACAAAGTATCCATTTTTGTATATATATATTCTTATATTATACAGGGTATCCAAGATAAAATGGTGAACAGCATGGGGATCTCGGAAACCGTAAAAGTTACAAAAGCGGTTAAATTACAAAAAAGTTGCGCAATTCAGTGGTAAGTAATATTCTTTTGAGAAAACCAGAAAATTCCGCTTACTTCCGGAGATATTCGACAGAATCCGAAATTCTGCGATTTCGTTTTCATGTTTTGCTGAAGTTATTTGAAAAGGTATAAATAAACAAAAGACACTTTCTCATTGCCACTTTTTTAGCCCTACAACAAAGCGTTTATACATTTTCAGTATAACGTTTCGTTTCGCAGAAACCATCATCAACTTAATTTTTTTTTATGGGCTATAGTATTTTTAGATACTATTTTGTTAGCTATTTTGGGTTAAAATTAGATAATATTTTTTTCGAAATGTATTAACAAGCCTTTTTCTGAATGAAAACATTAGAAACCATACTGTAATATACATAGTTGAATTCGTAATATCAAATGCTATCTAATACAGGGTGTACATTTATTACAGGCCATATAAAAAAATAAAGTTGATGATGGTTCCTTCGAAACTAAACGTAGTACTGAAAATTTGTAAATGCTGTCTGGTAGAGCTAAACATGTGGCAACGAGAAAGTAGCTGTGGTTTCTTATACCTTTTCAAATAACTTCAGAAAAATATAAAAACGAAATTTCGGATTTTGTCGAATATCTCCGGAAGTAAGCGGAAATTTCTGGTTTTCTCAAAAGAATATTACTGACCACTAAATTGCGCACCTTTTTTTGTAATTCAGGTACTACAACAAGTCAGGTACTATACAGGGTGTCCAAGATCAAATATTTGTGCAGAGAAAAAGGTTGTTTTAGAACATTTTAGTGTACGGATTTTGTCGAATATCTCCGGAAGCAAGCGGAAATTTCTGGATTTCTAAAAACAATATTACTGACCACTAAATTGCGCATTTTTTTTGTAATTCAGGTACCACAACAAGTCAGGTATTATACAGGTGTATTAAATAGTATATCTTATGACGAATTCAACGATTTATATCACAGTATGTTTTCTCGTGTTTTTGTGCAGAAAAAAGCTTGTTAATACATTTCGAACATTTTGGTGTACGGATTTTGTCGAATATCTCCGGAAGTAAGCGGAAATTTCTGGTTTTCTAAAAACAATATTACTGACCACTAAATTGCGCATTTTTTTTTGTAATTCAGGTACTACAACAAGTCAGGTACTATACAAGGTGTCCAAAATCAGGTTTTTGTGCAGAAAAAAGGTTGCTTTAGAACATTTTGGTGTACGGATTTTGTCGAATATCTCCGGAAGTAAGCCGAAATTTCTAGTTTTCTAAAAACAATACTACTGACCACTAAATTGCGCTTTTTTTTGTAATTCAGGTACTACAACAAGTCAGGTACTATACAGGGTGTCCAAGATCAGGATCAACAGCAAGGGGATCTCGGAAACGGTAAAAGTTACAAAGGTGGTTAGAACTTTTACGCAAGCCAAGTTAGTGACTTGCCATTAGTGATGTTAGTAACTTTTACGGTCTCCTAGATCCCCATGCTGTTGATCCTTATCTTGGACACCCTGTGTAGTACCTGACTTGTCAAATCAACAATGTATGTAGCTTTTAAGCATGAATAATCTGAACTGAACTGAACTATAATGTTTTACAGAATGGCAAGCCAAGTTAGTGGCTTGCCATTAGTGATGTTAGTAACCTTTACGGAAACCGTAAAAGTTACAAAGGCGGTTAGAACTTTTACGGTTTCCTAGATCCCCATGCCGTTGATCCTTATCTTGGACACCCTGAGTAGTACCTGACTTATACAATTAACAATGTATGTTCATCCTTTTAAGGATGAATAAACTGAACTGAACTGAACTATAATGTTTAACAGAATGGCAAGCCAAGTTAGTGGCTTGCCATTAGTGATGGGACCTGGAATGGGGATCTCGGAAACAGTAAAAGTTACAAAGGCGGTTAGTAACTTTTACGGTTTCCTAGATCCCCATGCTGTTGATCCTTATCTTGCGACTATACCAAAACCTATATTTTTGACCTGAGCCTTGGTTCTATTGTCGCATTGTGGGCTTTATACTTGTAAGATATACTTGTAGAGTATAGGTTTTGTCACTTCCCCCTTATCTTGGACACCCTGTATAGTACCTGATGACTTTTCGTCCAATCAACAATGTATGTTACTTTTAAGGATGAATAAACTGAACTGAACTGAACTATAATATTTTACGGAATGGCTAGGGCCCTGCCAGCCCCCCATTTGTGGGGACCACATCATCCCCTTGCACGATTGGGGACATGCCCGAGCCGCGCGGAGTCTTTTGTTGGGGTGGAATGTATTTTGGCACCGTCGTTTCGGCTTTTCGGGAATTCTGTGCCGGCATATGGCTCTAGGCCTCCCCCCGGCATTAATGGATCTTTTTTATGTACACCCGCAAGTATTGGACCCTTTTGGACCGCGTGTTAGTCATCGGGGGCAATAAAAATACATGCGCGGAAAAAAAGGCGGCGTTATTTTTTCTTCTCCTCTCGTGTGTGCGGCGCGTTTCGGAGGGTTTAATGCGCAAACCTTTTCCTTCTGTGATTTCGCGTCTTGATTAAATCCGTGATAAAGGCGGTTTTATTGTATCGCCATGGGAACGCTACACGGAGAAATGTGTTTGCTCTGACATACCTAATATAATGAACACATTGTGCACGGGCTTGATAAGGTACAATGTAAAAGAGTTGAGTGTGCATGTGTATATCAGAGATGTAGAAAGTATTAAATTAAAGGCAACAGGCGTACGTTAAGTATGCGCTGGGTTGTAAAATAAATTGCGGCCGAGTTGTACGTAAAAAGGGACTTTTCGTGCGCTCCCGTTAGCGGTAAATTGAACGTACGTTTCGTGGTTAACAAAGTATTACATGCTCTGTAAATGGGGGATAAAATTCGTACCTAGAACCAAAAGAAATATCCAAACGAAAAATCCGAAAACAGTCTTCCCCATCACGCCGGAACAGAAATTCACTCTAGCTCGCCCATTCCAATCAACTCCTGGCACTTGTTCACATATTAATTAACAGTGTCCACGGTTTCTCTGGGGGGCAGAGGTTCGCGAACTCGGGTCGTCACCGCCGTGTGTCGTTTTTATGGCGTTAACTGCAGGGAGCATGTGGCGGATGCAACGCGCGCGCTACCGGAGATCGTCTGACCGAAGTCGACAGAGTATTGACCGGGGAAGACCGTCTTGCGCCGAGCGGCCGAACAACCTCCCCCGCAGGCCCCCTTGTGCGCGTCCGTCGTCTCTCGCGCTCCCTCGCGCCACCTGGCCGCCCCCTCCAGCGGGCGGCGGTCTCTGTCGCGCGCAAACGCGCACCCACCTAGTGCCCTCTCTCTGTGTGGCGGCTCTCCGGCGCGCACAAGACGCCGGCTCCGACTGTGTGTGCACACGCACTTATATATCCGCCGGCCGGCGTGCTCTCACCTGGTAACCCGCCGCCTCTCCCTTCCCCAAGAAGAAGTCCTCCAGGTGGCAACGATTAAGAAGTCCTAAGTGGTGCTGGTCACTCCGATGGTCACCGAGATAGCAAGGCTCGGACACAACAGCAACACAACAGATAGCAGGGAGGTCAGAAGAAAGAATCTTCTGGAGTCTTGAGATGAGGTTCTGAAGTATTGAGATGAGGTTCTGGAGTCTTGAGATGAGGTTCTGGAGTCTTGAGGTTCAAGAGTGGATGGAACCTTAACAAAATCCCAACACGAAGGCGTGCACACAACTGCCTTCCTGTGTACGAATTCTAGAGGAAGCAACCTCCAGCGATCATTGACGCAAAACAGAAAAAAATGACGTCGCCAAGTATCTCAAGAGCCAATAAGACGCATGTGTAAGGAAAGTTCCATGTTCGCCTGACACGTAAAGTACCTAGTATCAAAATCCCTTCAGAAACAAACGAGCTATAGGCACTTGAAACACAGCCTCAATTGCACCTCTATAAGTTAAGTGTAAAACTGCTACGAAAACGCATCAAAACCACCACACTCAATATTAGTAATCACCATGATAACCATAAGATGGAGGTGAATATCCGGCGGTAGATAGGTAAGGAGACAGGAACTAGGAAACTCCAAAATCATATATATATATATATTCTTCTCTAAATATTCTTCTGATTCTTCGTTATTGGTCCCCACTATATTCTTGATGTTCTGTGTACATTGCTTTTATGGTATCGATAATCTTCTTTTTTACTCCTCCCTTTTCTAGCTTCTTCCATACATCTTCTCTTCTTATCCTGTCGAAAGCTTTCTTCAAGTCTATGTGAATTTATAAAACATACAAACGATGACTCAATTGAGTAATCAATTATGTGAATATATTAATTATACCAATATATCAAATAGCATTGACAATATGCATATTCTTCTCTAAATATTCTTCTGATTCTTCGTTATTGGTCCTCACTATATTCTTGATGTTCTTGTACATTGCTTTTATGATGTCGATAATCTTCTCTTTTACTCCTCCCTTTTCTAGCTTCTTCCATACATCTTCTCTTCTTATCCTGTCGAAAGCTTTCTTCAAGTCTATGTGAATTTATAAAACATACAAACGATAACTCAATTGAGTAATCAATTATGTGAATATATTAATTATACCAATATATCAAATAGCATTGACAATATGCATATTCTTCTCTAAATATTCTTCTGATTCTTCGTTATTGGTCCTCACTATATTCTTGATGTTCTTGTACATTGCTTTTATGGTGTCGATAATCTTCTTTTTTACTCATCCCTTTTCTAGCTTCTTCCATACATCTTCTCTTCTTATCCTGTCGAAAGCTTTCTTCAAGGCTATGTGAATTTATAAAACATACAAACGATGACTCAATTGAGTAATCAATTATGTGAATATATTAATTATACCAATATATCAAATAGCATTGACAATATGCATATTCTTCTCGAAATATTCTTCTGATTCTTCGTTATTGGTCCTCACTATATTCTTGATGTTCTTGTACATTGCTTTTATGGTGTCGATAATCTTCTTTTTTACTCCTCCCTTTTCTAGCTTCTTCCATACATCTTCCCTTCTTATCCTGTCGAAAGCTTTCTTCAGGTCTATGTGAATTTATAAAACATACAAACGATGACTCAATTGAGTGATCAATTATGTGAATATATTAATTATACCAATATATCAAATAGCATTGACAATATGCATATTCTTCTCTAAATATTCTTCTGATTCTTCGTTATTGGTCCTCACTATATTCTTGATGTTCTTGTACATTGCTTTTATGATGTCGATAATCTTCTCTTTTACTCCTCCCTTTTCTAGCTTCTTCCATACATCTTCTCTTCTTATCCTGTCGAAAGCTTTCTTCAACTCTATGTGAATTTATAAAACATACAAACGATAACTCAATTGAGTAATCAATTATGTGAATATATTAATTATACCAATATATCAAATAGCATTGACATTATGCATATTCTTCTCTAAATATTCTTCTGATTCTTCGTTATTGGTCCTCACTATATTCTTGATGTTCTTGTACATTGCTTTTATGATGTCGATAATCTTCTTTTTTACTCATTCCCTTTCTAGCTTCTTCCATACATCTTCTCTTCTTATCCTGTCGAAAGCTTTCTTCAAGTCTATGTGAATTTATAAAACATACAAACGATGACTCAATTGAGTAATCAATTATGTGAATATATTAATTATACCAATATATCAAATAGCATTGACAATATGCATATTCTTCTCTAAATATTCTTCTGATTCTTCGTTATTGGTCCTCACTATATTCTTGATGTTCTTGTACATTGCTTTTATGATGTCGATAATCTTCTCTTTTACTCCTCCCTTTTCTAGCTTCTTCCATACATCTTCTCTTCTTATCCTGTCGAAAGCTTTCTTCAAGTCTATGTGAATTTATAAAACATACAAACGATAACTCAATTGAGTAATCAATTATGTGAATATATTAATTATACCAATATATCAAATAGCATTGACAATATGCATATTCTTCTCTAAATATTCTTCTGATTCTTCGTTATTATTATTATTAAGTGGTGCTGGATACTCCGATGGTCACCGAGATAGCAAGACTCGGACACAACAGCAACACAACAGATAGCAGGGAGGTCAGGCTATGTTAGAAGAATCTTCTGGAGTTTTGAGATCAAGGGTTCAAGAGTGGATGGAACCTCAACACGATCCCAACACGAAGGCGTGTAGACAACTGCCTTCCTGTGTACGAATTCTAGAGGAAGCAACCTCCAGGTATCATTGACGCAAAACAGAAAAAAATGACGTCGCCAAGTATCTCAAGAGCCAATGAGACGCATGTGTAAGGAAACTTCCATGTTCGCCTATCACGTAAAGAACCTAGTATCAAAATCCCTTAGAAACAAACGAGCTATAGGTACTTGAAAATCAGCCTGAATTGCAGCTCCATAAGTTAAGTGTACAACTGCTACGAAAACGCATCAAAACCACCACACTCAATATTAGTAATCACCATGATAACCATTAGATGGGGGTGAATATTCAGTAGATAGATGAGGAGAGAAGAACTAGGAAACTCCAAAATCATACAGGGTGTATCAGCCAAATGGAATAGATTCAATAATAAATAAATGGGGGCGTCTTCGAAAAAACGCTCGGACACGTCGATTGTTATTTTTAGTTGCGCATTTTTTTCAACAAAAACTTTTTATACAGGGTGTGTCATGTGACCGTGGCCAATACCAACTTTCTTATTTTAAATGCAACACCTGGTATATTATTCAATTTTTGGATTCTTCAGAAAATTCTAGACATATTTCATGTACAATGTCCTATACCTATCTTCAACTGTTTCGGAAATATTAAGTGGAACTACCTCAACCGAATATTTCCAAATCGGTGGATAGGGAGGCGAGGATCGATGGAATGGCCAGCACGATCCCCTGATCTGACGTCATTAGACTTCTTCTTATGGGGATATGTCAAAAGTATTGTATACAAAACTAAACCCCTCGACTTAGCTGACTTAAGAAGACGAATAATGCTTGCGATTAGATCGGCCACGCCTGAGATGTTGAGTAACGTTAGAAGAAATTTCTATTTAAGATTAGGATGTTGCCAAGACGTTCACGGCGAGCATTTTAAACATCTCCTCCATTGAAATTTATTGTTTTTTTTTTTGTTTTTTTACATTATCAAGAAATAAACAGTATTACTTATTAGTTTTTGAGTGTGCGTTGTAACGAATTTCTGTAATCAAATAATTTTCTTTTTCTAATGTTAATTTTTGCAATAAATCTGAAAACACTTAATATTTCCGAAACAGTTGAAGATAGGTATAGGACATTGTACATGAAATATGTCTAGAATTTTCTGAAGAATCCAAAAATTGAATAATATACCAGGTGTTGCATTTAAAATAAGAAAGTTGGTATTGGCCACGGTCACATGACACACCCTGTATAAAAAGTTTTTGTTGAAAAAAATGCGCAACCAAAAATAACAATCGACGTGTCCGAGCGTTTTTTCGAACACGTCCCCATTTATTTATTATTGAATTTATTCCATTTGGCTGATACACCCTGTATATAAACGAACAACAAAAAAGTTGCACCGGTCCACCAACTAAGGCAAGACAGAGAAACTTTAAACGTAAACTTTTTTGTGTGTGTATGACTAAATTTTATAAATTGTGACGATGACATCCACCGAGCAAGATTTTATGTTGCAGTGTATGGTGGCACCTGTCATTAAATTAAATAAATAAATAAATAAATAAATAGAGAGATCAGGTTAAGGAAAACAAGCGAATGTAGGGACGGGGGTGGTAGAATGTGAAGGAGAAATAGTATAAATTCAGAGATTCGGCACATACTCGGGTCAGTTAGAAGTAACCACCAGCACAGAGCGTTACTCTGCTTGACGAAGTCACAAAAATTGAGCATTAATTTCTCAGGTAATTATACGAACTACGATATCAAATGTACACCTTATTACCCAACTCTAACGTCAATTTCCATACTAATGAGAAAACTATCTTGTGACACTGCAGCGCCGCAGTGGACGAGAGAAGAAGAGGACGAAGTAAGTAATTCAGAAGAACTAGTTTCAGGTACACGAATCTAATATCAAATTTGCAAATAATAAATTTTCATAAATTTCAGTAATAGCTAACCCATACTTGTCAATGCAGAAAGTTATATATTTGATTTTCTCACTTATTAAATATTGAAACTTTGTCAAATTTTCGGGAGAATTAGTTTCAAGTTTACTGTACACGAATCTAATATAAAATTTATAAATAATAAATTTTCAGATATTTCAGTAATAGCTAACCCATACTTGTCAATGCAGAAAGTTAAGTCTTCGATTTCTCCCTTATTTAAGACTAAAACTTTGTCAAATTTTCAGGAGAATTAGTTCCAGGTGTACTGTAGACGAATCTAATATGAAATTTGCAAATAATAAATTTTCAGAAATTTCAGTAATAGCTAACCCTTACTTGTCAATGCCGAAAGTTATATGTTTGATTTTCTCCCTTATTTAATACTAAAACTTTGTCAAATTTTCAGGAGAATTAGTTTCAGGTGTACTGTATAAGAATCTAAAATCAAATTTGCAAATAATAAATTTTCAGAAATTTCAGTAATAGCTAACCCATACTTGTCAATGCAGAAAGTTATATGTTTCATTTTCTCCCTTAGGTAATGCTGATATTTTGCCAAATTTTCAGGAGAATTAGTTTCAGGCGTACTGTACATAAATCTAATATAAAATTTGCAAATAATAAATTTTCAGCAATTTCAGTAATAGCTAACCCATACTTGTCAATACAGAAAGTTATATGTTTGATTTTCTCCCTTATTTAATACTGAAATGTTGCCAAATTTTCAGGAAAATTAGTTTCAGCTGTACTGTACATAAATCTAATGTAAAATTTGCAAATAATAAATTTTCAGAAATTTCAGTAATAGCTAACCCATACTTGTCAATGCAGAAAGTTAAGTGTTTGATTTTCTCCCTTATTTATTACTGAAACTTTGTCAAATTTTCAGGAGAATTAGTTTCAGGTGTACTGTACACGAATCCAATATCAAATTTTCAAATAATAAATTTTCAGAAATTTCAGTAATAACTAACCCATAATTGTCTATGCAGAAAGTTAAGTGTTTCATTTTCACCCTTATTTAATACTGAAAATTTGTCAAATTTTCAGGAGAATTAGTTTCAGGTCTACTGTACATAAATCTAATATAAAATTTGTAAATAATAAATTTTCAAAAATTTCAGTAATAACTAACCCATACTTGTCAATGCAGAAAGTTATATGTTTGATTTTCTCCTTTATTTATTACTGCAACTTTGTCAAATTTTCAGGAGAATTAGTTTCAGGTGTACTGTACACGAATCTAGTATCAAATTTGCAAATAATAAATTTTCAGAAATTTCAGTAATAGCTAACCCATACTTGTCATTGCATAAAGTTAAGTGTTTGATTTTTTCCCTCATTGAATACTGAAACTTTGTCAAATTTTCAGGAGAATTAGTTTCAGGTATACTGTATATGAATCAAATATCAAATTTGCAAATAACAAATTTTCAGGAATTTCAGTAATAGCTAACCCATACTTGTCATTGCAGAAAGTTAAGTGTTTGATTTTCTCCCTTATTTAATCTAAAACTTTGTCAAATTTTCAGGCGAATTAGTTTCAGGTGTACTGTATACAAATCTAATAAGAAATTTGCAATTAATAAATTTTCAGAAATTTCAGTAATAGCTAACCGATACTTGTCAATGCAGAAAGTTATATGTTTGATTTTCTCCGTTATTTAATACTAAAATTTTGTCAAATTTTCAGAAGAATTAGTTTCAGGTGTACTGTATACGAATCTAATATGAAATTTGCAAATAATAAATTTTCAGAAATTTCAGCAATAGCTAACCCATACTTGTCAATGCAGAAAGTTATATGTTTGATTTTTTCCCTTATTTAATACTAAAACTTTGTCAAATTGTCAGGAGAATTAGTTTCAGGTGTACTGTACACGAATCTAATATAAAATTTGCAAATAATAAAGTTTCAGAAATTTCAGTAATAGCTAACCCATACTTGTCAATACAGAAAGTTAAGTCTTTGATTTTCTCCCTTATTTAATACTAAAACTTTGTCAAATTTTCAGGAGAATTAGTTTCAGTTGTACTGTATACGAATATAATATGAAATTTGCAAATAATAAATTTTTAGAAATTTCAGTAATAGCTAACAATTACTTGGCAATGCAGAAAGTTATATGTTTGATTTTCTCCCTTATTTAATACTGAAACTTTGTCAAATTTTCAGGAGAATTAGTTTTAGGTGTACTGTACACGAATCTAATATCAAATTTGCAAATAATAAATTTTCAGAAATTTCGGTAATAGCTAACCCATACTTGTCAATGCAGAAAGTTATGTTATTTATTATTTATACTAAAACTTTGTGAAATTTTCAGGAGAATTAGTTTCAGGTGTACTGTATACGAATCTGATATCAAATTTGTAAATTATAAATTTTCAGAAATTTTAGTAATTGCTAACCCATACTTGTCAATGCAGAAAGTTATATGTTTGATTTTCTCCCGTATTTAATACTAAAACTTTGTCAAATTTTCAGGAGAATTAGTTTTAGGTGTACTGTATACGAATTTAATATGAAATTTGTAAATAATAAATTTTCAGAAATTTCAGTAATAACTCACCCAATTATTTAATTTGGTGTTCATTTCAACAATAATGCAAACTTCACGTTTTTTTTGCAAAATCATGTTTCTTGTCGCTCACAATAACCCCGTCACTTAATTAAAACAATATCAACTGAATTGGTGCAATAGATACTATGACCGTGCACTATTACAGGTTGAAACTTGCGATGCTGGTCTTTGTGTGCACTTTTATCGATAACGTGCCGTTCTTTGGAAAGTGCATTAAGGGATATTTCCGCTTTTACAGGCTCTAACTTACTTTTGCCCGGCTTCAAGGGGGCATTATTTTATTTACACACGACCCTCGTTGTGTTGGTCGCTCGAGTCTGTGTGCGGAAAGTGGATAATTCGAACGTGGCCCTACATTGTACGTGCCACAAAAATGTTACGGTCAACTCAAAAATTGGAAGTAAACTCAAAAATATGTTCAGGAATTTACGGAGTAAATCTGTGTTATTGCAAAAAAAATGAGGGGGGCATTTATTGGGCATATAAATTCGTATACACTGAGAAAATAGCTAGAGATTGCATTGTAAGAGATGAAAAATAATTAAGAAATTGAAAAGAAGATCTATTAAATATAAATAAAAATAATATAAGGCCTATTCAAATGTTTGCACTGGTACTGAAATTTATTCTTTATTTATGTACTAAAAGCTTAATAAATAAACTTTATATAGTAAACGCAATGAATTACTATTTACTACTCCTATAAATTATTTTATAGTTACTATTAAATATATTACAACTTAAATGAATACATGTTTACTATATCAGTAGCGTCAACGATTACAATTTATTAATATATACTTCTCAAAATAATAATCGCATATTCCTAATAAACAAAATATACATATTTTAATGATATACAGGTAATGATGTACAGGTATATTTGCACATACCTGTACATATTTGCATTAATCTTTTTTGAATTGGAGCCCAAGTTCATAGTTATTGGCGTTCTTTTGTTTTTCGAAAAATCGTCATTACTCCCTTATTTTAAGAAATATTTAAAAAATACAAATACGTTCAGCATGCGCTATCGTTTCTTTAAAACATTCGTATTTACAATAATTTTCTATTTTATCAAATAACAAAATGGCGACCGAAGAAAAATTTCGAAACATGATATTTTGAAAATCACTCGATTGATTTTTGAAAATAAAACATTTATGAAATCCTTAAACTATATTATAACATTTGTCTGAAACATTTTTTTCGATCTGTCCAAAAACGTTATTATTCAAATTGATTTACAAGATATACTTTAACAAACTGCAACAATCATTTAAAATAAAGTAGGCTAACCTTAAGTTAGGCCATTAAACAAGTTGAGGCACGTGTTTTATAGTTTGTACGTTCAAATTTAAATACTTTTTGATCTTGTTCTTCGGAAATTTCTGCTTCATCTTGAAAAGTTTCTGTCACGTTTATCATTTGTGTGCGTATTTTGCATAATTTCTGTATAAAAATGCATAATTATCAAAACAGACAAATGTTATAAGATAGTTCAAGGATTTTATAAATGTTTTAGTTTCAAAAATCGATCGATTGGTTTTCAAAATATCTTGCTTAGAAATTTTTGATCGGTCGCCATTTTGTTATTTGATAAACTAGAAAATAATTGTAAATACAAATGTTTTAGAGAACCGAAAGCGCATGTTGAACGTTTTTGTATTTTTTAAATATTCCTTAAAATAAGGGAGTGATGACGATTTTTCGAAAAACAAATGAACGCCAATAACTATGAACTTGAGGTCCAATTAAAAAAATTTAACTAAGAAAAGTTGTTTGTTTCAATGAGATCTAACTGCCATTTTCGGGTGTTACAACTTAGTATTAACACCCTGTATATATATATATATATATTTAATAAACTAAACCACACACACATGCACACACATACACAAACCTTCATTACGACGAAACGAGAATAGAAAAAAATAACCACACAGACAAAGCTGCAAACGTTTTCTGTGCTGGCTGAAGTCTTAATTCATATCTTTGAAATATGAGGCCAATAAAGCCGATCGGCTAAGACTAATTGTATCGTTCATAACGCCACAGTTGGAGCGTCCGCACCGTTAAAAAGCGGCGTCGCGACGCTTCCGAGTGTCGATGTTTTATGGCACGGTGGAAAATAATAATAAAAAAAGTTTCCTCCACCCACCCTGGAATGATTAACGAGCCGCGGTCCGTGACAAATAGTTGGGGAGTTATTAAACATCACAGAGGGTCACACACTCCGTATAATGCGTCCTGCCATATATCATGTTAGAGGAAGGTTATTAGAACACGAGAAGTTAGAGATGGACAAGATTAAGATGTTTTCCAGATCATGCCATGGCATTAACTTACGATTAATAAATGTGATATGCTTTATATAGTAAACGCCATGTGTTATGTGGACTATTTACTATAAATGACATGGAATACAGCTGAGTTAACAAAACAAAAAAAATGTAATCAAAATTGTATAATTAATCTATAAATTGCTAAGTTTCATACAATATATATATATATATATATATATATATATATATATATATATATATATATATAAAAAAGAACAAAATTAATTTGAATAAGAATAAATACCTATTTTTTTAAATTTTCGAATCAAATCATCAAATTTGAAGTTTTGAAAACATTTAAGAAAAATCGTACTAGATATCAAATTGTGACACTTAATTTTGCTTAGAGAGACTTAGAGAGAAATAATTAAAAGCAGGTTTCTGAAAATTGATGAAGTTGGCAGTAATCTTTGAAATTGTTTTAGTTATAACTGAAATTTTACTTTAATCTGCCAATAATCTTTACTTTAATTTTTTTTTATATAAAATTTGTATAATTAATCTATAAATAGCTTAGTTTCATACAATATATATATATATATATATATATAAATAACAAAATTAATTTGAATAAGACTAGATACATTTTTTTATTTGCGAATTAAATAATTTTTTAAAATTTTGAAAACATTTTATAAAAATCGTAATAGATTTCAAATTATTTCAATAGCACTTAATTTTGCAATTTGGACAGAAATAATTAAAAGCAGGCCTCTGAAAAAAATTGATTAGTTTTCAAACTGTAATCTTTGAAAATGTAGTTATAACTGAAATTTTAGTGATAATAAAAATCTGCTACATAATAAACAAAATAATTAAAACTAGCAAATGGAAATAACAAACATACATGACTATATTGCTGAAATTTATAAATTTGGCACAAATATTAAAAAAGTAATAAATATTAATTAATTAAATATTAATTGTTAAAATTTTGAAACCTAAAACGAAAACGAAATAAAAATTAAATAATCTTTGAAATTGAAATTGGTAGAATTGACATTGACCAAATGGTTATTGAAATTGTAAATTTTAAATAATTATTATCATTGCAATTTTATACAATAAAAATCCAAATTTGTATACCAACAATTTAAAATTTGGCAGTCTCGTGCAATTGTAACTTTGATTAACTTTTTTTATAAAAGATAATCAAATTATAAGTAATCTTTAAAATGTCGGAAAAATTAAAGCTTTACTAGTTTATAATTGCAATTTTGTACATTAATATCCGAAATTTGGATACCAACAATTAAAAATGTATCAATCTTGTTTGAAATTTAATTGAAAATTAAAATGTATCTATGAAATTTTGGTAGAATTAAAGCTTTATTTAATGTTTCATCATTGCAATTTTTTTGAAACGTAAGGATGGAAATTTTGCAAAATTTACGAATTAGTCAGGATTATTAAAAAAATGCAGTAAGTAATAAATATTTAATGCAAATAATTAATATTTTCATAGAACTTTAAAAAAAATTGTACAGTTGTTTTAAATTTTATCTAAAATATTATGTGGTTTGGTAGAAATAATTGAAAATTATATAATCAGTAAAAATATTGCAGAATGTATAACATTTTTTAAATAAGGCACAAATATTTATTTAAAAAAATGCAGAAGCAATAAATATTAATTAATTAAATATTAATTGTTAAAATTTTTACTCCGAATTTTAAATTTTGGTAGAATTGACATTGACCAAATGGTTATTGAAATTGTAAATTTTATACAATAAAAATCCAAATTTGTATACCCACAATTTAAAATTTGGCAGTCTCGTGCAATTGTAAATTAGATTAACTTTTTTTATAAAAGATAATCAAATTATAAGTAATCTTTAAAATGTCGGAAAAATGAAAGCTTTAATAGTTTATTATTGCAATTTTGTACATGAATAACCGAAATTTGGATACCAACAATTAAAAATGTATCAATCTTGTTTGAAATTTAATTGAAAATTAAAATGTATCTATGAAATTTTGGTAGAATTAAAGCTTTATTTAATGTTTCATCATTGCAATTTCCTCGAAACGTAAGGATGGAAATTTTGCTAAATTTACGAATTATTCAAGATAATTAAAAAAATGCAGTAAGTAATAAATATTTAACACTAATAATTAATATTTTTACTAGAACATTAAGAAAATTTGTACAGTTGTGTTTTAAATTTTATCTACAATATTATGTATTTTAATAGAAATAATTAAATCTTTAATTATCATTAAAAAAATTGCAGAAAGTATAAATTTTTTGAAATTAGGCACAAATATTTATATAAAAAAAAGCAGAAGTAGTAAATATCAATTAATTAAATATTAATTGTTAAATTTTTTACACCTAAAACAATAACAAAAAAAAGTAAGTATTCTATGAAATTTCGGAAAAATTAAAACTTTAATAGTTTATTATTTCAATTTTGTACATTAATAATCGAAATTTGGATAGCAACAGTTAAAAATTTATCAGTCATGTTTGAAATTTAACTAAAAATGAAAATGTATCTATAAAATTTTGACACAAATAACTGAAAATTTGTATGTAATTTTTGAAATTTTGGTAGAATTAAAGTATAATGCTTCATCACTGTAATTTCCTTGAAACATAAGGATGGAAAGTTGCTAAAGTTTACGAATTTGGCAGGAATATTAAAAAAAAGCGGAAGTAATAAATATTTAACACTAATAATTAATATTTTTACTACAACATCAAGAAAAATTGTATAGTTGTGTTTTAAATTTTATCTGTAATATTATGTGTTTTGGTAGAAATAAATGAATATTTTATGTAATCATTAAAAAATCTGCAGACAGCATAACAATCTTTGACCAATATTAATGTAATACTAATAATACTAATAATAATACTAATAATTAATATTTTTAGTAGAACATTAAAAAAAATTATATAGTAGGGTTTTAAATTTTATTTATAATATGTGTTTTAGTAGAAATAATTGAATATTTTATGTAATCATTAAAAAAATTGCGGAAAGCATAAAAATGTTAGACAAAAATTAATGTAATATTAAATAATAACTAAAATATTTGTAAAAATTTGCAAGTAATATTTGAAATTTCGTAGGACTTATAACTTTGCCAGTTTATCAAAGCCATTTTTACGAATTTGTCAGGAATATTAAGAAAATGCAGAAGTAATAAATATTTAAAACTAATAATTAATATTTTTAGTAGGGCATTAAAAAAATTGTATAGTTGTGTTTTAAATTTTATCTGTAATATTATGTGTTTTAGTAGAAATAATTGAATATTTTATGTAATCATTAAAAAATTTGCAGAAAGCATAAAAATGTTAGACAAAAATTAATGTAATATTTCCTAATAACTGAAATATTTGTAAAAATTTGTAAGTCATATTTGAAATTTCGTAGGACTTATAACTTTGACAGTTTATCAAAGCCATTTTTACAAATTTGGCAGGAATATTAAGGAAATGCAAAAGTAATAAATATTTAACACTGATAATTTATACTTTTAGTAGAACATAGAAGAAAAATATATAGTTGTGTTTTAAATTTTATCTATAATATTCTGTGTTTTATTAGAAATAATTGCAAATGTTATAGTTATTAAAACTTTTGCAAAATGTATAAAAATATTAGAATTTACATTCAAGAAATTTTAAATTTTGGTAGAATTGATCAAATGACTATTGAAATAATGAAGAACTATAGAAATAATTGTAAATTTGAAATAATTATTATCATTGCAATTTTATATTATAATGCTTCATTGCTGCAATTTCCTTGAAACATCAGGATGGAAAGTTTGCTAAAGTATACGGAATATTAAAAAAATGCGGAAGTAATAAATATTTAACACTCATAATTAATATTTTTACTACAACATCAAGAAAAATTGTACAGTTGTGTTTTAAATTGTATCTATGATATTATGTGTTTTGGTAGAAATAATTGAATATTTTATGTAATCATTAAAAAAATTTGCAGAAAGCATAAATATGTTAGACAAAAATTAGAAATTTAGAACATTAAAAAAATTGTATATTTGTGTTTTATATTTTATCTATAATATTATGTGTTTTGGTAGAAATAATTGAATATTTTATGTAATCATTAAAAAAATTAGCACGTGAATCTGAAATCAGATCCACGTGAATATGTATATTTCGTGACTAGTGTGATGCAACAATTTGTTGCGAGTGAAGTCGCATGCATCATTCATGGAGAGTGAAAGTGTTGCTCCAAGTTTGTGATTAAGAAGAAAGTTTGGTCTGAAATTCAGTGTTAAGTCATCGCCGTTAACACGACATTTAATGGGGGGGCTGTTGACGAATTGCTCACGAGATTATTTTAATTGGCAGTGATCATTCAAACCTGATAAAAGTGTACACGCTTATTTATATGTTAATTATTATTCACAGTGACGAGTCAAGGCTCGGACTTTTAATATACAGAAGTGTAGGGGTGCGGGTTTAGATTTAATTCCTCCCAAGTAGTAGAAATACAGAAATAGCTAGTCATATACACCAAATTTTTGGTGTAAAAACAATTTAAAAAACGTGTTAAGAATTTCTGCATTCTGCAATTTTTGGTGGAAATAAAACAAACTCAAAAAAGTAAAAACAATTTAAAAAACGTGTCAAGAATTTCTGCATTCTGCAATTTTTGGTGGAAATAAAACAAACTCAAAAAAGTAAAAACAATTTAAAAAACGCGTTAAGAATTTCTGCATTCTGCAATTTTTGGTGGAAATAAAACAAACTCAAAAAAGTAAAAACAATTTAAAAATCGTGTTAAGAAGTTCTGCATTCTGCAATTTTTGGTGGAAATAAAACAAACTCAAAAATGTAAAAACAATTTAAAAAACGTGTTAAGAATTTCTGCATTCTGCAATTTTTGGTGGAAATAAAACAAACTCCAAAAAGTAAAAACAATTTAAAAAACGTGTTAGGAATTTCTGCATTCTGCAATTTTTGGTGGAAATAAAACAAACTCAAAAAAGTAAAAACAATTTAAAAAACGTGTTAAGAATTTCTGCATTCTGAAATTTTAGGTGAAAAAAAATACAAATTCATAAAACGTGTTAAGAATTTCTGCATTCTGAATTAGGAATGCACAACCTAAAGGTAACGTTTACAAAGTAATTTGTGTGTGTTTTTTCCTGTTTCAAAATGTATCACAAAGTAGACCCATCAAGTGTTGCTCATCTGTTTAGGTTGTGCATTCCTAATTCAGAAAGCAGAATTTCTTCTAGTTTCTTGAGTTTGTTTTCTCTTTCAGCTAAAATTTGGTAGTTTGGGGTGCTCAAATCTCTTAAGATGCCGGCTTTGCAACCTTACATGTGTATCAACATGTTACAATTCTTTTGCAACCTTACATGTGTATCGACATGTTACAATTCTTGAATTCTCGATCGATAGTTTTCTAATAATATTTTAAAATATTGATCAAACTTCAATAGCGAAATCTCACAAACTAACGTATCAATGATAATCCAATTTATTATTGATATTCAGTGATATGCTGGTCTTAAATGTGTTAAATTTATTTTATATTCAATGTGTGATTCTTGAGATATTTACATTTTTGTGTAATGATGCGTTTTTCAACAATATTCTTAAATATCACTATCACTGCATTTGTGATATCACAAAATTTAACGTATTAAATTTAATATAATTTATTGGTGATACTAAGAAATGTGTTGATCTTTATTGTGTTTAATTGTATCAACATCCAATGAGTAATTTTTGAGATATTTAGTGTTTATAGCGCGAATAAGTTTTCTAATAATATTTTAAAATATTGATCAAACTTCAATAGCGAAATCTCACAAACTAACGTATCAATGTTAATCCAATTTATTATTGATATTCAGTGATATGCTGGTCTTGAATGTGTTAAATTTATTTTATATTCAATGTGTGATTCTTGAGATATTTACATTTTTGTGTAATGATGCGTTTTTCAACAATATTCTTAAATATCACTATCACTGCATTTGTGATATCACAAAATTTAACGTATTAAATTTAATATAATTTATTGGTGATACTAAGAAATGTGTTGATCTTTATTGTGTTTAATTGTATCAACATCCAATGAGTAATTTTTGAGATATTTAGTGTTTATAGCGCGAATAAGTTTTCTAATAATATTTTAAAATATTGATCAAACTTCAATAGCGAAATCTCACAAACTAACGTATCAATGTTAATCCAATTTATTATTGATATTCAGTGATATGCTGGTCTTGAATGTGTTAAATTTATTTTATATTCAATGTGTGATTCTTGAGATATTTACATTTTTGTGTAATGATGCGTTTTTCAACAATATTCTTAAATATCACTATCACTGCATTTGTGATATCACAAAATTTAACGTATTAAATTTAATATAATTTATTGGTGATACTAAGAAATGTGTTGATCTTTATTGTGTTTAATTGTATCAACATCCAATGAGTAATTTTTGAGATATTTAGTGTTTATAGCGCGAATAAGTTTTCTAATAATATTTTAAAATATTGATCAAACTTCGATAGCGAAATCTCACAAACTAACGTATCAATGTTAATCCAATTTACATGTGTATCAACATGTTACAATTCTTTTGCAACCTTACATGTGTATCAACATGTTACAATTCTTGAATTCTCAATCACTCAGAGATCTGCAATTTTCGTGCTTCGGCAGTTTTCAGCTCCAGCAATCGAAGATCGCAGTTCTATTCTGGACTAATCTAAGTTTGCTTTCCACGTCGATTCCAGCCCCAGACAGGAGGGTGTGAAAATGAAAAATTTCCCAATACCAGGGAGAAAGCAGCGTCGGAGCTCGGCTTAACATTTTGATTAATTTCTGTTTAGCCCGGGACACAGAATTGCCATCCTGCACGTTCGCCCTTTCGCCTCCCACGCAAGAACTATCCGAATTTATGTGACACCGATTGGATCGAACAATCCAGATGGATGTATTCAGATGGATGTATAGATGGATGTATTCCCAATACCCATGGATGTATTCGCAATATAGATGGATGTATTCCCAATACATCCATCTATGGCCTAATTTAAGAGTGGGCCGAAAATATGTGGTAAAGTTCTGATTTAATTGGCAATTTTCAGTATTTGTTCTTGTTTCACATACATGTTGACTTCACATTTAATGTTACTATTATTATAATATATTATATTTATTATTACAATTATATTATTATAATTATAATAGTTTTTATAATAAGGTGTTCATGCTTATGAAAAACAAATTGATTATGCTGAAAAGTTGAATCATTGATAAACCTGAGAGTGCTACAACCCTTTTTTTCGACAATTATGATAAGAATTTGTCGAAAATTACGTAAAGTTAGTCAATACTTCGCAAATGCACTAATTAAATAAATATCAGCTTTAGCTCCGAATTTTATAAGCTTCAATTTTAGATATTGGAAGGTCTGGTTAGCTTTTTCTGTTCATCGGATGCTCCCTTTGTCACTAAAAATATCTAATTTACCACTGAAACTAATAATGGAGCTCTCTTTGCTGTTCGCTCAAAGAGACGGTGCTCAATGTCCACCGCAGCTCAAAGGCATTGAATTGGCATTAGCCGGCTTTTCAATTTGACGGTGCTGCACCTGCAGTCTTCCGGCCCATTTATATAACGAGAAGGGTGGATGGTCCCCTCTTCGTACACCTACAGCCCCCGTAAATCAAAGTTAATGTCTCTAAGGGCGTAATTGATCGATAAGTAATCAAACGCCAGTAGGAAATAATGTTGGAGGCATACAACATAGAGTAAATATCTTGTCAATGTTATTATTGACAATGTTATATTATGAAGAAAAAAAAATCGTATGAACGAGATTGGCACTAATTATAGTCATTTTTTTATTTCAAAACTGATGGCATTTTGAAAAAAGTTGCATCAGCAAGACCAGCACCTCCAGATTGATACTCATATCTCAAAACTAATAATAATATGAAAATAATTGCACCAACGACGTGTGAAGTCATTATTATCATTACTGATCAAAGAGTTGGCCACGTTTTGAAAATATCCGACCTCATTATTCAAAGTAGTGGTAGGCAACCCAATTTGCATCAGGTTCAATATTATTATTTATTATGTTAATTATAATTATAATTCAAAATTTTGCAATGTTGCACTCGTATAGAATACGTTGACTATTTAATAATAATAATAATAATAATAATCCGTACTACTCCTCCACCTATATTTGAAGAGAAGTCGTACAAAAGACATCAAAATTAATACTTTTTTGAATAATTTAAATAAAACAACTTTGATATTTCCACTCACACTTCCATTTTTGAAAATATTTCTAAATATTTTCTAAAATAAAGGTGTGAGAGGAAATAACAAAGTTGTTTTATTTAATTTGTTAATTTACAATGCTCCACAAAGTAACTACAAAGTAAGTAACTACCAGTATGCAATATTTAATACTTTTTAGTATTAAATTTTAGTATTCCTAGTATTTTAATACTAATGTGGCTAACATCATATCCGACTCCAGCATTCAAAGTTGTGGTAGGCAACCCAATTTGCATCAGGTTCAATATTATTATTTATTACGTTAATTGTAATTAAATTAAATGACCACGGCCGATAATCTAGTCACCATGGAATCAATCTTAATAACAGCAGTATTGCAATCGCTTATTACCTATAGCTCCCGGTTAGTTGCCATGACTACCATTGATTCAACGTATGTTTTCAAGGAAATTAACTTGCGGTTAAAATAAACTTCAGATTGAAATACAGACACAGCCACTGAACAATGCAGGGCGACAAAATGATTTCAAAATTTTGCAATGTTGCACTCGTATAGAATACGTTAACTATTTGAAGAGAAGTCATATTAAAGAAATCAAAATTAATACTTTTTTGAATAAATTAGGTAAAACAACTTTGTTATTTCCACTCACGCCTCCATTTTTGAAAATATTTATAAATATTTTCTAAAATAAAAGTGTGAGTGGAAATAACAAAGTTGTTTTATTTAATTTGTTAATTTACAATGCTCCACACAGTATCTACAAAGTAAGTAACTACCAGTATACAATATTTAATACTGTAAGTTATAATTTTATCTCAGGTTCATAAATATTTAACACTGTACTAAGCCTAAAAAAAATAACGAAATCATTAATAAAACTGAATACAGTGTAAAAATCAGGCAATTTTATTGAAATTTTAATTTGAAAATTATCTGAATAAATCAATTATCTTTATATATTTATTTTATATCTTGAAACGAAATTGTTATTAAAAATTATCTGCAAAAATCACCAGAAATACCATAAATAGTGTTCATCCATTTGTGTGAAAAACTTTCTGTAATTGTAGAAAATTCTGTAAAATATCTATAATTCAACTTGATAAGATTTTTAAACAGAATCTTCGTCGAATTTTCGAGAAATATCGATAAAAATTGACGTCGATGCTGTTTACCGTAGTTCTAGTGAAAATTTGGAAGCAATCTTTGAAAATTTCATAGTAATAACTGATTTTATTTAATACGGAAAATACGTGAGATATATGCATTTTAATATAATGATGCATTTTCCAATGATATTCTCCAATATTATTAGTACTGTATTAGTAATATCTCAATATTTAACGTATTAATGTTAATACAATTCATTTCTGATACTAAGAGATGTGTTGATATTTAATGTGTTTAATTGTATCAATATCTAATGTCTAATTTTTGAGATATTTAGTGTTTACTACGGGATTGAGTTTTCTAGTGATATTTTTTAATAATGATCAAACTTCAATAGCGATATCTCACAAACTAACGTATCAATATTAATCAAATTTATTACTGATATGGAGTGATATGCCAGCCTCTAATATATTAAATTTATTTAATATTCAATGCGCCATTAACAAGATATTTACATTTCAGTGTAATGATGCTTTTTTCCATCAATATTCTTAAATATTACTTTAACTGTATTGGTGATATCTCAAAATTTAACGAATGACTGTTAATAGAATTTATTTCTGATACTAAGAAATGTGTTGATATTAAATGTGTTTAATTGTGTCAATATCTAATGTCTAATTTTTGAGATATTTAGTGTTTACTACGAGAATGAGTTTTCTAGTGATATTTTTAAATGATGCTCAAACTTCAATAGCGATATCTCATAAACTAACGTATCAATATTAATCCAATTTATTGCTGATATGAAGTGATACTCTGACCTCTAATATATTGAATTTGCTTAATATTCAATGCGTCATTCTTGAGCTATTTGCATTTTAGTGTAATGATGCGTTTTTCAACGATATTCTTAAATATTACTATTACTGTATTAGTGATATCACAAAATTTAACGTATTAAATTTAATATAATTTATTGGTGATACTAAGAAATGTGTTGATCTTTATTGTGTTTAATTGTATCAACATCCAATGAGTAATTTTTGAGATATTTAGTGTTTATAGCGCGAATAAGTTTTCTAATAATATTTTAAAATATTGATCAAACTTCAATAGCGAAATCTCACAAACTAACGTATCAATGTTAATCCAATTTATTATTGATATTCAGTGATATGCTGGTCTTAAATATGTTAAATTTATTTTATATTCAATGTGTGATTCTTGAGATATTTACATTTTTGTGTTATGATGCGTTTTTCAACAATATTCTTAAATATCACTATCACTGCATTTATGATATCACAAAATTTAACGTATTAAATTTAATATAATTTATTGGTGATACTAAGAAATGTGTTGATCTTTATTGTGTTTAATTGTATCAACATCCATGAGTAATTTTTGAGATATTTAGTGTTTATAGCGCGAATAAGTTTTCTAATAATATTTTAAAATATTGATCAAACTTCAATAGCGAAATCTCACAAACTAACGTATCAATGTTAATCCAATTTATTATTGATATTCAGTGATATGCTGGTCTTAAATGTGTTAAATTTATTTTATATTCAATGTGTGATTCTTGAGATATTTACATTTTTGTGTAATGATGCGTTTTTCAACAATATTCTTAAATATCACTATCACTGCATTTGTGATATCACAAAATTTAACGTATTAAATTTAATATAATTTATTGGTGATACTGAGAAATGTGTTGATCTTTATTGTGTTTAATTGTATCAACATCCAATGAGTAATTTTTGAGATATTTAGTGTTTATAGCGCGAATAAGTTTTCTAATAATATTTTAAAATATTGATCAAACTTCAATAGCGAAATCTCACAAACTAACGTATCAATGTTAATCCAATTTATTATTGATATTCAGTGATATGCTGGTCTTAAATGTGTTAAATTTATTTTATATTCAATGTGTGATTCTTGAGATATTTACATTTTTGTGTAATGATGCGTTTTTCAACAATATTCTTAAATATTACTATCACTGCATTTGTGATAACACAAAATTTAACGTATTAAATTTAATATAATTTATTGGTGATACTAAGAAATGTGTTGATCTTTATTGTGTTTAATTGTATCAACATCCAATGAGTAATTTTTGAGATATTTAGTGTTTATAGCGCGAATAAGTGTTCTAATAATATTTTAAAATATTGATCAAACTTCAATAGCGAAATCTCACAAACTAACGTATCAATGTTAATCCAATTTATTATTGATATTCAGTGATATGCTGGTCTTAAATGTGTTAAATTTATTTTATATTCAATGTGTGATTCTTGAGATATTTACATGTTTGTGTAATGATGCGTTTTTCAACAATATTCTTAAATATCACTATCACTGCATTTGTGATATCACAAAATTTAACGTATTAAATTTAATATAATTTATTGCTGATACTAAGAAATGTGTTGATCTTTAATGGGTTTAATTGTATCAACATCCAATGAGTAATTTTTGAGATATTTAGTGTTTATAGCGCGAATAAGTTTTCTAATAATATGTTAAAATATTGATCAAACTTCAATAGCGAAATCTCACAAACTAACGTATCAATGTTAACCCAATTTATTATTGATATTCAGTGATATGCTGGTCTTGAATGTGTTAAATTTATTTTATATTCAATGTGTGATTCTTGAGATATTTACATGTTTGTGTAATGATGCGTTTTTCAACAATATTCTTAAATATCACTATCACTGCATTTGTGATATCACAAAAGTTAACGTATTAAATTTAATATAATTTATTGGTGATACTAAGAAATGTGTTGATCTTTATTGTGTTTAATTGTATCAACATCCAATGAGTAATTTTTGAGATATTTAGTGTTTATAGCGCGAATAAGTTTTCTAATAATATTTTAAAATATTGATCAAACTTCAATAGCGAAATCTCACAAACTAACGTATCAATGTTAATCCAATTTATTATTGATATTCAGTGATATGCTGGTCTTAAATGTGTTAAATTTATTTTATATTCAATGTGTGATTCTTGAGATATTTACATTTTTGTGTAATGATGCGTTTTTCAACAATATTCTTAAATATTACTATCACTGCATTTGTGATAACACAAAATTTAACGTATTAAATTTAATATAATTTATTGGTGATACTAAGAAATGTGTTGATCTTTAATGGGTTTAATTGTATCAACATCCAATGAGTAATTTTTGAGATATTTAGTGCTTATTGCGAGACTGAGTTTTGGTGTAATTATGCTTTTTCCAACGATATTCTTAAATGCAGGTATAGTCATCATTATTATTAAAAAATGATGACACTAAGTTTTAATCATCATTAAAGTTTCATTAGAAGGGTAAGTGCACACTATAACAATCCTCTAATTTAGCCCAAGGGTAGTGATCAAAAAATGATGACACTAGGTTTTAATCATCTTTGAAACTTGAATGACATTCACACTATAAAAATCTTCTAATTTAACCCGAAGGCATAGTAATTATTATTATTGAAAAATGATGACACTAAGTTTTAATCATCATGCAAGTTTGATCAGAAGGGTGGGCGGGTGGGCACACTATAACAATCCTCTAATTTAACTCAAAGGTAGTGATTATTATTACAAAATAATGACACTAGGACTTAATCATCTTTGATGCTTGAATGGTAGGGTGGGTGGGTGGGTACACTATAACAATCCTTTAATTTAACCCAAAGGTAGTGATTATTATTAAAAAATGATGACACTAATTCTTAATCATCTTTGAAGCTTGAATGGAAGGGTGGGTGGGTGGGCACACTATACCTATCTTCTAATTTAACCCAAAAGTAGTGATTATTATCAAAAAATGATGACACTAGGTCTTAATCATCTTTGAAGCTTGAATGGAAGGGTGGGTGGGTGGGCACACTATACCTATCTTCTAATTTAACCCAAAAGTAGTGATTATTATCAAAAAATGATGACACTAGGTCTTAATCATCTTTGAAGCTTGAATGGAAGGGTGGGTGGGTGGGCACACTATACCTATCTTCTAATTTAACCCAAAAGTAGTGATTATTATCAAAAAATGATGACACTAGGTCTTAATCATCTTTGAAGCTTGAATGGAAGGGTGGGTGGGTGGGCACATTATGACATTGTAACAATGTTTATGTTTGGCTCTATGTTTGTGTTTATGTTTGGCTCTATGTTTGTGTTTATGTTTAGCTTTATGTTTATGTTTAGCTTGATGTTTATGATTATGTTTATGTTTATGTTTAATGAACGAGCTATAGTATTTACTCGTATCTCGTAATAAAATCACGGATTTGTGTTGGTGCAGATTATTCTTGTGGATCGATGTGATAGATATAAATCAATTGCTTTGGCCAGGTGCGAGGGAATTTGGCGTTACCTGCCAAATAAACGTGCGGCCAAATAAACGAAATTTTTCACTTTGTTCAGTTTTATTAATGGTTTCGTTAATTTTGTGAGGCTTAATACAGTATTAACTGTTTATGAACCTGATACTTATGACATTTTGAAAATGATCCAACCATAAAACTCTCTGGCAATTTCAAAAATCTTTATGAAATGTTATGTAACTTGATAATTTTATAAAAATTGCTGGAAACTTAGTTTATCTATATGTATATTTTGATATACATATAGATATACGAAATACATTTTATTTACAGTATATTTTGTTATAAATATATACTTATTTTGATATGAACAAAGTGAAAAATCAGGTAATTTTGTTGAAATTGCAGAAAACTTAATAACAACTTAGGTGTCATTATTAAGTTTTCTGCAATTTCAATCAAATTTCCTGATTTTTCACTTTGTACAGTTCTATTAATGCTTTCGTTAATTTTGTGAGACTTGGTGCAGTGTCAACTGTACACAGAAGAATCCCAAGTGGGGTAATAATAATAATCTAATCAAATTGTTTATACAAACACAATTAATTATTTTAATTGATGAAACCCAATCAAATTATTTATACAAACCCAATTAATAATTTTGATTGATGTGACGAAAGATGTTTGTTGTTAATTTTAAATTATTGTAACAATTGATCTAGTAGAGAAAATAATATAGTAGCCTATACATCAGGATTGTGAACTAGGGCTGTAATACCATGAATCTACCCCAGTTTAAGGCTAATTAATAGATTTCTGACACGATGCAATGCTACGTTGGGGCAATGCTGTCGCTATGGGTATTTTCAACGCGCATTAAACGCAGTTGAAAATGCCCATAGCGATAGCATTACCATAGCCCTAAGTTGCGTATCGTAATAAATCTATGAATGAGCCTTAAGGGCTTGTGAATATCCACGAATTCGCACTGAACATAAGTGTTAACTGTATTTAACAGTGTGAGCTGCTAGGTTATGTTGTGTGAGCCGCAAGGAATGAATTTATCAATACCACCAACCTGGAAGTTTTCCCTTTATCCCGGTTTCGGCAGCTGGACGCGAATTGACACCGGTGATGAAACGGGAACGACACTTCCTCACAATAGTCTCTAAACTCGTTTTCTAATTAACTATTTCACTATTTTCAAACCAAATTAAACTTCTGCTGCACAAAAACACGCAAGTGGCGCCACAAGAGGCTGGTGGCAGCGTCATGGAAGCTCACTCTGGTATCGTCTATAGTGGTAGGCCACCCAATAATCACCACTGCTCATAACTTTATTCTTAATTTATACAAAATTAACTTAACTTTATGCTTAATTTATGCATAATTAACACAACTTCATACATAATTAACTTTGTTATTGAACATAAACAAAATTATCGACGAATTGATCGTCTATCGTGGTAGGCCACCCAACAATCACGACGTTCATAACTACATACTTAATTTATACATAATTAACACAACTTTATACATAATTAACTTTATCATTGAACAGAAACAAATTTATATGTTATATGTTATATAAGTTATATAATTAAAGTTATATATTCGATTCTCTCACTTACTTATTAGGTATTGTTATTAAGTTTTCAATCACAACTTTCATAAGTTGATACTTAATTAATACACAATTAACTTACTTTATACCTAATTTATACGTAATTAACACAACTTTATACATATTTAACTTTATTATTGAACAGAAACAAATTTATCGACAGATTGATCGTCTATCGTGATAGGCCACCCAACAATCACAACTTTCATAAGTTAATACTTAATTAATACACAATTAACATATTTTATACCTAATTTATACATAATTAACACAACTTTATACATATTTAACTTTATCATTGAACAGAAACAAAATTATCGATTAATTGATTGTCTATCGTGGTAGGCCACCCAACAATCACAACTTTCATAAGTTGATTCTTAATTAATACACGATTTACTTACTTCATACTTAATTTATACATAATTAACACAACTGTATACATATTTACCTTTATCATTGAACAGAAACAAAATTATCAACTAATTGATCGTCTATCGTGGTAGGCCACCCAACAATCACAACTTTCATAAGTTAATACTTCATTAATACACAATTAACTTACTTCATACTTAATTTATACATAAATAACACAACTTTATACATATTTAACTTTATCATTGAATAGAAACAAAATTATCGACTAATTGATCGTCTATCGTGGTAGGCCACCCAACAATCACAACTTTCATAAGTTGATACTTAATTAATACACAATTAACTAACTATATACTTAATTTATACATAATTAACACAACTGCATACATAATTAACTTTATCATTGAACAGAAACAAAATTATCGATTAATTGATTGTCTATCGTGGTAGGCCACCCAACAATCACAATTTTCATAAGTTGATCCTTAATTAATACACAATTAACTTACTTTATACTTAACTTATACATAATTAACACAACTTTATACATATTTAACTTTATCATTGAACAGAAACAAAATTATCGACTAATTGATCGTCTATCGTGGTAGGCCACCCAACAATCACAACTTTCATAAGTTGATACTTAATTAATACACAATTAACTTACTTTATACTTAATTTATACATAATTAACACAACTTTATACCTAATTAACTTTATCATTGAGCAGAAACAAATTTATCGACAGATTGATTTGCAATAACATAAGTTAATTGGCACACTGTCTAATTGACTTTTGTACAGCAATTAATTCCTAATCAATCACATTTAAATATCAATAACTCTACATACAAATAGAAACAGGGCATAAAATACATATATGTATTATCAATAAATGAAGGTAACAACTTAATGACTTAGTTATGAGTTAATTAAATTAAATGGACATGGAAAATATATCGTGGAACACAATCATCAAATTAAACCTTATAATGTTGTTGCAGGTAATAACTTTGATACTTTTCATATTCATTTGGAACTTAAGAGGATTCCATAATTCGTATGGTAATTCCATAATTAATAATTATGGTAAGTTGGTCTGCAGGGTTGTGATATTGCAATTAAAATACTTAATTTGCAGGCAGTAATGTTACATTGTACAGACATCGCAGAGCTTCTTGTACTCCAACTATTAATTTGAATCAATGGTACGTATTTTTAATGCTTTCTCCAAATCTAATATCATCCACATCATCAGGGGTAACTTTTTCTAATTTAAATTACATTTTTGAAGATGTTATTTGACTCTTTGTGTTAAGCTTTTTATGTATGTGATAAAACTTTTGTGTTTGTGCTGTATCAAAACTATAAAAACTTTCATTATACAGGGTGTCCCAAAAGCAAGGAATACATTAATTATATACACAATATCCTCAGGATATAGACAGATATAGCGATACCTGTCAACTGGGAAATATATATGTTCGATTCACTTATTTTCCCCATAACCTTCATCAAATTTTCAGAGGATATATCTTCAGGCATACTGTAATCAAGTCTGGCGTAAAATTTTCAAAATATCTATTAGACAAATTTTCAGAAATTTTAGTAATAGATGTAGCGATACCTGGCATTTGGGAAAGTTATATGTTCGATTCTCTCACTTATTTACTTCATAACGTTCCTCAAATTTTTACAGGATATATCTTCAGGCATATTGTTTCCAAATCTGGCATAAAATTTTCAAAATATCCATTAGATAAATTTTCAGAACTTTCAGTGTACAGATAACTTATACTGGTCAACTTGGAAAGTTAATAACTCGATTTTCTCACTTATTTAAGACATATTCATGGTCAAATTTTCATAGGATTTGTATTCATGTATACTGTATACAGATCAGGCATAAAATTTTCAAAATATCAATTAGATAAATTTTCAGAAATTTCAATGTACAGATAACTTATACTGGTCAACTCGAAAAGTTAATAACTCGATTTTCTTACTTAATTTACATCTACCAGTCCTGAAATTTTCAGATGATATATCTGTAGGCATACTGTATACAGATCTCACATAAAATTTTCAAAATATCTATTTGATAAATTTTCAGAAATTTTAGTGTACTGATAGCTTATATTGGTCAACTAATAGCTCGATTTTCTCACTTAATTTACATATAATAGTTGCCAAATTTTAAGAGGATTTATCTTTAGGCATACTGTATACATATCTGGCATAAAATTGTGTTCAAATTCAAATAATGTTTGCAGTTATTGAACCGTCTAATAATTGTAATATTTTGCTTAAAACTTTTTAACTCTTTTAATTGGATTTTGTAGAAATTTTCATTTCAATTACAATTTCTGCAAAGTTTATGAATTATTATTATATAACACTAAAATATAAAACATATATTTATATATAATCTTTAATTAAGATTGATTTATTACCTTATTGCACCTTATTTAGGTGCAACTTTTTTATGTATAAGAATATTTTGATATTATAATTAAATTATATCCAATTTTATTTATTTTATTTCCTAGTCGTTAATGTTAATAACAATTTTAAATTATTTTTAGCAATAAAAACCAAGTGAATAAAAGGTATACCTATTACGTGTATAATCAAGTTGTCGACATTAAGTTGGGCTGTGGTAGTTCCAGTCGTATTACAAAGCTTGCATGGTCAATGAAGAATACTGGTAATTATCTCTAGTAATACTAATTAATACTATTAGCAATTATTCTTGTGTATGCCGAAAACTTACACAGATTAGTAAAGATAAGAATACACCTATTTATGTGGTAGGTTAAGTTAGATTGGGTTAGATTAGATTACGTTAGGATAGGTTAGGTTAGGTTAGGCTAGGTTAGGTTGGGTTAGGTTAGGTTTATGTATATGTACGACATACGAAGTAAGCCAAAATGTACTTACAACATTTGTGTACTACACCATCGATATATAAGGAGGTTCAAAAGTAACTGATTATATCAATAAAAATCAATATTGACAGTTCTCATCGTACTGTAATACGTATTTTCCGGGCCTTGCTGGTCAAATCAGAAAGTTATATATTCGATTTTCTCACTTATTTACAGTAGAATCTTTCTCAAATTTGCAGAAGAATTGTATGCAGGTGTACTCTATACAAATCAGGCATGAAATATACAAAACATATATTAGATAAATTTTCAGAAATTTCATTAATTCATAATTCATGCTGGTCAAATCAGAAAGTTATATATTCGATTTTATCACTTATTTAAAGCAGAATCTTTCTCAAATTTGCAGAAGAATTGTATGCAGGTATACTCTATGCAAATCAGGCATGAAATATACAAAACATATATTAGATAAATTTTCAGAAATTTCATTAATTCATAATTCATGCTGGTCAAATCAGAAAGTTATCTGTTCGATTTTCTCACTTATTTAAAGCAGAATCTTTCTCAAATTTGCAGAAGAATTGTATGCAGGTATACTCTATACAAATCAGGCATGAAATATACAAAACATATATTAGATAAATTTTCAGAAATTTCATTAATTCATAATTCATGCTGGTCAAATCAGAAAGTTATCTGTTCGATTTTCTCACTTATTTAAAGCAGAATCTTTCTCAAATTTGCAGAAGAATTGTATGCAGGTATACTCTATACAAATCAGGCATGAAATATACTAAACATATATTAGATAAATTTTCAGAAATTTCATTAATTCATAATTCATGCTGGTCAAATAAGAAAGTTATATATTCGATTTTCTCACTTATTTAAAGCATAATCTTTCTCAAATTTGCAGAAGAATTGTATGCAGGTATACTCTATACAAATCAGGCATGAAATATACAAAACATATATTAGATAAATTTTCAGAAATTTCATTAATTCATAATTCATGCTGGTCAAATAAGAAAGTTATCTGTTCGATTTTCTCTCTTATTTAAAGCAGAATCTTTCTCAAATTTGCAGAAGAATTGTATGCAGGTATACTCTATAGAAATCAGGCATGAAATATACAAAACATATATTAGATAAATTTTCAGAAATTTCATTAATTCATAATTCATGTTGGTCAAATAAGAAAGTTATATATTCGATTTTCTCACTTATTTAAAGCAGAATCTTTCTCAAATTTGCAGAAGAATTGTATGCAGGTATACTCTATACAAATCAGGCATGAAATATACAAAACATATATTAGATAAATTTTCAGAAATTTCATTAATTCATAATTCATGCTGGTCAAATCAGAAAGTTATCTGTTCGATTTTCTCACTTATTTAAAGCAGAATCTTTCTCAAATTTGCAGAAGAATTGTATGCAGGTATACTCTATACAAATCAGGCATGAAATATACTAAACATATATTAGATAAATTTTCAGAAATTTCATTAATTCATAATTCATGCTGGTCAAATAAGAAAGTTATATATTCGATTTTCTCACTTATTTAAAGCATAATCTTTCTCAAATTTGCAGAAGAATTGTATGCAGGTATACTCTATACAAATCAGGCATGAAATATACAAAACATATATTAGATAAATTTTCAGAAATTTCATTAATTCATAATTCATGCTGGTCAAATAAGAAAGTTATCTGTTCGATTTTCTCTCTTATTTAAAGCAGAATCTTTCTCAAATTTGCAGAAGAATTGTATGCAGGTATACTCTATAGAAATCAGGCATGAAATATACAAAACATATATTAGATAAATTTTCAGAAATTTCATTAATTCATAATTCATGTTGGTCAAATAAGAAAGTTATATATTCGATTTTCTCACTTATTTAAAGCAGAATCTTTCTCAAATTTGCAGAAGAATTGTATGCAGGTATACTCTATACAAATCAGGCATGAAATATACAAAACATATATTAGATAAATTTTCAGAAATTTCATTAATTCATAATTCATGCTGGTCAAATAAGAAAGTTATCTGTTCGATTTTCTCTCTTATTTAAAGCAGAATCTTTCTCAAATTTGCAGAAGAATTGTATGCAGGTATACTCTATAGAAATCAGGCATGAAATATACAAAACATATATTAGATAAATTTTCAGAAATTTCATTAATTCATAATTCATGCTGGTCAAATCAGAAAGTTATCTCTTCGATTTTCTCACTTATTTAAAGCATAATCTTTCTCAAATTTGCAGAAGAATTGTATGCAGGTATACTCTATACAAATCAGGCATGAAATATACAAAACATATATTAGATAAATTTTCAGAAATTTCATTAATTCATAATTCATGCTGGTCAAATAAGAAAGTTATCTGTTCGATTTTCTCTCTTATTTAAAGCAGAATCTTTCTCAAATTTGCAGAAGAATTGTATGCAGGTATACTCTATAGAAATCAGGCATGAAATATACAAAACATATATTAGATAAATTTTCAGAAATTTCATTAATTCATGATTCATGCTGGTCAAATCAGAAAGTTAAAATTAAATTAAAAATCAATATTGACAGTTCTCATCGTACTGTAATACATATTTTCCCGGCCTTATAATGTAATTTACTATTGATTTTAACATAAATAGTTTATTTCAGATACAGGGATACCTCACGACCTGTCCAAGTTCAATAAAAAAGTCATGATTACAATTGGATCGAATTTGATGAAACCAGGAAATTATATACTTAAAGTTGAAGTAATTGAAAAGGGAGGAATCACCGTATCCACTACAGTAAGCATCTGCTGATTTAGTTATAAAAGTTGAGAGTAAGTTATTCAGGGTTGATATTAAGATATTAGATTATTATTTATTATATAGATTTATAGATATAGATTATTATTATAAGATATTAAGATATAAGGATATTAGCCTCAGTTTTATCACATAATGGAAATGCTGACCTCAAATTGATTTAACATGTATAAAATTTAAAAGTATTCTAACTTATGTTAGACGTACTTACTTGCAATTGTTCGTAATTTGTTTTTTTTCAATAAAAACATACTTTTTTTATATCTCTTGATGTTTTCAATTAAACTGGAAGCAAGTTACTTATAACACAAACTATATTTAATAATATTTCTCCAACTTTAGTGCAAATTACTTTACATAACAGAACCTCCAGTGCTTATATTCTCACCAGGAGTGAATTATTATGTTAAAGGAGGGTCGCAATATACAATCGACCTCACCAAATCGGTCAACTATGGCGTAAAACCTTTACAACCGAAGTGGACAGTAAAGTGCATTCCGAAAGATACCCCATTTTGCAGGAACAATAAACTATGTAATGTCCACCCAGACGGTATGTATTAAAAAAGAAGTATTAACTGCCCACATATGATATCATATCACATACATACATGCATATATACATACATGCATACATACTTAAATACATATACACATACATATCACATAAATACATATTTCGTATGGTGTAGTAACCATTTCTTCCTTCTTCCTCATTCCCTCCTTCATTGCCTTCATTTCATCCTTCAGTTTACTGGTACATTTTTTCAGCAGTTATCATAAAAGTAATGTATATTTTCTTGTAGGGCTAAAATTTACTGCGATGCTTCAACTATGCCACAGTCAAGTGGTATTTACTGCAAAGGTCTTGCATGATGGCCAATACATTGAGGCCACAGCAAACGTATTCGCAGTGGAGGTAACATCACTACCAGTAAGAATTGAGTATGTTCAAATTTATTATTATTTAAAGTAATAAGTAATAATCGAGAAATGGTTTTCATATTATTGAATCGTTATATGAATATTTATAAAGCTTATTCCCAGATTTATTTTTGTCAAATTTTATTAAATGATTTCTGAGCTAAAAAGTACTTAGTACTAAGTAATAAGTGAGTGCTAAAAATTTGACATTGGCCAATGGCAATTTTGGACTTTTTACACTTGTTAACTATAGTGTTGATTTTCTCACTTATTTAATACTGAAACTTTGTCAAATTTTCATGAAAATTAGCTTCAGGAATACTGAACAGATATCTGATAATTAATATGCAATAAATAAATAGTCAGAAATTTCAGTATTGACTAATTCATACTTGTCATTGCATAAAGTTATAGTGTTGATTTTCTCACTTATTTAATACTGAAACTTTGTCAAATTTTCGTGAAAATTAGCTTCAGGAATACTGAACAGATATCTGATAATTAATATTCAATAAATAAATTTTCAGAAATTTCAGTGTTGACTGATTCATACTTGTCATTGCACTAAGTTATAGTGCTGATTTTCTCACTTATTTAATACTGAAACTTTGTCAAATTTTCATGAAAATTAGCATCAGGAATATTGAACAGATATCTGATAATTAATATGCAATAAATAAATTTTCAGAAATTTCAGTATTGACTAATTCATACTTGTCATTGCATAAAGTTATAGTGTTGATTTTCTCACTTATTTAATACTGAAACTTTGTCAAATTTTCATGAGAATTAGCTTCAGGAATACTGAACAGATATCTGATAATTAATATGCAATAAATAAATTTTCAGAAAATTCAGTGTTGACTAATTCATACTTGTCATTGCATTAAGTTATAGTGTTGATTTTCTCACTTATTTAACACTGAAACTTTGTCAAATTTTCATGAAAATTAGCTTCAGGAATACTGAACAGATATCTGATAATTAATATGCAATAAATAAATTTTCAGAAATTTCAGTATTGACTAATTCATACTTGTCATTGCATTAAGTTATAGTGTTGATTTTCTCACTTATTTAACACTGAAACTTTGTCAAATTTTCATGAAAATTAGCTTCAGGAATACTGAACAGATATCTGATAATTAATATGCAATAAATAAATTTTCAGAAATTTCAGTATTGACTAATTCATACTTGTCATTGCATTAAGTTATAGTGTTGATTTTCTCACTTATTTAACACTGAAACTTTGTCAAATTTTCATGAAAATTAGCTTCAGGAATACTGAACAGATATCTGATAATTAATATGCAATAAATAAATTTTCAGAAATTTCAGTATTGACTAATTCATACTTGTCATTGCATTAAGTTATAGTGTGGATTTTCTCACTTATTTAACACTGAAACTTTGTCAAATTTTCATGAAAATTAGCTTCAGGAATACTGAACAGATATCTGATAATTAATATGCAATAAATAAATTTTCAGAAATTTCAGTGTTGACTAATTCATATTTGTCATTGCATTAAGTTATAGTGTTGATTTTCTCACTTATTTAACACTGAAACTTTGTCAAATTTTCATGAAAATTAGCTTAAGGAATACTGAACAGATATCTGATAATTAATATGCAATAAATAAATTTTCAGAAATTTCAGTATTGACTAATTCATATTTGTCATTGCATTAAGTTATAGTGTTGATTTTCTCACTTATTTAATACTGAAACTCTGTCAAATTTTCATGAAAATTAGCTTCAGGACTACTGAACAGATATCTGATAATTAATATGCAATAAATAAATTTTCAGAAATTTCAGTGTTGACTAATTCATACTTGTCATTGCATTAAGTTATAGTGTTGATTTTCTCACTTATTTAACACTGAAACTTTGTCAAATTTTCATGAAAATTAGCTTCAGGAATACTGAACAGATATCTGATAATTAATATGCAATAAATAAATTTTCAGAAAATTCAGTGTTGACTAATTCATACTTGTCATTGCATTAAGTTATAGTGTCGATGTTCTCACTTATTTAATACTAATACTTTGTCAAATTTTCATGAGAATTAGCTTCAGGAATACTGAACAGATATCTGATAATTAATATGCAATAAATAAATTTTCAGAAATTTCAGTGTTGACTAATTCATATTTGTCATTGCATTAAGTTATAGTGTTGATTTTCTCACTTATTTAATACTGAAACTTTGTCAAATTTTCATGAAAATTAGCTTCAGGAATACTGAACAGATATCTGATAATTAATATGCAATAAATAAATTTTCAGAAATTTCAGTGTTGACTAATTCATATTTGTCATTGCATTAAGTTATAGTGTTGATTTTCTCACTTATTTAATACTGAAACTTTGTCAAATTTTCATGAAAATTAGCTTCGGGAATACTGAACAGATATCTGATAATTAATATGCAATAAATAAATTTTCTGAAATTTCAGTGTTCACTAATTCATACTTGTCATTGCATAAAGTTATAGTGCTGATTTTCTCACTTATTTAATACTGAAACTTTGTCAAATTTTCATGAGAATTAGCTTCAGGAATACTGAACAGATATCTGATAATTAATATGCAATAACGTTTTAAAGGCCTAGGCAGCGAAATTGGATTTCATGTCCTGTTTTGCGTACGCAAAATCCACACTTATTAGAGCCAACAAATAATTTGGTACTTTTCTTTGAAAATTTTATTCCTGAAATTTAAATACAGGTGCAAGAAGAACTGCGACAAGAATGGGAGCAATTTATCAAAGCCAGAATTGTCAATTGCACTCGAACTGGTCTGTGATAAGTTGTGTCCAGGCTTCCACATGGCAACTCCCAAATGGACCGTAAATGCATCAGCAGGAGTGATACCAGTGAGCAAGTTGAAGTTAGTGGACAACCAAAACTTGATTATTCCGAAGAATGTGTTCTCAAAAGGAGATGTTATTGTGGTTGACGCAAACAGTAGAGGTAACAAACAATTGAAAAGTTACTGTTGAGCAGGTAATAGTTATTATTAGCTGTGTTTAAAATGAAAAGGGTAATACTTACCTAAAGATCTAAAACGGCCGATAAGTGTTGTAACCTGAGATCGTATGATCCAGCCTTTTGACTGATGTGGTGGGGCCCACAAACACCCACAAAGGGCTGCTCAAACCATAAATCACGCTTTAATGGCGGTCACAATCCCGGTACTAACCACACATGCGATGTGTGTGCGAACTTATAAGGGCCAGTTGAAAAGTTGTTGGTGAGAAAAATACAGCGTGTCTAAAGGCTAAATATGTTTAATCGTAGGAAAGTACAGAGCATCAATTTACCTTGAAACAACACCAGAAATACAAAATCCGAAGTGCGATATCCAACCAAGATTTGGCACAAGTCTGGTAACGGTCTTCAAGATTACCTGCACAACAACTGACCCACACCTAAAACTCTACCCACCTTTCTACCAAGTTTACCAGATAAGACCAGACAATTCTCCTGGTAAAAAAACGGTTAGTGGCATACTTCTGGAGGAGTCAGCCCTTGGGGAGATGGATGTACTGGTGGGTGCTGTAAATGGAGAACCATACCAGACCCTTGCCATTCAAGGGCACGATACCTTTTACAACGCTCTGGAGTCATCTTTGCCTCGAATTCAAGTGAGCGAATGTCTGAATGCCCAATTCCTCTACAAAGTTTTAATTTTGCAGGTCGAAAGGGCTAACTTGGACTCTAAGGGTATAAAAGGGATTTTGAAGAGAATCAGGACGTTATCTTCTGCAGGAAACGCTGTTTTGGCCATTCAGCTATCACAGGGATTAATGGTGGAGATGAGGAACAGTAAGATCGACAGGGAAACGCAGGATGCAACGTACATGAAGATTATGCAGTTTATGAGAAAAGTGAGAGTTATGAGAACGTTATGAGAATGTTATGAGAAAGCATTTCAATTGGTACTTATTTGAGTACAGAATACGACACTTTGCAACCCCCTTTTTCGTTCTTCTTTCTCTCCCCAATCCACAGTCCCTCGACCTCATCTAAATGGGGGTGCGGCTCCACGTGATTCAATTACAATGCAGTGACCAGTTGACCTGTTAATCACTGAAATTTCTGAAAATTTATCTAATTGATATTTTGAAAATTTTAGACCAGATCTGTATACAATATATCTGAATACAAATCCTCTGAAAATTTGCTGGTTATCCTCAGATAACTATAAATTATCTGTACACTGAAATTTATGAAAATGTATCTAATGGATATTTTGAAAATTTAATGCTGATCTGTATACAGTATGCCTGAAGATAAATCCTCTGAAAATGTGACAACTGTTATATGTAAATTAAGTGAGAAATATTCTTCTGATTCTTCGTTATTGGTCCTCACTATATTCTTGATGTTTTTGTACATTGCTTTTATGATGTCGATAATCTTCTTTTTTACTCCTCCCTTTTCTAGCTTCTTCCATACATCTTCTCTTCTTATCCTGTCGAAAGCTTTCTTCAAGTCTATGTGAATTTATAAAACATACAAACGATGACTCTCTTGAGTGATCAATTATGTGAATATATTAATTGTACCAATATATCAAATAGCATTGACAATATGCATATTCTTCCCTAAATATTCTTCTGATTCTTCGTTATTGGTCCTCACCATATTCTTGATGTTCTTGTACATTGCTTTTATGGTGTCGATAATCTTCTTTTTTACTCCTCCCTTTTCTAGCTTCTTCCATAGATCTTCTCTTCTTATCCTGTCGAAAGCTTTCTTCAAGTCTAGGTGAATTTATAAAACATACAAACGATGACTCAATTGAGTAATCAATTATGTGAATATATTAATTATACCAATATATCAAATAGCATTGACAATATGCATATTATTCTCTAAATATTCTTCTGATTCTTCGTTATTGGTCCTCACTATATTTTTGATGTTTTTGTACATTGCTTTTATGATGTCGATAATCTTCTTTTTTACTCCTCCCTTTTCTAGCTTCTTCCATACATCTTCTCTTCTTATCCTGTCGAAAGCTTTCTTCAAGTCTATGTGGATTTATAAAACATACAAACGATGACTCAATTGAGTAATCAATTATGTGAATATATTAATAATACCAATATATCAAATAGCATTGACAATATGCATATTCTTCCCTAAATATTCTTCTGATTCTTCGTTATTGGTCCTCACTATATTCTTGATGTTCTTGTACATTGCTTTTATGGTGTCGATAATCTTCTCTTTTACTCCTCCCTTTTCTAGCTTCTTCCATACATCTTCTCTTCTTATCCTGTCGAAAGCTTTCTTCAAGTCTATGTGAATTTATAAAGCATACAAACGATGACTCAATTGAGTAATCAATTATGTGAATATATTAATTATACCAATATATCTAATAGCATTGACAATATGCATATTATTCTCTAAATATTCTTCTGATTCTTCGTTATTGGTCCTCACTATATTTTTGATGTTTTTGTACATTGCTTTTATGATGTCGATAATCTTCTTTTTTACTCCTCCCTTTTCTAGCTTCTTCCATACATCTTCTCTTCTTATCCTGTCGAAAGCTTTCTTCAAGTCTATGTGGATTTATAAAACATACAAACGATGACTCAATTGAGTAATCAATTATGTGAATATATTAATAATACCAATATATCAAATAGCATTGACAATATGCATATTCTTCCCTAAATATTCTTCTGATTCTTCGTTATTGGTCCTCACTATATTCTTGATGTTCTTGTACATTGCTTTTATGGTGTCGATAATCTTCTCTTTTACTCCTCCCTTTTCTAGCTTCTTCCATACATCTTCTCTTCTTATCCTGTCGAAAGCTTTCTTCAAGTCTATGTGAATTTATAAAGCATACAAACGATGACTCAATTGAGTAATCAATTATGTGAATATATTAATTATACCAATATATCTAATAGCATTGACAATATGCATATTCTTCTCTAAATATTCTTCTGATTCTTCGTTATTGGTCCCGACTATATTCTTGATGTTCTTGTACATTGCTTTTATGATGTCGATAATCTTCGTTTTTACTCCTCCCTTTTCTAGCTTCTTCCATACATCTTCTCTTCTTATCCTGTCGAAAGCTTTCTTCAAGTCTATGTGAATTTATAAAACATACAAACGATGACTCAATTGAGTAATCAATTATATGAATATATTAATTATACCAATATATCAAATAGCACTGACAATATGCATATTCTTCTCTAAATATTCTTCTGATTCTTCGTATTGGTCCTCACTATATTATTGATGTTCTTGTACATTGCTTTTATGGTGTCGATAATCTTCTTTTTTGCTTCTCCCTTTTCTAGCTTCTTCCATACATCTTCTCTTCTTATCCTGTCGAAAGCTTTCTTCAAGTCTATGTGAATTTATAAAACATACAAACGATGACTCAATTGAGTAATCAATTATATGAATATATTAATTATACCAATATATCAAATAGCACTGACAATATGCATATTCTTCTCTAAATATTCTTCTGATTCTTCGTATTGGTCCTCACTATATTCTTGATGTTCATGTACATTGCTTCTATGATGTCGATAATCTTCTTTTTTACTCCTCCCTTTTCTAGCTTCTTCCATACATCTTCTCTTCTTATCCTGTCGAAAGCTTTCTTCAAGTCCATGTGAATTTATAAAACATACAAACGATGACTCAATTGAGTGATCAATTATGTGAATATACTATTTTTACCAATATATCAAATAGCATTGACAATATGCATATTCTTCTCTAAATATTCTTCTGATTCTTCGTTATTGGTCCTCACTATATTCTTGATGTTCTTGTACATTGCTTCTATGATGTCGATAATCTTCTTTTTTACTCCTCCCTTTTCTAGCTACTTCCATATATCTTCTCTTCATATCCTGTCGAAAGCTTTCTTCAAGTCTATGTGAATTTATGAAACATACAGACGATGACTCAATTGAGTAATCAATTATGTGAATATATTAATTATACCAATACATCAAATAGCATTGACAATATGCATATTCTTCTGATTCTTCGTTATTGGTCCTCACTATATTCTTGATGTTCATGTACATTGCTTCTATGATGTCGATAATCTTCTTTTTTACTCCTCCCTTTTCTAGCTTCTTCCATACATCTTCTCTTCTTATCCTGTCGAAAGCTTTCTTCAAGTCTATGTGAATTTATAAAACATACAAACGATGACTCAATTGAGTGATCAATTATGTGAATATATTAATTGAACCAAAATATCAAATAGCATTGACATTATGCATATTCTTCTGATTCTTCGTTATTGGTCCTCACTATATTCTTGATGTTCATGTACATTGCTTCTATGATGTCGATAATCTTCTTTTTTACTCCTCCCTTTTCTAGCTTCTTCCATACATCTTCTCTTCTTATCCTGTCGAAAGCTTTCTTCAAGTCCATGTGAATTTATAAAACATACAAACGATGACTCAATTGAGTAATCAATTATGTGAATATACTATTTTTACCAATATATCAAATAGCATTGACAATATGCATATTCTTCTCTAAATATTCTTCTGATTCTTCGTTATTGGTCCTCACTATATTCTTGATGTTCATGTACATTGCTTCTATGATGTCGATAATCTTCTTTTTTACTCCTCCCTTTTCTAGCTACTTCCATATATCTTCTCTTCATATCCTGTCGAAAGCTTTCTTCAAGTCTATGTGAATTTATGAAACATACAAACGATGACTCAATTGAGTAATCAATTATGTGAATATATTAATTATACCAATATATCAAATAGCATTGACAATATGCATATTCTTCTCTAAATATTCTTCTGATTCTTCGTTATTGGTCCTCACTATATTCTTCATGTTTTTGTACATTGCTTTAATGGTGTCAATAATCTACTTTTTTACTGCTCCCTTTCTGGCTTCTTCCATACATCTTCTCTTCTTATCCTGTCGAAAGCTTTCTTCAAGTCTATGTGAATTTATAAAACATACAAACGATGACTCAATTGAGTAATCAATTATGTGAATATATTAATTATACCAATATATCAAATAGCATTGACAATATGCATATTCTTCTCTAAATATTCTTCTGATTCTTCGTAATTGGTCCTCACCATATTCTTGATGTTCTTGTTCATTGCTTTAATGATGTCGATAATCTTCTTTTTTACTCCTCCCTTTTCTAGCTTCTTCCATACATCTTCTCTTCTTATCCTGTCGAAAGCTTTCTTCAAGTCCATGTGAATTTATAAAACATACAAACGATGACTCAATTGAGTAATCAATTATGTGAATATATTAATTATACCAATATATCAAATAGCATTGACAATATGCGTATTCTTCTCTAAATATTCTTCTGATTCTTCGTTATTGGTCCTCACTATATTCTTCATGTTTTTGTACATTGCTTTAATGGTGTCAATAATCTACTTTTTTACTGCTCCCTTTCTGGCTTCTTCCATACATCTTCTCTTCTTATCCTGTCGAAAGCTTTCTTCAAGTCTATGTGAATTTATAAAACATACAAACGATGACTCAATTGAGTGATCAATTATGTGAATATATTAATTATACCAATATATCAAATAGCATTGACAATATGCATATTCTTCTCTAAATATTCTTCTGATTCTTCGTTATTGGTCCTCACTATATTCTTCATGTTTTTGTACATTGCTTTAATGGTGTCAATAATCTACTTTTTTACTGCTCCCTTTCTGGCTTCTTCCATACATCTTCTCTTCTTATCCTGTCGAAAGCTTTCTTCAAGTCTATGTGAATTTATAAAACATACAAACGATGACTCAATTGAGTGATCAATTATGTGAATATATTAATTATACCAATATATCAAATAGCATTGACAATATGCATATTCTTCTCTAAATATTCTTCTGATTCTTCGTTATTGGTCCTCACTATATTCTTCATGTTTTTGTACATTGCTTTAATGGTGTCAATAATCTACTTTTTTACTGCTCCCTTTCTGGCTTCTTCCATACATCTTCTCTTCTTATCCTGTCGAAAGCTTTCTTCAAGTCTATGTGAATTTATAAAACATACAAACGATGACTCAATTGAGTAATCAATTATGTGAATATATTAATTATACCAATATATCAAATAGCATTGACAATATGCGTATTCTTCTCTAAATATTCTTCTGATTATTCGTTATTGGTCCTCACTATATTCTTGATGTTCTTGTACATTGCTTTTATGGTGTCGATAATCTTCTTTTTTACTCCTCCCTTTTCTAGCTTCTTCCATACATCTTCTCTTCTTATCCTGTCGAAAGCTTTCTTCAAGCCTATGTGAATTTATAAAACATACAAACGATGACTCAATTGAGTGATCAATTATGTGAATATATTAATTATACCAATATATCAAATAGCATTGACAATATGCATATTCTTCTCTAAATATTCTTCTGATTCTTCGTTATTGGTCCTCACTATATTCTTGATGTTCTTGTTCATTGCTTTTATGATGTCGATAATCTTCTTTTTTACTCCTCCCTTTTCAAGCTTCTTCCATACATCTTCTCTTCTTATCCTGTCGAAAGCTTTCTTCAAGTCTATGTGAATTTATAAAACATACAAACGATGACTCAATTGAGTGATCAATTATGTGAATATATTAATTATACCAATATATCAAATAGCATTGACAATATGCATATTCTTCTCTAAATATTCTTCTGATTCTTCGTTATTGGTCCTCACTATATTCTTGATGTTCTTGTTCATTGCTTTTATGATGTCGATAATCTTCTTTTTTACTCCTCCCTTTTCAAGCTTTTTCCATACATCTTCTCTTCTTATCCTGTCGAAAGCTTTCTTCAAGTCTATGTGAATTTATAAAACATACAAACGATGACTCAATTGAGTGATCAATTATGTGAATATATTAATTATACCAATATATCAAATAGCATTGACAATATGCATATTCTTCTCTAAATATTCTTCTGATTCTTCGTTATTGGTCCTCACTATATTCTTCATGTTTTTGTACATTGCTTTAATGGTGTCAATAATCTACTTTTTTACTGCTCCCTTTCTGGCTTCTTCCATACATCTTCTCTTCTTATCCTGTCGAAAGCTTTCTTCAAGTCTATGTGAATTTATAAAACATACAAACGATGACTCAATTGAGTAATCAATTATGTGAATATATTAATTATACCAATATATCAAATAGCATTGACAATATGCATATTCTTCTCTAAATATTCTTCTGATTCTTCGTAATTGGTCCTCACCATATTCTTGATGTTCTTGTTCATTGCTTTAATGATGTCGATAATCTTCTTTTTTACTCCTCCCTTTTCTAGCTTCTTCCATACATCTTCTCTTCTTATCCTGTCGAAAGCTTTCTTCAAGTCCATGTGAATTTATAAAACATACAAACGATGACTCAATTGAGTAATCAATTATGTGAATACATTAATTATACCAATATATCAAATAGCATTGACAGTATGCATATTCTTCTCTACATATTCTTCTGATTCTTCGTTATTGATCCTCACTATATTCTTGATGTTCTTGTACATTGCTTTTATGGTGTCGATAATCTTATTTTTTGCTTCTCCCTTTTCTAGCTTCTTCCATACATCTTCTCTTCTTATCCTGTCGAAAGCTTTCTTCAAGTCTATGTGAATTTATAAAACATACCACCAATAACTCAATTGAGTAATCAATTATGTCAATATAATAATTGTACCAATATATCAAATTGCACTGAGAACATGCTGACACAGCTAGTTACCACAGTTGTTGTACCTTCATGTAAGCTGTATCAGCATACATACATCAGCATACATACATCAGTACAACATGTATCTTCTTACACTTTGATTTTACTTACAGTTATCTGTGACCAATATCTACACTTACACCCAAATGGCGAGCATGCTGCCATTGTTTTATGGACGCAAGGGCACTTCTGATGACTTCAAGTTGCAACTCTCTTACTTGTGCAAAGACTTGGCAGAGTTGCAACTCTCAGCACTGCTCAAGTCCAAGTATTCTCAACTAGCTGAAGAAAGCGCCAAAAGTTATTCAGAGTTAGTTGGGTTGAAAGTGTTGATTCTAATTGGGCTAAATATTTTTTGTGTGTACAGAGTTATTGGTAAATGTGCTGATACCTTGCTGGAGGAACCTGAAGAGAAACCATTGCCACCAATCGTCGTAACCACTCCGGTTGGGGTGATATTGGAAACAGGAGTAAAGGAAGACTATCCCAATTACGATACTGTGTTAGTTAATAGTCAGGTATGTAATATGGAGAAGAATGACCAATTGAATGACCAATTTGGGAACCAATTGAATGACCAATTTGGGAACCAATTGAATGACCAATTTGGGAACTAATTCAATGACCAATTTGGGAACCAATTGAATGAACAATTTGGGAACCAATTGATCAATTAACCAATGACCAATGACTAATGCTCAATGACCAATGACCACAATGACCAATTTGGGGGTCCTCAAAACTATCGAATCCCCATACTGTTTTTATATGGGTGGGCGGAGTTTATGTTCTAATGTCTTATGTCTTCTTAAATAATCTCTAATGTCTGAAGCTAACACGTAGTGATGTTTGTATTATTCATGTGTTTGCAGATTGAAATGATGAAGACCAATGCAATTAAGACTGTGCTAGTAGCATCCCAAGCAATTGCAACAACTTTGGCAGCTGGAGAGACCTACGCTTCCACAGAAGGTAATTTCAACAGTACTGTGGTGGTTGAAAGAGGAAAAACTTTCGTGGGGAAGAAGGTTGAGGTTGTTGGTGCAGTTGTTACGCCAAATTTTGATTTGGAAAAGCTGACAAGCAATACGGTTTCTGCAGTGGTGAGTGTAATAATAATAATAATAATAATAATAATAATATTGTATTTATCAACGGGGGCATTCCCAATATGGAGTAATTACATGATACGATAATAATATTATTTAATAAATAGATCTGCATCTATTTATTTAATTCATACTTGTCATTGCATTAAGTTATAGTGTTGATTTTCTCACTTATTTAATACTGAAACTTTGTCAAATTTTTATGAAAATTAGCTTCAGGAATACTGAACAGATATCTGATAATTAATATTCTATAAATAAATTTTCAGAAATTTCAGTATTGACTAATTCATACTTGTCATTGCATTGAGTTATAGTGTTGATTTTCTCACTTATTTAATACTGAAACTTTGTCAAATTTTCATGAGAATTAGCTTCAGGAATACTGAACAGATATCTGATAATTAATATGCAATAAATAAATTTTCAGAAATTTCAGTATTGGCTAATTCATACTTGTCATTGCATTGAGTTATAGTGTTGATTTTCTCACTTATTTAATACTGAAACTTTGTCAAATTTTCATGAAAATTAGCTTCAGGAATACTGAACAGATATCTGATAATTAATATGCAATGAATAAATTTTCAGAAATTTCAGTATTGACTAATTCATATTTGTCATTGCATTAAGTTATAGTGTTGATTTTCTCACTTATTTAATACTGAAACTTTGTCAAATTTTCATGAGAGTTAGCTTCAGCAATACTGAACAGATATCTGATAATTAATATGCAATAAATAAATTTTCAGAAGTTTCAGTATTGACTAATACATACTTGTCATTGCATAAAGTTATATTGTCGATTTTCTCACTTATTTAATACTAATACTTTGTCAAATTTTCATGAAAATTAGCTTCAGGAATACTGAACAGATATCTGATAATTAATATGCAATAAATGAATTTTCAGAAATTTCAGTATTGACTAATTCATACTTGTCATTGCATTAAGTTATAGTGTTGTTTTTCTCACTTATTTAATACTAATACTTTGTCAAATTTTCATGAGAATTAGCTTCAGGAATACTGAACAGATATCTGATAATTAATATGCAATAAATAAATTTTCAGAAATTTCAGTATTGACTAATTCATACTTGTCATTGCATTAAATTATAGTGTTGATTTTCTCACTTATTTATTACTGAAACTTTGTCAAATTTTTATGAGAATTAGCTTCAGGAATACTGAACAGATATCTGATAATTAATATGCAATAAATAAATTTTCAGAAATTTCAGCATTGACTAATTCATACTTGTCATTGCATAAAGTTATAGTGTTGATTTTCTCACTTATTTAATACTGAAACTTTGTCAAATTTTCATGAGAATTAGCTTCAGGAATACTGAACAGATATCTGATAATTAATATGCAATAAATAAATTTTCAGAAATTTCAGTATTGACTAATTCATACTTGTCATTGCATAAAGTTATAGTGTTGATTTCTCACTTATTTATTACTGAAACTTTGTCAAATTTTTATGAGAATTAGCTTCAGGAATACTGAACAGATATCTAATAATTAATATGCAATAAATAAATTTTCGGAAATTTCAGTATTGACTAATTCATACTTGTCATTGCATTAAATTATAGTGTTGATTTTCTCACTTATTTAATACTGAAACTTTGTCAAATTTTCATGAGAATTAGCTTCAGGAATACTGAACAGATATCTGATAATTAATATGCAATAAATAAATTTTCAGAAATTTCAGTATTGACTAATTCATACTTGTCATTGCATTAAATTATAGTGTTGATTTTCTCACTTATTTATTACTGAAACTTTGTCAAATTTTTATGAGAATTAGCTTCAGGAATACTGAACAGATATCTAATAATTAATATGCAATAAATAAATTTTCGGAAATTTCAGTATTGACTAATTCATACTTGTCATTACATTAAGTTATAGTGTTGATTTTCTCACTTATTTAATACTGAAACTTTGTCAAATTTTCATGAAAATTAGTTTCAGGAATACTGAACAGATATCTGATAATTAATATGCAATAAATAAATTTTCAGAAATTTCAGTATTGACTAATTCATACTTGTCATTGCATTAAGTTATAGTGTTGATTTTCTCACTTATTTAATACTGAAACTTTGTCAAATTTTCATGAAAATTAGTTTCAGGAATACTGAACAGATATCTGATAATTAATATGCAATAAATAAATTTTCAGAAATTTCAGTATTGACTAATTCATACTTGTCATTGCATAAAGTTATAGTGTTGATTTTCTCACTTATTTAATACTGAAACTTTGTCAAATTTTCATGAAAATTAGTTTCAGGAATACTGAACAGATATCTGATAATTAATATGCAATAAATAAATTTTCAGAAATTTCAGTATTGACTAATTCATACTCGTCATTGCATTAAGTTATAGTGTTGATTTTCTCACTTATTTAATACTGAAACTTTGTCAAATTTTCATGAAAATTAGCTTCAGGAATACTGAACAGATATCTGATAATTAATATGCAATAAATAAATTTTCAGAAATTTCAGTATTGACTAATTCATACTTGTCATTGCATTAAGTTATAGTGTTGATTTTCTCACTTATTTAATACTGAAACTTTGTAAAATTTTCATGAAAATTAGTTTCAGGAATACTGAACAGATATCTGATAATTAATATGCAATAAATAAATTTTCAGAAATTTCAGTATTGACTAATTCATACTTGTCATTGCATTAAATTATAGTGTTGATTTTCTCACTTATTTATTACTGAAACTTTGTCAAATTTTTATGAGAATTAGCTTCAGGAATACTGAACAGATATCTAATAATTAATATGCAATAAATAAATTTTCGGAAATTTCAGTATTGACTAATTCATACTTGTCATTACATTAAGTTATAGTGTTGATTTTCTCACTTATTTAATACTGAAACTTTGTCAAATTTTCATGAGAATTAGCTTCAGGAATACTGAACAGATATCTGATAATTAATATGCAATAAATAAATTTTCAGAAATTTCAGTATTGACTAATTCATACTTGTCATTGCATTAAATTATAGTGTTGATTTTCTCACTTATTTATTACTGAAACTTTGTCAAATTTTTATGAGAATTAGCTTCAGGAATACTGAACAGATATCTAATAATTAATATGCAATAAATAAATTTTCGGAAATTTCAGTATTGACTAATTCATACTTGTCATTACATTAAGTTATAGTGTTGATTTTCTCACTTATTTAATACTGAAACTTTGTCAAATTTTCATGAAAATTAGTTTCAGGAATACTGAACAGATATCTGATAATTAATATGCAATAAATAAATTTTCAGAAATTTCAGTATTGACTAATTCATACTTGTCATTGCATTAAGTTATAGTGTTGATTTTCTCACTTATTTAATACTGAAACTTTGTCAAATTTTCATGAAAATTAGTTTCAGGAATACTGAACAGATATCTGATAATTAATATGCAATAAATAAATTTTCAGAAATTTCAGTATTGACTAATTCATACTCGTCATTGCATTAAGTTATAGTGTTGATTTTCTCACTTATTTAATACTGAAACTTTGTCAAATTTTCATGAAAATTAGTTTCAGGAATACTGAACAGATATCTGATAATTAATATGCAATAAATAAATTTTCAGAAATTTCAGTATTGACTAATTCATACTTGTCATTGCATAAAGTTATAGTGTTGATTTTCTCACTTATTTAATACTGAAACTTTGTCAAATTTTCATGAAAATTAGTTTCAGGAATACTGAACAGATATCTGATAATTAATATGCAATAAATAAATTTTCAGAAATTTCAGTATTGACTAATTCATACTCGTCATTGCATTAAGTTATAGTGTTGATTTTCTCACTTATTTAATACTGAAACTTTGTCAAATTTTCATGAAAATTAGTTTCAGGAATACTGAACAGATATCTGATAATTAATATGCAATAAATAAATTTTCAGAAATTTCAGTATTGACTAATTCATACTTGTCATTGCATAGAGTTATAGTGTTGATTTTCTCACTTATTTAATACTGAAACTTTGTCAAATTTTCATGAGAATTAGCTTCAGGAATACTGAACTGATATCTGATAATTAATATGCAATAAATAAATTTTCAGAAATTTCAGTATTGACTAATTCATACTTGTCATTGCATAAAGTTATAGTGTTGATTTTCTCACTTATTTAATGCTAATACTTTGTCAAATTTTCATGAAAATTAGCTTCAGGAATACTGAACAGATATCTGATAAATAATATGCAAGAAATAAATTTTCAGAAATTTCAGTATTGACTAATTCATACTTGTCATTGCATAAAGTTATAGTGTTGATTTTCTCATTTATTTAATACTGAAACTTTGTCAAATTTTCATGAAAATTAGCTTCAGGAATACTGAACAGATATCTGATAATTAATATGCAATAAATAAATTTTCAGAAATTTCAGTATTGACTAATTCATACTTGTCATTGCATTAAGTTATAGTGTTGATTTTCTCACTTATTTTATACTGAAACTTTGTCAAATTTTCATGAGAATTAGCTTCAGGAATACTGAACAGATATCTGATAATTAATATGCAATAAATAAATTTTCAGAAATTTCAGTATTGACTAATTCATACTTGTCATTGCATTAAGTTATAGTGATGATTTTCTCACTTATTTAATGCTAATACTTTGTCAAATTTTCATGAAAATTAGCTTCAGGAATACTGAACAGATATCTGATAATTAATATGCAATAAATAAATTTTCAGAAATTTCAGTATTGACTAATTCATACTTGTCATTGCATTAAGTTATAGTGTTGATTTTCTCACTTATTTAATACTGAAACTTTGTCAAATTTTCATGAGAATGAGCTTCAGGAATACTGAACAGATATCTGATAATTAATATGCAATAAATAAGTTTTCAGAAAATTCAGTATTGACTAATTCATACTTGTCATTGCATAAAGTTATAGTGTTGATTTTCTCACTTATTTAATACTGAAACTTTGTCAAATTTTCATGAAAATTAGCTTCAGGAATACTGAACAGATATCTGATAATTAATATGCAATAAATAAATTTTCAGAAATTTCAGTATTGACTAATTCATACTTGTCATTGCATTAAGTTATAGTGTTGATTTTCTCACTTATTTAATACTGAAACTTTGTCAAATTTTCATGAAAATTAGCTTCAGGAATACTGAACAGATATCTGATAATTAATATGCAATAAATAAATTTTCAGAAATTTCAGTATTGACTAATTCATACTTGTCATTGCATTAAGTTAAAGTGATGATTTTCTCACTTATTTAATACTAATACTTTGTCAAATTTTCATGAAAATTAGCTTCACATTTAAAAATTAGCTTACACTCTTCAGACGTGTAACATTTGCAATCTTCCAGGTAACTTCCTACAATCCAGAAACACTGCAGTCCTCTTCTGGTCTAATTAAGACAAACGTAGTCGACGTAATGTTCTATTATTTGGAAAATGGTTTTCACGACTTCACGAACAACTCCAATTTTGAAATTACCTTTGATGTTGCGGACGAAGAAGTTGAGTTCAGAAATTACACGGTGAAGACTCCCTCGAGTAGGAATGAGTGGACACTTCCGGAAATCGATTACGCCATGAACGTCCACAGAATGGACCTATTGTGCTCCAATAGATGCAGTGTGCTGTTCAAAGATTTACAAGCAAATCACTCGTTTCAGGTAACTTTTCAAAAACTTGCAAGAAAATCACTCGTTTCAGGTAATTTTTCAAAGATTTACAAGGTAATCACTCGTTTCAGGAAATTTAAATGGTCATTGACCATGGTTCTAAGGATGAACAAATTTCAAAAGTTTTCCAAATTTTGATAATAAAACTATATAAATGTTTAAAAAAGCAATAGGAGTGAAATAGTGACTTTTAATGGTCAAAAAATGACTCAATTCAACACTTTTTTTCTTTTGCATTGCAAGGCCGAGTGTGAGAAAGCTTTCCTCACAAGTGAAACACAATGCAATATACAACTCATATAATACAATTCACAATTAAAAACGAACAAATATTGTTTAGTTTAAACGAGAAAATTGGAGAAAACAAAACATAAACAGTTAATTTATAATGAAATTTATATTAATTTGCTTAACAGTTTTTGATTGTATAACTTTTCAGGTGATATTTACAGAAAATCGTAGACCTAAGATTCAAGATTTCGACGGCCATGTATATAAAGTACGGTCAAATGATGCAAATTCGCAAAGTATAAACTGTCCATTTGAAATAGACCATCGACAGGATAAAATTGTATATGCTGCTGTTTTACCACATGAAGACATGCTAAAAGTGAAACATTCCACGACTAATAAGTTTTATATTATTGTTTTATAGTTACGTATTTGCAGGGCTCAGGTTCACTCTCAGTTACTTATAGTATACAATTTTCTACGCATTCGTGTCTTACGTTTGATGTGGCAGTATTCATGTGGACATCAGCAAAGTGTGATGTAAGTATTACATTTTTATTATAAGTTAATCAGATAGAAAAACTGAAATGTAACTACAGTATGCACCAGAATAATCAGTAAATTTAGACCCCTTTATAAATCCTCATGGGACATTGGTCCAGAACTCTCATAGAATATCTACTGAAGTTTAGGCAACCAAGCATTCAGCTTGGTGCAATGGGTGTTGGTTGCCTTAACTACAGTAGATAGGCTATGAGAGTTCTGGACCAATGTCTCATATCTACTGAAGTTTAGGCAACCAAGCATAAGAATGTTAGCTTGGTGCAATTGGTTGCCTCAACTTCAGTAGATAGGCTATGAGAGTTCTGGACAAATGTCCCATAAGTATTTACATAGGGGTCTAAATTTACTTTTTTCCACTTGTCCAGCCGAAATTTAGACCTCTATAAATATATAAATCCGTATAGGAAATTGGTCCAAAACTCTCATAGCCTATCTACTAACTTCAGTTCTGTTTATTCTACCGCATACAGTACACTCTCTTAACAATCTCTTCTATATTATTGAATAATTTCCAGAATTTTCTTATTTATGAAGATGTTCAAAACAAGATTAAATGCTTATGTAATCACACATCGCTGTTTGCTGGAAATCGTGCAGAGATAATTAATAAACTAGACAAAATACGGTCCGTTGACTTCACAACATCTACTTTTGTTAACTACGTAATTTTCATTCATTTAGCTGCAGTATTTTTATGTTACTGTATAGCTCTATGTTTCATAATTCGTAGGAAGCACACTATTGTTGGAAGGGTAATTAGCTATAAATAGTTTATTTAAACAAATTTCTTGGCACAAATCAAACTAACACAAAATAATCTCAATTAACATAGTTTTTTTTAAACAAATTACTTAGCACAAATCAAACTAACACAAAATAATTACAATTAATATTTTGCAATAACCAATCTAACCAAAATGATTTCCAGAGGAAGGTATTTTTTCTGAGTGATAATTTAAAGAACGACAGATATGCTTACTTGTTGCTGATTAAAACAGGAAGCTTACCTCATTCTGGGACTACTTCGAATGTGGTAATTAAAGTGTTTGGAGACAAAATCCCATCAAAGGTAAGTTACCAGACATACAATATGATACCTACATCTTTATAACTCTTAAAAAACTTAAACTTAACTCTTAAAAATTACGAAATGTGTTTAGACTATTCTAAATTCTAGATTTATTGAAATGTTCATGAAGTATTGTCAAATTATATAAATGCTCTTGAAATTCTAAAAATTTAGTCAAATACAGCAAAGTTTAATAAAATTGTCGGCAAATTCATGAAAGTTGGTAAAATATACTTTACCAACAGTGCATAGCTTAGTCCAAAAATAGAAAATAAATCAGAAAATATGATAAACAGTCTTCAAAAGATGTAATACTTTTGAAATTTTACAATATTGTGTAACACTTAACGGATATTTGGTGAAATACAATGAAATGAACAAAATTATCAGAGTTTTGAGTTCGTTTCGATATTTCGCGAAATTTCATAAAATATTTTTAATATATTTCGAGATGGTTCAGAAGTCTCTTCGAATACCGGAAATTATTGTGAAAAATTAACAATTTATGAGAAAAAAATTACTCAAACTTTATTTTCAGTTAGTTCTTTTTAAACAAACTTAAAATAAATATTTAACGATTTATGAGTAATTAAGTATGAAATATCAATGAGGTATAAAGAAAATTTCATGAAATTGGTAAACTGTTTCATCAAATTTTATTAAAAAACTACGAAATTGTATAAAATCATCAAGAAATCCTGTAAATTTCATGTAAGAACGTTAGAAAAAAAATTCGATTTCTTGAAATGTTCTTGAAGTAGTGTGCAATTATATAGATGTTCTGGAAATTCTAAAAATTTAGTCAAATATAGCAAAGATTAATAAAATTGTCGGCAAATTCATGAAACTTGGTAAAATATACTTTACCAACAGTACATATTTTAGTCCAAAAATAGAAAATAAATCAGAAAATATGATAAACAGTCTTCAAAAGATGTAATACTTTTGAAATTTTACAAAATTGTGTAACACTTAACGGATATTTGGTGAAATACTATGAAATGAACAAAATTATCAGAGTTTTGAGTTCATTTCGATACTTCGCGAAATTTCATAAAATATTTTTAATACATTTCGAAATGGTGCAGAAGTCTCTTCGAATTCCGGAAATTATTGTAAAAAATTAACAATTTATGAGAAAAAGTTACTCAAACTGTATTTTAAGTTAGTTCTTTTTAAACAAACTTAAAATAAATATTTAACGATTTATGAGTAGTTAAGTATGAAATATCAATGAGGTATAAAGAAAATTTCATGAAATTGGTAAACTGTTTCATCAAAGTTTATTAAAATACTACGAAATTGTATAAAATCATCAAAAAATCCTGTAAATTTCATGTAAGTACGTTAGAAAAAAATTTCGATTTCTTGAAATGTTCTTGAAGTAGTGTAAAATTATATAAATGTCTTTGAAATTATAAAGATTTAGTCAAATATAGCAAAGTTTAATAACATTGTCGGCAAATTCATGAAAGTTGGCAAAATATACTTTACCAACAGTACATAGTTTAGCCCAAAAATAGTAAATAAATCAGAAAATATGATAAACAGTCTTCAAAAGATGTAAGACTTTTGAAATTTTACAAAATTGTGTAACACTTAACGGATGTTTGGTAAAATACAATGAAATTAACAAAATTATCAGAGTTTTGAGTTCATTTCGGTATTTCGCGAAATTTCATAAAATATTTTTAATATATTTCGAAATGGTGCAGAAGTCTCTTCGAATTCCGGAAATTATTGTGAAAAATTAACAATTTATGAGAAAAAAGTTGCTCAAACTTTATTTTAAGTTCGTTCTTTTTAAACAAACTTAAAATAAATATTTAACGATTTATGAGTAATTAAGTATGAAATACCAATGAGGTGTAAAAAAAATTTCATGAAATTGGTAAACTGTTTCATCAAATTTTATTAAAATACTACGAAATTGTATAAAATCATCAAGAAATCCTGTAAATTTCATGTAAGTACGTTAGAAAAAAAATTCGATTTCTTGAAATGTTCTTGAAGTAGTGTGCAATAATATAAATGTTCTAGAAATTCTAAAAATTTAGTCAAATATAGCAAAGTTTAATAAAATTGTCGGCAAATTCATGAAAGTTGGTAAAATATACTTTACCAACAGTACATAGTTTAGTCCAAAATTAGAAATTAAATCAGAAAATATGATAAACAGTCTTCAAAAGATGTAATACTTTTGAAATTTTACAAAATTGTGTAACACTTAACGGATATTTGGTGAAATACAATGAAATTAACAAAATTATCAGGGTTTTGAGTTCATTTCGATATTTCCGAAATTTCATAAAATATTTTTAATATATTCCGAAATGGTGCAGAAGTCTCTTCGAATTCCGGAAATTATTGTGAAAAATTAACAATTTATGAGAAAAAAGTTACTCAAACTGTATTTTAAGATAGTTCTTTTTAAACAAACTTAAAATAAATATTTAACGATTTATGAGTAATAAAGTATGAAATATCAATGAGGTATAAAGAAAATTTCATGAAATTGGTCAACTGTTTCATCAAATTTTATTAAAATACTACGAAATTGTATAAAATCATCAAGAAATCCTGTAAATTTCATGTAAGAACGTTAGAAAAAAAATTCGATTTCTTGAAATGTTCTTGAAGTAGTGTGCAATTATATAGATGTTCTGGAAATTCTAAATATTTAGTCAAATATAGCAAAGATTAATAAAATTGTCGGCAAATTCATGAAAGTTGGTAAAATATACTTTACCAACAGTACATAGTTTAGTCCAAAAATAGAAAGTAAATCAGAAAATATGACAAACAGTCTTCAAAAGATGTAATACTTTTGAAATTTTACAAAATTGTGTAACACTTAACGGATATTTGGTGAAATACAATGAAATGAACAAAATTATCAGAGTTATGAGTTCATTTCGATATTTCGCGAAATTTCATAAAATATTTTTAATATATTTCGAAATGGTGCAGAAGTCTCTTCGAATTCCGGAAATTATTGTGAAAAATTAACAATTTATAAGAAAAAGGTTACCCAAACTTTATTTTAAGTTAGTTCTTTTTAAACACACTTAAAGTAAATATTTAACGATTTATGAGTAATAAAGTATGAAATATCAATGAGGTGTAAAGAAAATTTCATGAAATTGGTAAACTGTTTCATCAAATTTTATTAAAAAACTACGAAATTGTATAAAATCATTAAGAAATCCTGTAAATTACATGTAAGGACTTGAAAAATTCTAGATTTATTGAAATGTTCATGAAGTAGTGTCAAATTCTATAAATGCCCTTGAAATTCTAAAAATTTAGTCAAATAAAGCAAAATTTAATAAAATTGTCGGCAAATTCATGAAAGTTGGTAAAATATACTTTACCAACAGTACATAGTTTAGTCCAAAAATAGAAATTAAATCAGAAAATATGATAAACAGTCTTCAAAAGATGCAATACTTTCGAAATTTTACAAAATTGTGTAATACTTAAAGGATATTTGGTGAAATACAATGAAATGAACAAAATTATCAGAGTTTTGAGTTCATTTCGATATTTCACGAAATTTCATAAAATATTTTTAATATATTTCGAGATGGTGCAGAAGTCTCTTCGAATTCCGGAAATTATTGTGAAAAATTAATAATTTATGAGAAAAAAGTTACTCAAACTTTATTTTAAGTTAGTTCTTTTTAAACAAACTTAAAATAAATATTTAACGATTTACGAGTAATTAAGTATGAAATATCAATGAGGTATAAAGAAAATTTCATGAAATTGGTAAACTGTTTCATCAAATTTTATGAAAAAACTACGAAATTGTATAAAATCATCAAGAAATCCTGTAAATTTCATGTAAGTACTTGAAAAATTCTAGATTTATTGAAATGTTCATGAAGTAGTGTCAAATTATATAAATGCCCTTGAAATTCTAAAAATTTAGTCAAATATAGCAAAGTTTAATAAAATTGTCGGCAAATTCATGAAAGTTGGTAAAATATACTTTACCACCAGTACATAGTTTAGTCCAAAAATAGAAATTAAATCAGAAAATATGATAAGCAGTCTTCAAAAGATGTAATACTTTTGAAATTTTACAAAATTGTGTAACACTTAACGGATATTTGGTGAAATACAATGAAATGAACAAAATTATCAGAGTTTTGAGTTCATTTCGATATTTCGCGAAATTTCATAAAATATTTTTAATATATTTCGAAATGGTGCAGAAGCCTCTTCGAATTCCGGAAATTATTGTGAAAAATTAACAATTTATGAGAAAAAAGTTACTCAAACTGTATTTTAAGTTAGTTCTTATTAAACAAACTTAAAATAAATATTTAACGATTTATGAGTAGTTAAGTATGAAATATCAATGAGGTATAAAGAAAATATCATGAAATTGGTAAACTGTTTTATCAAATTTTATTAAAATACTACGAAATTGTATGAAATCATCAAGAAATCCTGTAAATTTCATGTAAGTACTTGAAAAATTGTAGATTTATTGAAATGTTCATGAAGTAGTGTCAAATTATATAAATGCCCTTGAAATTCTAAAAATTTAGTCAAATATAGCAAAGTTTAATAAAATTGTCGGCAAATTCATGAAAGTTGGTAAAATATACTTTACCACCAGTACATAGTTTAGTCCAAAAATAGAAATTAGATCAGAAAATATGATAAACAGTTTTCAAAAGATGTAATACTTTTGAAATTTTACAAAATTGTGTAACACTTAACGGATATTTGGTGAAATACAATGAAATGAACAAAATTATCAGAGTTTTGAGTTCGTTTCGATATTTCGCGAAATTTCATAAAATATTTTTAATATATTTCGAAATGGTGCAGAAGTCTCCTCGAATTCCGGAAATTATTGTGAAAAATTAACAATTTATGAGAAAAAAGTTACTCAAACTGTATTTTAAGATAGTTCTTTTTAAACAAACTTAAAATAAATATTCAACGATTTATGAGTAATTAAGTATGAAATATCAATGAGGTATAAAGAAAATTTCATGAAATTGGTAAACTGTTTCATCAAATTTTATTAAAATACTACGAAATTGTATAAAATCATCAAAAAATCCTGTAAATTACATGTAAGTACGTTCGAAAAAAATTTCGATTTCTTGAAATGTTCTTGAAGTAGTGTGCAATTATATAAATGTTCTAGAAATTCTAAAAATTTAGTCAAATATAGCAAAGTTTAATAAAATTGTCGGCAAATTCATGAGAGTTGGTAAAACATACTTTACCAACAGTACATAGATTAGTCCAAAAATAAAAATTAAATCAGAAAATATGATAAACAGTTTTCAAAAGATGTAATACTTTTGAAATTTTACAAAATTGTGTAACACTTAACGGATATTTGGTGAAATATAATGAAATGAACAAAATTATCAGAGTTTTGAGTTCATTTCGATATTTGGCGAAATTTCATAAAATATTTTTAATATATTTCGAAATGGTGCAGAAGTCTCTTCGAATTCCGGAAATTATTGTGAAAAATTAACAATTTATGAGAAAAAAGTTACTCAAACTGTATTTTAAGTTAGTTCTTTTTAAACAAACTTAAAATAAATATTTAACGATTTATGAGTAATTAAGTATGAAATATCAATGAGGTATAAAGAAAATTTTATGAAATTGGTAAACTGTTTCATCAAATTTTATTAAAATACTACGAAATTGTATAAAATCAACAAGAAATCCTGTAAATTTCATGTAAGTACGTTAGAAAAAATTTTCGATTTCTTTAAATGTTCTTGAAGTAGTGTGCAATTATATAAATGTTCTAGAAATTCTAAAACTTTAGTCAAATATAGCAAAGTTTAATAAAATTGTCGGCAAATTCATAAAAGTTGGTAAAATATACTTTACCAACAGTACATAGTTTAGTCCAAAAATAGTAAATAAATCAAAAAATATGATAAACAGTCTTCAAGAGATGTAATACTTTTGAAATTTTACAAAATTGTGTAACACTTAACGGATATTTGGTGAAATACAATGAAATGAACAAAATTATCAGAGTTTTGAGTTCATTTCGATATTTCGCGAAATTTCATAAAATATTTTTAATATATTTCGTAATGGTGCAGAAGTCTCTTCGAATTCCAGAAATTTTTGTGAAAAATTAACAATTTATGAGAAAAAAGTTACTCAAAGTTTATTTTAAGTTAGTTCTTATTAAACAAACTGAAAATAAATATTTAACGATTTATGAGTAATTAAGTATGAAATATCAATGAGGTATAAAGAAAATTTCATGAAATGTTAACAACTTATTCAGTATGAGGTGAAATATTTAACAGGACAGAATAGAATGGAATCATAGAGGGAAGGCCTAAGTCCAAGAATGGATTGACAGAGGCTGAAGAGATGAAATATTTTGGTAATTAATATTTCATACACTTGCAGCCTCACGTTCTGAACTATCCTGATCCTGATAAACGTCTTCTCCAAAGAGACCAGATTGATTGGTACATAATGACCACTGATCTATATTTGGGAAACATTCTTAGTATACATCTATGGTTTGATTCTATTGGTATGCGTCCTTCTTGGTAAACCAGTACCTAGAAACTAGTACTAGAATAATCGAAATTTATCAAATTTACACTCCACAGGTATTGCGAGTCTATCGTCATCTTAGATCTGCAAAACATCAAATCCTGGAGTTTTAATATTAAGAAATGGCTGGCAATTGATAAAAACAACAGCGTAGAAATAGTAGCAGAATATTCTACGTCCAAGAATACGCACGAAGACATTACGCTGAGCATGAAGAAGTTCGTAAGATTTTATGTAGATGGTGAAAACACGTGGAATATATTTTCAAAGTACGTTTCGTCGTTTATATTTTAATAAGTAATGATGTTGAGATTGAGTTGAGATGTTAAAATTGATTAAGTATGGCTACCAAATTATAAGTTGCCATAGTTTCAATCATTACTGCCAAAATTGTAATTATTCTGTAATTTTTTTAATAATTATTGTAAATTTGACATTGATTACTGCCAATTTTTCAATAATTTAAATTAAACATTCAAGAATCAGTTAATTTTTGAATTAATTGTGTAAAGTTGTCATATGTGCTATCAAAATTTCGATGATTACTGTCATATTATCAATTAATCTGTTAAAATATCAATGATTACAGTCAAATGTCATCATTTTTGGCACAATTTCAAGTATTTATGTAAAATTATCAATTATTTTGGCAAAATTTCTATGATTGCTGATATATTATCAATTATTTTTTCAAAATTTCTGTGTTCACTGACGTATTATCAATTGTTATGTTAAAATTGATTAAGTATGGCTACCAAATTATAAGTTGCCATAGTTTCAATCAGTACTGTCAAAATTGTAATTATTCTGTAATTTTTTTAATAATTATTGTAAATTTGATAATTATTACTGCCAATTTTTCAATAATTTCCATTAAACTTTCAAGAATCAGTTAATTTTTGAATTAATTGTGTAAAGTTGTCATATGTACTATCAAAATTTCGATGATTACTGTCATATTATCAATTCATCTGTTAAAATATCAATGATTACAGTCAAATGTCATCATTTCTGGCACAATTTTAATTATTTATGTAAAATTATCAATTATTTTGGCAAAATTTCTATGATTACTAATATATTACCAATTATTTTTTCAAAATTTCTGTGTTCACTGACGTATTATCAATTATTATGTTAAAATTGATTAAGCATGGCTACCAAATTATAAGTTGCCATAGTTTCAATCATTACTGTCAAAAATGTAATTATTCTGTAATTTATTTAAAGATTATTGTAAATTTGACAATGATTACTGCCAATTTTTCAATAATTTCCATTAAACTTTCAAGAATCAGTTAATTTTTGAATTAATTGTGTAAAGTTGTCATATGTGCTATCAAAATTTCGATGATAACTGTCATATTATCAATTCATCTGTTAAAATATCAATGATTACAGTCAAATGTCATCATTTTTGGCACAATTTCAATTATTTATGTAAAATTATCAATTATTTTGGCAAAATTTCTATGATTACTGATATATTATCAATTATTTTTTCAAAATTTCTGTGTTCACTGACGTATTATCAATTATTATGTTAAAATTGATAAAGTATGCCTACCAAATTATAAGTTGCCATAGTTTAAATCATGACTGTCAAAAATGTAATTATTCTATAAAATTTTTAATGATTACTGTAAATTTGGCAATGATTACTGCCAATTTTTCAATAATTTCCATTAAACTTTCAAGAATCAGTTAATTTTTGAATTAATTGTGTAAAGTTGTCATATGTGCTATCAAAATTTCGATAATTACTGTCATATTATCAATTCATCTGTTAAAATATCAATGATTACAGTTAAATGTCATAATTTCTGGCACAATTTCAATTATTTATGTAAAATTATCAATTATTTTGGCAAAATTTCTATGAGTACTGATATATTATCAATTATTTTTTCAAAATTTCTGTGTTCATTGACGTATTATCAATTATTATGTTAAAATTGATTAAGTATGGCTACCAAATTATAAGTTGCCTAAGTTTAAATCATTACTGTCAAAATTGTAATTATTCTGTAGATTACTGTAAATTTGACAATGATTGCTGCCAATTTTTCAATAATTTCCATTAAACTTTCAAGATTCGGTCAACTTTTGAATTATTTGTCATATGTGTTTTCAACATTTCGATGATTAATGTCATATTATCAATTAGTTTGTTAAATTACAATGAGTACAGTCAAATTTAATCATTTCTGGCACAATTTTAATTATTTATGTAAAATTATCAGATATACATTTCTACATTTCTATGATTATTGATATATTATTAACAGAAGAGCATAACCAATTTAAATTTCCAAATTTATTATAAATTTAAAAAAATGTTTTAATTCATTCATATTTCTTACTTAGGTCTTCATCACATTTAGTATTGTAAGAAATTTTTAATAATTGTAGTTTTGTAAAAGAATTATATAATTGTAAATGAAAAATTGTAGTATTTATAATAATTAGTTTTGATTATTTTTAGCCAAAAAGGGTTAAATAAATTTCTTAATAAGTAGATTTGATTATTTTTAGTTAAAAAAGTTTTAAATAAATTTCTTAATAAGTAGATTTGATTATTTTTAGTCAAAATTTTTGTAAATTATTTATTCTTTTTTGATAAAGTTTAGTTATAAAACTTTGAAATATCTTTTTTTATAGGACTCACGACGACAAACTTACATATTCCCAGAGGCTTACTGTGGTTCTATCGATGATATACACCACATATATGATAACAGTATGGTGTTTTCATCCTCCAGATCTTCAGTTATCTGACGCCTATGGATATGGAGGTTTCATGTTTTATATGGAGATTGTGGCTTATGGAATAGTCTGCAGCTTGATATCATCTATGGTCAATCTACCTTTTGTTTATTTCTTCAGGTTTGTAGTAATGACAAAATATTTAGCTCACTGTGAGAAAGATTGTTGAAACAATATATTTGAATCTATTTTTTGTTATCAATTATTAATAATAATAATTTAAGGTTTTATCCATAATACCAGTTAATAATAATTAACTGTAGACGTAATAATAATAATTTATTATTATTACGTTTACAGCCACTCACAATTTTACTTTTCAGAAATTCGGAGAAACAACTGAACATGAACTTGCTGATGTTTGAGAAGATGCAGTTTTCTTACAGAGTTACAAAAATTACTTGGTACATGATCCAAGTACAAAAAAAATAATTTAATTTAAAGGGACGTGTTTTAGGTACATCTTAATAGGTTGGATTAATATTTGCATGGTGTACCTGCTAATATTTGGATTTTGGGTTACTTTCCAAACATCGTTATTGTGGATGGTATCAACCATATTCTCAATATTTTTAAGTATATTTGTATCGGAGAATATATATTTGATAGCCTACAATATTCTCACTCAACAATTCAGGAAGGTAATAAAAAAAAATATTCTGCAATTTTATAGCAATTAAGAATAACTAATAAAAATGTTCGTCCTTTTATGCACAAATTTATTATCAATGCACTACGTCCACTAAATGAGAAACTTTTTATTATTTATTTGTTTTAAAGGCAGTCGTTAAATTAATCAAATACATGTAGTGAGAATTAGGATACTTCTGATTTAGAGTACTTCTGAATGTTGGGATTATCATTTACTGTATATTACACTTTTATATTTTTTCAGATTCCCAAATGTGTTTACAACGTGTCTTTGATTTTGAAAGAAATTGAAGTCCAGAGGAGGATTCTCTTCAAAAAGCTGGGAGAAGGACTGCTTCGGTCGTCTTTCTATCGCCACTACAGTCATATGAATGCAGATACGATTCAAGTAAATAACTGAGCAAGAGTAGAAATTTAGTATAAATAAGTTACTTGGTTAAGTTTCACAAATTTTTAATAGAAAAACTCTACAATTGTTTCAGTCTCACGACTATTATCAAGAGACAAATAAAATTCATCTCTATTTTATTTGTCTCTTGATAATGATAGTGAGACCAAAACAATTGTTGAGTTTTCCATAAAAAAAACTGAAATTTTAAATAGAAAAACTCTACAATTGTTTCAGTCTCACGACTATTATCAAGAGACAAATAAAATTCATCTCTATTTTATTTGTCTCTTGATAATGATAGTGAGACCAAAACAAATGTTGAGTTTTCCATAAAAAAAAACTGAAATTTTAAATAGAAAAACTCTACAATTGTTTCATGCTCACGACTATTATCAAGAGACAAATAAAATTCATCTCTATTTTATTTGTCTCTTGATAATGATAGTGAGACCAAAACAAATGTTGAGTTTTCCATTAAAAAAAAAACTGAAATTTTAAATAGAAAAACTCTACAATTGTTTCAGTCTCACGACTATTATCAAGAGACAAATAAAATTCATCTCTATTTTATTTGTCTCTTGTTAATGATAGTGAGACCAAAACAATTGTTGAGTTTTCCATTAAAAAAAACTGAAATTTTAAATAGAAAAACTCTACATTTGTTTCAGTCTCACGACTATTATCAAGAGACAAATAAAATTCATCTCTATTTTATTTGTCTCTTGTTAATGATAGTGAGACCAAAACAATTGTTGAGTTTTCCATTAAAAAAAACTGAAATTTTAAATAGAAAAACTCTACAATTGTTTCTGTCTCACGACTATTATCAAGAGACAAATAAAATTCATCTCTATTTGATTTGTCTCTTGATAATGATAGTGAGACCAAAACAATTGTTGAGTTTTCCATAAAAAAAACTGAAATTTTAAATAGAAAAACTCTACAATTGTTTCAGTCTCACGACTATTATCAAGAGACAAATAAAATTCATCTCTATTTTATTTGTCTCTTGATAATGATAGTGAGACCAAAACAATTGTTGAGTTTTCCATTAAAAAAAAAACTGAAATTTTAAATAGAAAAACTCTACAATTGTTTCAGTCTCACGACTATTATCAAGAGACAAATAAAATTCATCTCTATTTTATTTGTCTTTTGATAATGATAGTGAGACCAAAACAATTGTTGAGTTTTCCATTAAAAAAAAACTGAAATTTTAAATAGAAAAACTCTACAATTGTTTCAGTCTCACGACTATTATCAAGAGACAAATAAAATTCATCTCTATTTTATTTGTCTCTTGATAATGATAGTGAGACCAAAACAATTGTTGAGTTTTCCATAAAAAAAAACTGAAATTTTAAATAGAAAAACTCTACAATTGTTTCAGTCTCACGACTATTATCAAGAGACAAATAAAATTCAACTCTATTTTATTTGTCTCTTGATAATGATAGTGAGACCAAAACAATTGTTGAGTTTTCCATAAAAAAAAAACCAACTGTTTTATTTATATTAATTTAAAGGTGTTTCGCCAAGTATTAACCACCGATTCATACAATCTAAAGTAGTAATATAAAATTGCTACAATTTTCTTGCAGATTTTAAAAGCTTATGAGAGACGTCGCTTAGAAGTGGGCGAAAAATTCAGAGATCTCTGCGTTTTTGTACTTTATTTAGTTATGCTCTACATAATTTGCCTATCAACCTGTGATGAACTAATTTACATTAGCAACACGAATATTAGGAAAATGATAATTGAAGGACTGTACAGTACAGATGGAATTTCTTTAAAAAACGTATTAAGCATCCCAGAGTGAGTTAATTAACTAATTTATTGATAATATATGGGCTATTATTCACTTTGATAAGTGAATAAATATTCACTTTGATAAGTGAATAAATATTCACTTTGATAAGTGAATAAATATTCACTATACCTTTTCAAGTTAAATTTGAGACCAATCAAGTTCAATTTGAGACCAATCAGTTTCAAATTGAGACCAATCAATTTCAAATTGAGGCCAATCAAGTTCAAATTGGCACCAATCAATTTCAAATTGAGACTAAACAAGATCAAGTTGACACTAAACAATATCAAATTGACAGTAAACAAATATCATTTATTATGACAACTTGATATTGTTTAGTGTCAACTTGATTTTGTTTAGTTTCAATTTGAAATTTATTGGTCTCAATTTGAAATTGATTGGTATCAATTTTAGCTTGATTGGTCTCAATTTGAAATTGATTGGTATCAATTTGAACTTGATTGGTCTCAATTTGAAACTGATTGGTCTCAATTTGAAATTGATTGGTCTCAATTTGAAATTGATTGGTCTCAATTTGAACTTGATTGGTCTCAATTTGAACTTGAAAAGGTATAGTGAATTAAAGTCTGTGTTATATAAACGTTAAATAATATACTATTAAAAAACAGAGAAACAACTTGCTATGTTTTTACCACAAAATTGTTATTAATATATAGACACATACAATAAAATAACGACTCGAGTTTCGACTTCTTACGGTCATTTTCAAGTTACAATTGGAAATCACTAGAAAATGACCGTAAGAAGTCGAAACTCGAGTCGTTATTTTATTGTATCTGTAAACATTTTATGGTAAAAACATAGCAAGTTGTGTCTCTGTTTTTTTTTTTTAATATGACCTACCACGTAGTAAAGGTCGAAACCATCCTGATAATTAATATGCTATTATTGGTATATAAAAAAAAACTTTTTCATTTGTTTTTATTAATAAATATTCACTAGTGAACAAACGTCATTTTCAAGGTCATTTTCAAGTAAAAATTGAAAATCACTAGAAAATGACCGTAAGGAGTCGAAACTCGAGTCGTTATTTTATTGTATATGTAAACATTTTGTGGTAAAAACATAGCAAGTTGTGTCTCTGTTTTTTTTAATATGACCTACCACGTAGTGAAGGTCGAAACCATCCTGATAATTAATATGCTGTTATTGGTATATAAAAAAACTTTTTCATTTGTTTTTATTAATAAATATTCACTAGTGAACAAAAGTCCTCGTTATATGCTCGTTACATAATATGCTATTATTGGTGTAAAAAGACATACATTATTATTTGTTTTCATTGATATTTTCAGCATCTATAATTATATTAATTATACGATTATACCTGCTGTCCATCCTGCAAACTGGTATGGCAAATACAATACCATGGATGGTGGCCTGATGAGGGACTTTAATACCAAGATATTAGGAGTTGTACAATTAAGGCAGCAGAGACGTACACAGAGATGTGATGGAGCTCTTCCCATGTTCAGGATAACGTGCAAAAACGAAGCCCCATTTTTTTATAATTCAGCATATTCCAATGGGTCTTTGACTACAGAAACATTAGGTGACTTTATTGTATAAACTTTATATCTATCTATGTTTTTAACACTCTTAAATTTTATACTAATCTTTGGTAATTTGTCATAAATATGTAAAATTTTGATAAAATACAGTTTGGCACGATTCTGCAGATTTATACCTACAAATAATCTTTATACAAAATATATGTTAATGTACGTTAATGTAATATACTCTTTATAGTATAAAGCGTAAGTTAATGAGTAATTGAATGAGTAAAGACAAAATCCAAAATAATCCCTAATTTGTTCTAATATTCCTTTATTAGGACAATGCATATTAAACATGTCTAACTGAAATTTACCAAAACTTAAAAAACCCATAATAATTATTATTTTTGTTTACTGTGTAAAAATATTTTCTTCATTTATGTCACTACTTGAGTTTTTTTTTGTTAACTAATCTGAACGATAAAATATTCAAGAGAGTTTGCCCCATAGATTACACCATTATTATCGCATTTAATTTTTTAGGTCAACTTACTTCTTACAGTGGTAAAGGCTACGAGGTTCACTTAGGCCGTTCCTTGTACAACTCCTACTTTGTCCTAAGTTTGTTACGTAAAAGCAACTGGATCGACATAAACACGAAAGTCCTCTTCATTGAGTTTTGGACGTACAACGCAAACCACAACATATTCCATGCAGTTCGAGTGATCATAGAGAGAGATTTGAGTGGGCACCTAGTAAAATCGTGCAACGTAAAGTACACGTACTCATACAATCGTGATAACTATAAGTTTTTCTTTGTAGATTCTAACTGTGCGTTTAAACTATTCCCATCCGATTACTGAGGCGTTCATCAGCTGCCTGCTGATTCTTCTGATATTGGTGATTGCATTTCTGACCATTAAGAAGACGATATTTGTGATACGGCACAAATTTGGGAGCTTTTGTACCTTTTGGGATATCCTGGATATCACCATTTTGTTGTCGAGCTTTGCAATTGTATGCATTTTCTTTGTGAAGGATAGTATCATTCACGATATGATGGAGAGAGTAGTTCAGGCAAATCATAACGATTTCGTGCATTACTTTAAAGTTTTTAAGCTGGCGAATATTAATATGTACATGTCGGGATTGTTATTGTGTTTGGCTTCTTTGAGGCTGTGGAAGTGCCTCAGGTTCAGTGTTCAGTTTCAAATGATGGAAAGCACGATTTCCGGTTCTGCGAATCTACTAGTTTGCACGTTATTATGCCACGCGATTATTTTGATAAGTTTTGCGCTTTTTTTGTACCTCATTTACGGTGCAAACTTTGAGGTGGTCAATACTTGCACGCGAGCACTAACTTCTGTATGTTTGGTATCTTTAAATTTGCTGACTACACTGGACTACCATTCGATGTACAGTTACAATTTTGGTATATATATTGAGTACACGTTGTTTATGATGGCATCTGTTGTCATATATTCCATATATGCGACAATATTAATAGAGAATTATGAAGATAAAAAGATTTACTATTCTCACAAGGAGCCTTACTACACAATAAAAAATTTCATATCTGAGGAAAGTAGCTATTGCAAGCAATTGATGCAAAGGGGCCTTAAACGGTTGAGACTAAAAAGTGGCGGATTGGATGAATATGCTACAAGAAAACTAGTTTACCCGAAAGCCCCTGCCCAAAGATACGCCGATTGTGTTAAGCTAAGCAAGAAGAAGTTGAGTACAATGCGTTTGATCGCAATCTGCGTTATTAGGAATCAGAAGATGAACGTTTCATTGAAGAGCAAACGTTTGATGAAAGGATTAACAGAGGAGGACTATGAAAGGATGTCCCTGCTTACGTCGTTACTCACAACACCAGAAGAACCAAATGGAAAGCTTGATGATCAAATATTCTTCATGAGCAAAGATCTTAATGATCCCGAGAAATATTGCCTTGTACCAGACTACCGACTACTTCAGATGGAGTATGTTACAAGATGCATTCTTGGTGAAAATTCGAAAAGTTTGAAAAACCCCTATACTATCCATGTAAGTGGGGGTAGTGAGAGAATGCAGCACTTTCAAAATACTATAGACGTTATTACCAAGAATATTGAAAGTATTAGATTAGAAGCCAAATGATGTCTAGTTCGTAGAAATAACTTATTAATTATTAAACAAATTTAAAAATAATTACACATAAATAGTTCATATCAATATTCATATTATATAATATTCTATTATTATTGAATTTTTTTTTTTATTTGAAATTGAATATTTATATAATATTCATCAATAGTATTCAATAATTATGAAGAATGGAACAAGGAACCATTAAAAGACCAAAACAAAAATACATCTATCAGACCAAATGAATAACAATTTCAAAAGCCAGTGCAAAAAATGTGTTGGTCAAATGAAATTTCTTCAAATTTGTGAATATACATAATATTAATATAATAATATAATAATATTTCATATAATACAGTGTGTCTCAGTGACTACCAAACATAGCAAAATTACCATTAGTGAATTATGTAAGGTTCAACTAATACTGTGTCTGAAAATATGATGAAATCATATGAAACAGCAGAGATTTGATGAATCAAATTTACATTACAGTTAGACTGCTGTTATTTTTAGAATTTGCTTGACTGAACACAAGTCAATATCACCATTTATTTATCAATATTCCTTTAAATAATCAAGTAATATGAACATTATTTGGCAGAAATGAATTTCTATTGGTTTTAAAAAAAATTTTTCGCCACTCAGAAAGAAGATATACGACAACTTTAGTTCTTTATTAGTGTTGTTCATAAAAGTTACACAAGTAAATAGAAAAATGAAACAGTAAAATACACAATTTACACATTTAAAATATAAATACAATCATATGCCAAACAAACATCAAGTCAAATTTGCATTGGTCACAACCATATAAGTATAGAAAAAAACAGCTTCAGTAAATGAAACATTTATACAATGGATCAGATTCAAATTAAGACTTCATATTTAAGACATTATTACATGGCATAGAAGAGCTTGTCTATTAGAAAATGTTTAATACTTGCTTTAAATTTGTTTATTCACTTACAACAGCAGCAAATTGTATAAAAGAGTACAGATTAAATATTCAGGAAGTATTATATTGTATACTTTTCTGCTACGTTATATGAAATTCACAAAGAATCATTTACCAACCACTTATGAAACTGTGCAAATATTTTTGTCTAAACTTTTTGGGGCATGTTTTCTAACTAATTGAAGTCACCTGATGCCAAAACAAATTTTGTTCTAAATTCTACAACGTTAGCTCTTTATTAATGTTGTTCATAAAAGTTACACAAGTTAATAGAAAAATGAAACAGTAAAATACACAATTTACACATTTAAAATATAAATACATCACATGCCAAACAAACATCAAGTCAAATTTGCATTGGTCACAAACATATAAGTATAGAAAAAAACAGCTTCAGTAAATGAAACATTTATACAATGGATCAGATTCATATTAAGACTTCATATTTAAGACATTATTACATGGCATAGAAGACCTTGCCTATTAGAAAATGTTTAATACTTGCTTTAAATTTGTTCATTCACTTATAACACGTACTTGCAATGCATTGCCTACACGATTGCAATAGTTATTTTGCACTATTGTACAATTGCATCAACTTGTAGTTGATATCAACTGAGATTTGTATACAATGGACTTGGTTCAAAGTAATGCTCAGTCGACGAATTGGTAACATAATTCGACATCTTAAATCACACAAAAACACCCATGGAAGTACCATTATCGCCGTAACAACGTGATTTGTTCATAATTAATGCATAATTACCCCTTATATGAGTGGCAGTAGAGATGAATAGTTTCAAGTAATAAATGTCTATTAAAAATTCGTAATAACGCCTCAAACTTGTAAATATATGTCCAAACACCACTTCCCTAACACGTATGCATGTTTAATCACCTAATTAGCGCCGATAAATAGATTAAAACCGATAATTGAAATAATGTTTGAATTATTTTGACATAGGGCGCCACCTATCGGCAACCCATCAAACTGATGCGCTAATCAATAATGCGCTATTATTTTAATTAAGCGTATAATCAAAATTATCTTCAAATAAAATCGATAGCCCTCGTCTTCTTGAACTTGCGAATGTAACGTTCTATGCTGTAGCTTCACAAATAACCGAGAAAACGGCGAAACAAAATCGCCATTTTTGAACTTAAATTCAAATTTTTGCGAAAACTAATTTTTTTTTCGAGGAACTTTTCGGGCCCGTAATTTGCATTAGCGTTACGCGTCGAATGCCGCAAAATTTTTGCCGAAATTCGAAAGTTGATGTTTTTGTCACAAAATTTCTTAAGGTTAAGCCCTTGCGGTTTTTACGAAAATTTCGAGGCAAAAATTTTTGAGCTGAGATAGCAGTCCCATAGATTTTGGCCTCCTGAGTCCGAATCTGCAAGAAAAAAATGGTTCCGACGCCTAATAACGCCAAAAATAATTATTTTCGAAAATGCAATAATTTTGAAAATGCCCTTTCCGGCAAAACTAAATTAGGGAATCGATAGATTTTTACCTCCTGAATCCGAATCTGCAATTACTTTTGCTCTCAGTTAATTATTAACGTCAAAAACAGCAAAATACGTTGCAACAAATTTTTCGAACCTGACACTATTAGGACCGCTGCGGATAATTTATAGCATGGAAATCATAGAGTAGGTATCGGTGAGCCCGAATCTACAATTAGTTTTGCTGAATGTTGGATAATAACGTAATAAACGGCAAATTACGAAAAAAATCAAATTTTGCGCCATCGTGCGGTCATTGCCTGAACTCGTTAGTCACGAGTCTCGATCATTTTTAAAACTACTTAAGACGTACTTTTAATCTTAGCCGAATAACTCTAAACTCGTTTACATTGCATATTTATGCACGAAAATGCGTATTAAACGTATATTTCAATTAAATTGTTCGCGTTTATGCACGTGGACATCTATCTGCGCAAAGCGAAAGCTGATTTGATGCAACCCATTATGCTTACGCGTGTGAGTGTGTTGCATATACTAAAAATAGAATATTGATTGTTATTTAAATTAAATTAACTATTTTACGTGTACTACATGGAAGTTACTGGATATTTCGTGAATTGTGCCCAAATTTGATACTCTGGTAACAAATATTTAATGCAAAAATGGCATAAAAACGACATACAGTAACATAAGTTGTTTGGTTACGTTTCTACTGTCAGGTTTAGTTTACATATTCTTTTAGCATTTTGAAATTGTATCCTTAATAATATACGAATTTCACACAATAACGCCAATAGGACAGTGATTACACTACAGTTTGGCACTAGCATACAGTTTGGAAAAAATGGCAAGTTATATTTCCGTTATACTACTTTAGTTCCTCAAAATCTTCGTCAATTTGCTTCGAAAACCTGTAATGTAGCATGCAGCTCAGTTCCTCAACCTCGTACATGTCTAATGGTTGATTTTCATCCGACAGGCTTTGACTCCGGACCAGAAAGTGGTGCTCGCTAAGGAAATGGCGCAGCGGACCGCGTTTGACAACATGCAGCGGCAAAAGGTGCACATGAACAACAAGCACAGATTCGCCAACTTCAACCGGTACGTCCACACGCAGCACGCGGAAATGGAGGACGAAGACAGGAGCGCAGACAGAGTTGCAGGCGCTGCCCTGACGCACACGAAACTCGAGAGGGACCAGCGCCTGGCGTACCACATGGACCAGGCGAAGCGCGAGGAGATAAACGAGGCGAGGCTGAGGTGACTGCCGTCGCCCCACGCATGGGCTCGTCACTAATCCGTCTCGTTCCAGGCAGCAGATATGCGAGTCGTCGCCGGAGCTGAAGCAGCTGGAGTCGAAGCTGAAGGCGGCGTACATCAACAAGATACTGCACGCGCAGATGCGGGAGAAGGAAGATGAGAGGCTGCGGGAGAAGGTGAGGACGTCTCGCAGGGTTATGACGTCGCAACGCCGTTAGTGTTTCAGGTTAAAGAGAAGGAAAACATGGAGAGGTTGATACAGTCGCGGATATCGGATGATGAATACAAGAAACAGTTGAAGGAGGAGGACATTATCCGCAAGAACCGGTATAAACTGGACCTCCAGGATCAGATGATTTACCAGGAAAAACAGAGGCGGTTCAAGTATGAGGAGTTCCTGCTGGAGAAGAAGTTCGTCGATGAGTTGGTGGCGAGGATTCATGAAGAAGATGAGAGGTATATTGCTTATAAGACTAACGTTTCCACATTGTATAATACAGTGGTTCCCAAACTGTTTAGACTCACGGCGCCCTTTTAAACCAAGGGTATTTATTCTGTTACTTATTACTTATTGATTCAGTAATCAAGATAAATATGAATTTTGTACTTCTTACGTTAAGTACTGATTCAGTAATCGCTATAAACATGAATTTTGTACCTCTTGCGTTAAGTACTGATTCAGTAATGATAATTTAACGCTCCTATTAAATATTTTCAGAGAACAATGGGAAACTTTACCTTTATTACTTACTGATTCAGTAATAATTATAAATATGAATTTTGTACTTCTTACGTTAAGTACTGATTCAGTAATCATTATAAATATGAATATTGTACTTCTTACTTTAAGTACTGATTCAGTAATGGTAATTTAATGCTCCTATTAAATATTTGCAAGGAACAATGGGAAACTTTACCTCTATTACTTACTGATTCTGTAATAATTATAAACATGAATTTTGTACTTCTTACGTTAAGTACAGATTCAGTAATGGTAATTTAATGCTCCTATTAAATATTTGCAGGGAACAATGGGAAAAGTATTGTCAAATGAAGAGGACGCAAGAAGAAATACAGTCCTTTAAAGCGGCGCAAGATATTTGGAAGGCGAGAACAAGGAAGCGAATAGAGGAGGAAGATAGGAAGATTAAGGAATTCGTTAAGGAGAAAATTGCCTTTGAACGTAAAAGGTATGCTGCGGCAGCAAGATTTGTTGAATTAAATACTTGGCGAATAGCATGTATGTTAGCTCTATTTTTGCTTCAGGAGAGAAAGCAAAGCAGAAAAGGAAGCAATTCAAGCGAAGATATGCGAGGACATGGCTAAAAAGGTCTACCAGGAGAGAGTAAGTTTCTTGATTGGTCTGTTAACGTGGGAAATTTAAGTTATTCATTATAAATAATAAAATGCCCATACGTAATTGTAGTTGGCCAGGAACTGGATATACTGTGGCTAAAATGGGGTGAACAGCTAGACGAGAAGGCAGGCAAGGCCCCAAGCATACCAGTAGCATCGGTTGAAGCAAAACTGACTTGTAATCGTACGAAATTTTGCAGATTAATTTGTAAAATATATAAATAAAACACAATTGGTGTGAGTTTCACAAAATATTTAATGTTGTACTGCGACAATTGTTTCATGACACAGAGATTATTTTGTGAAACTCACACCTATTGTGTTTCATTTATATATTAACATGGAGTTTCATCATGTATCAGCCTCATCAAACCGATGTTTAGTTTGTAAAAATTACATCAGACCATGAGAAATATTTCGCCCACTTTAAATTTTTATTCATTCAATTGAAGTTAATCTGCTAATCTTTCTAATTTAATATTCTCTAATTAAATATCCCGTAAAACGGAACATCAATTGAAGGGATAATGTAGAAAAATATGCATTCTGATTACTGATATACTGATTCCTTAAAATAAGAAAAATCCATAAAAATTACTGCTGGCGGGTTTCTGAAATAACCGATTCAATTGCATTACCATTTCCACCATGCGGATAATAAAATTCCAGGCTTAAAAGGGCGGCTATTTCTGGTGTTTTTAATGTTTAACATTCAGTGTCAGACGTAATGTATTTTACGTTTTACAGCGGAAGATCGAGGAGAAGCAAGAGGTAATCCTGGAATTGAACGTGGAAGAACAGAAGGCCGAGTTCGACAGACGTGAGAGGGTGAAAATGGAGAAGCAGCTACGCCAGAGAATCGAGGTCCTGTCGTCGCTCCACAGTCAGATGCACGAGAGGAGGGAGCAGGAGAGACGCGAGGCCGAGCAGGACATCGCTTACAAGGAACAGGTAAGCCTACCGGAGCGCTTGCAGTGCCGCCGTGTCATCGCCTCTCATTGCAGCTGATCGCGAAAATAGCGGAGGACAACCGGATCGAGTTCCTCTCGCAGGAGAAGAAGAAGCTGAAGCTGATGCAGATCAGGAGGGACGTGGTGCAGATGATGAAAGACAGGCGGCAGAAGAAGGCGGAGGATATGCAGGAGCGATTGAAGGCGGAGGAGCTGCAGAAACTTGATCAGGAAAAGAGGTTCGTTTCACGGGAAATTGGAATTGCTGCAGTGTTCGTGTACGTTTGATTTTTAGGAGGCAAATCATCGAGCAGGAGAGGATTAAGTTGCTGCAGGAACACGCCAAGAACCTGATTGGGTATCTGCCGCCTGGAGTTTTGCACAGTGACGACATGCAGTACCTCGGCAGCGATGTTACTGAGAAATTCAACTGTAGGAACTGATTTTTGTAATTTTGAATAAAACAAATTGAATAAAGTAAATAGAGGTGATGATGGCTAATTATTAGATATGCAAACCATATGTTGTTAACTTGTATAGTTTTCGAGCAACACTTGTTTTAAACTATGGTATTTGCGCAATATTGTAAAAGAAATTTACGAATTGTTTTGTAGCTTGGCCTTTAATATTCTCGATGCTATCTTTATATACAAATAGAGCACATAATGGCTAATTACTGGAAATACAAAGAATTTGTTGCTAACTTGTATAGTTCTTGAGCAACACTTGTTTTAAATTATGGCATCTGTACAGAATCATGAAATTTAAATATTGTTGCTTAACTATTGATATTAGATTAGATTATTTGATTATTATTGCTTTCTTTGTATAGAAATAGAACACATAATGGCTAATTATTGAAAATGCAAACCATTTGCTGCTGACTTGAATAGTTTTCGAGCAAAGCTTATTTTAAATTATGCTTTTTGTGCAAAATCTTGAAATTTGTTTTGTTACTTAACTATCAATACTGGCAATGGTTTCTTTATATACAAATAGAGCACATGATGGCTCATTACTGGAAATTCAGAGAATTTGTTGATAACTTGTATAGTTTTGGAACAACACTTGTTTTAAATTATGGCGTTTGATCAATAGCATGCAAATTAAAATTTGATTTGTTCCTCAACCATTAATATTGACCCTGCTTTCTTTATGTACATATAAAGCTGATGATGGCTAATTACTGAAAATGCAAACAATTTCTTGCTGACTAGTATATTTTTGGAGCAAAATATGTTTTAAATTATGGCGTTCATTCAAATATACGTAAATTTGGTTGCCTATACTCTTTGTATGGAGCCGACGCCAGCGCCAAAACTGGTGAACTTTATACCTATGATTTACATTGCTATTTTTCAACGAATCGACCACCTTGGGATTAAGGGGCACATTTTTGTCTACGTATAGTACCATTTGTAGTCGATAATATTGTGCAGATATTGATTTATAACACAATTAAGAAGAGTTTGATTAAAACTAGGCAACCAAATGTACATTTGGACAACTAAGGTCGATGAATATGCACGTTTGGTTGCCTAGATTTAAGCGACCACTTAAATGTGCTATAAATAAATATTTCGGCAATATAATTGACCAAAAAAGGTGCTGTACGCAATTTTAAACGTGCCCCATATTTCCCAGGGGATTGGATTGTCGAAATGTGATAGTTTAAATCATAGGTATAAAGTTCACCAGTTTCTGCGCTGTCGTCGCTCTACAATTATAATGTAGGCAACCAAATATACACTAATTTGTGATTAATAAAATTAATATTTAATTATTTGATTTATCTCAGTAAGTTTCAATGGACCAATTTACCAGAATAGGGGAGAATGGAGAATAATATCAGTGCATGATATTAAATGTGTAATATGGTGTCGAGCATGCAAGGTTAAACTCTAACCTAGTTTAGCGAGAAACAGATTAATAGTCACCACATGCCCCGGAATGAGGGCTTTACACACTACTAGTAAGTTGCTTAAGTTTTAAATTCACTTATAATGTTCCTGTACAATAACAGAATTATCTGCGTTACTATTTATTAATGAAATGATAAACATTTTGTGGTAAAATTATACCAAGTTGTTTCTCTGTTTTGAAACGATATTGTTTGCATTCTGTGAGTCTTTGATTCCGCTGATTTAGTACAACATACATGTTTCCAGGTATTGTTGTTAAAAAGGAAGGCAATGTTACGACAGTAGTCGTCAATCGTCCTGAAACACGGAACTACATGGAAAGCGATACTGCGGTGAACCATAAAAACACTATCAAAAGAAGATGACTCCGAGATTTATGCTACTGTGAATGTGTTATGGTATTGGAAGCAATCAGAATTCCCAGAAATACACAGGAAGAATGTATGTACAAGAAAAATTCCTTGTTTCGACTTCATAATAGGGAATATATGCAGCCGAAAAGATCCCAGATTAATTCTTCAAAGTACAGTCACCAGGACGATTGCAGAAACTCTCATTTTAGTAAAATTTTGCCGTCGTGTAAGCGGTCGAACTTCTCTTAATGACTAATGAATACGATATACATTTTATTTCTGTTTATTTTTATATCTGTTTACGGCCCTACAGTGTGTTACATTATGAAACCTCATTGCAGCAATCAGAAGCAGTAGCTGGAGGCTTGGAGCTCATTTTGATGTGTGACCTGTGAGCTATGGAGGAGCTTGCTATCAAGGGAGTTTAGTGCAGGCGATTTAGTATTGAATGCATCTCAATGTTTGTATGTCCCATATATAATAATTATTATTAGTACAGAATTTTTTATTTAGTTGAGTTCTAATTCTCGTATAAATTTCTCCTATGAAACAAAAAGTAAGACGATTGCAACGGATCACAACTGTGTTCAATCACATTTGCTCTGTTCACTCGATTATGGCTGTCAGGAGGCCGCACTGATATGTACAACTCTGACATATTTATTAATACTAAGGATGCTAATTAATATTTTGTAATTTAAGGAACACCTAAGCCTGCACGACTACAAGCAATCGTCGGATTCTTCAAGACCCTGGATTACACGTATTCAAAAACTTTTGAATGCGGCCTCTGCAATAGAAATGTTGCCATTGGGACAATTAGATTTATATATTTGTTTTGCGAATTTGATTATGTTTATCAATCCTTTGATAGAGTTGTCGTAAATTGAAAAGGACATGAGGGCGGGGCTCAGCTGCGCATCCTCGGACGAAGTAGAGGCGTAGTGAATATGAGAATCAGAATCATTCGATATAAACCCTAGAACGTTGACTATAATTTGATGAGCTAGGCTGTGTGAAATTAAGCCCTTGGCAGCCGAATGAACAGCGGAACAGTGCACTAAATAACTGATAGTCAACCTTCCCTATTTAGTTCGAATGAACTCGTCCGCACTACTTTGGTTTTGTGTGTAAATCACGTGACATGTCCTTACCAGTTTGCGACAACGCTAATTACAACTATTTTTGTATTATGCTGTTTTAAAATTAGGATTTTGAGCAATATCATGAAATTTTAAAATTGATTTGTTGCTTAACCGTTAATGCCATCGCTGCTTTCTTGTATACATGTAGAGTTGATGAAGGGTAGTTATTGAAAATGCAAACCATTTATTGATTGCTCCTATGGTTTTCGAACCACAGCTCCTTTAAAATTAGGATTTTGTGCAATATTGTAATTTAAATATTTATTTATTGCTAAACCATTAAAGCAATCACTGCTTTATTTGTATACATGTAGAGCTGATGAGGGGTAGTTATTGGAAATGCAAACCATTTATTGATTGTTGTTACGGTTTTTGAACCACAGCTGTTTTAAAATTACGTTTTTGTGCTAGATCGTTTTAATTTAAATATTTATTTATAGCTAACCATTACTGCTTTATTTGTATACATGTAGAGCTGATGAGGGGTAGTTATTGGACATGCAAACCATTTATTGATTGCTGTTATGGTTTTCGAACCACAGCTGTTTTAAAATTACCATTTTGTGCAATATCGTTGTAATTTAAATATTTATTTATTGCTAACCATTACTGCTTTATTTGTATATATGTAGAGCTGATGAGGGGTGGTTATTGGAATGCAAACCATTTATTGATTGCTGTTACGGTTTTCGAACCACAGCCGTTTTAAAATTATAATTTTGATCAATATCTTATAATTTAAAAATATATTTGTTGTTTAACCGTTAATGCCATCGCTGCTTTCTTGTATACATGTAGAGTTGATGAAGGGTAGTTATTGAAAATGCAAACCATTTATTGATTGCTCTTATGGTTTACAAACCACAGCTGTTTTAAAATTACGATTTTGTGCAATATTGTTGAAAATTAAATATTTATTCATTGCTAACCATTACTGCTTTATTTGTATACATGTAGAGCTGATGAGGGGTAGTTATTGGATATGCAAACCATTTGTTGTTAACTTGTATAGTTTTCAAGCAACACTTGTTTTAAACTATGGTACTTTTTAGCAACTATGGTATTTGCGCATTATAAAAGAAATTTAAGAATTGTTTTGTAGCTTGGCCTTTAATATTGGCGATGCTTTCTTTATATACAAATAGAGCACATAATGGCTAATTACTGGAAATACAAAGAATTTGTTACTAACTTGTACAGTTTTTGAGCAACACTTGTTTTAAATTATGGTGTTTGTACACTATAATCATGAAATCATGATCAAGAATCATGAAATTTAAAAATTGTTGCTTAACAATTAATATTTGATTAGATTATTTGAATATTATTGCTTTCTTTGTATAGAAATAGAACACATGTTGGCTAATTATTGAAAATGCATACCATTTGCTGCTGACCTGAATAGTTTTCGAGCAACGCTTGTTTTTAATTATATTATTCGTGCAAAATCTAGAAATTTGTATTGTTGCTTAACTATCAATACTGGCATTGGTTTCTTTATATACAAAGAGAGCACATGATGGCTAATTACTGGAAATTCAGAGAATTTGTTGATAACTTGTATAGTTTTGGAACAACACCTGTTTTAAATTATGGCGTTTGATCAATAGCATGCAAATTAAAATTTGATTTGTTCCTCAACCATATATATTGACCCTGCTTTCTTTATGTACATATAAAGCTGATGATGGCTAATTACTGAAAATGCAAACAATTTCTTCCTGACTAGTATATTTTTAGAGCAAAATATGTTTTAAATTATGGCGTTCATTCAAATATACGTAAATTTGGTTGCCTATACTCTTTGTATGGAGCCGACGCCAGCGCCAAAACTGGTGAACTTTATACCTATGATTTACATTGCTATTTTTCAGCGAATCGACCACCTTGGGATTGAGGGGCACGTTTTTGTCTACGTATAGTACCATTTGTAGTCGATAATATTGTGCAGATATTGATTTATAACACAATTAAGAAGAGTTTGATTAAACCTAGGCAACCAAATGTACATTTTCACAACTAAAGTCGATGAATATGTACGTTTGGTTGCCTAGATTTAAGCGACCACTTAAATGTGCTATAAATCAATATTTCGGCAATATAATTGACCAAAAAAGGTGCTGTACGCAATTATAAACGTGCCCCATATTTCCAAGGTGATTGGTTTGTCGAAATATGATAGTTAAAATCATAGGTATAAAGTTCACCAGTTTCTGCGCTGTCGTCGCTCTACATTAATAACGTAGGCAACCTAATATACACTAATTTGTGATTAATAAAATTAGTAATTAATTAGTTGATTTATCTCAGTAAGTTTCAATGGATCTATTTACCAGATTAGGGGAGATTGGAGAATAATATCATTGAATGATATTAAATGTGTAATATGGTGTCGAGCATGCATGGTTAAACTCTAACCTAGTTTAGCGAGAAACAGATTAATAATCACCACATGCCCCGACATGAGGGCTTTATACAGTACTAGTAAGTTGCTTAAGTTTAAAATCCACTTATAATGTTCCTGTACAATAACAGAATTATCTGCGTTACCATTTATTAATGAAATGATAAACATTTTGTGGTAAAAATATAGCAAGTTTCTCTGTTTTGAAACGATATTGTTTGCATTCTGTGAGTCTTTGATCCCGTTGATTTAGTACAACATACATGTTTCCAGGTATTGTTGTTAAAAAGGAAGGCAATGTTACGACAGTAGTCGTCAATCGTCCTGAAACACGCAACTACATGGACAGCGATACTGCGGTGAACAATAAAAACGCTATCAAAAGAAGATGACTCCGAGATTTATGCCACTGTGAATGTTTTGTGGTATTGGAAGCTATCGGAATTCCCAGAAAACATTGTTTAAATACACAGGAAGAATGTATGTACAAGAAAAATTCCTTGTTTCGACTTCATAATAGGGAATATATGCAGCCGAAAAGATCCCAGATTAATTCTTCAAAGTACAGTCACCAGGACGATTGCAGAAACTCTCATTTTAGTAAAATTTTGCCGTCGTGTAAGCGGTCGAACTTCCCTTAATGACTAATGAACACGATATTCATTTTATTTCTGTTTATTTTCATATCTGTTTATGGCCCTACAATGCGTTACATTATCAAACCTCATTGCAGCAATCAGAAGCAGTAGCTGGAAGCTTGGAGCTCATTTTGATGTGTGACCTGTTAGCTATGGAGGAGCTTGCTATCAAGGGAGTTTAGTTCAGGCGATTTGGTATTGATTGCATCTCAATGTTTGTATATCCCATATATGGTAATTATAATTTGTACAGTTTTATTTAATTTTAATTGAGTTCTAATTCTCGTATAAATTTCTCCTATGAAACAAATAGTAAGACGATTGCAACGGATCACAACTGTGTTCAATCACATTTGCTCTGTTCACTCGATTATGGCTGTCAGGAGGCCGCACTGATACAACTCTGTAACATATTTATTAATACTAATTATGCTGATTAATATTTTGTAATTTAAGGAACACCTAAGCCTGCACGACTACAAGCAATCGTCGGATTCTTCAGGACCTTGGATTACACGTATTCAAAAGCTTTTGAATGCAGCCTCTGCAATAGAAATGTTGCCATTGGGAGAATTAGATTTATATATTTGTTTTGCGAATTTGATTATGTTTATCAATCCTTTGATAGAGTTGTCGTAAATTGAAAAGGACATGAGGGCGGGGCTCAGCTGCGCATCCTCGGACGAAGTAGAGGTGTAGTGAATATGAGAATCAGAATCTTCGATATAAACCCTAGAACGTTGACTATAATTTGATGAGCTAGGCTGTGTGAAATTAAGCCCGTGGCAGCTGAATGAACAGCGGAACAGTGCACTAAATAGCTGATAGTCAACCTTCCCTATTTTGTTCGAATGAACTCGTCCGCACTACTTTGGTTTTGTGTGTAAATCATGTGACATGTCCTTACCAGTTTGCGACAACTCTAATTACAATTATTTTTGTATTATGCTGTTTTAAAATTAGGATTTTGAGCAATATCATGAAATTTCAAAATTGATTTGTTGCTTAACCGTTAATGCCATCACTGCTTTCTTGTATATTGCAGAGATGACGAGGAGTAGTTATTTGAAATGCAAACCATTTATTGATTGCTGTTACGGTTTTCGAAACACAGCCGTTTTAAAATTATAATTTTGTGCAATATCGTTGTAATTTAAATATTTATTTATTGCTAACCATTACTGCTTTATTTGTATACATGTAGAGCTGATGAGGAGTAGTTATTGGACATGCAAACCATTTATTGATTGCTGTTACGGTTTTCAAACCACAGCCGTTTTAAAATTATAATTTTGATCAATATCTTATAATTTAAAAATAGATTTGTTGTTTAACCGATAATGCGATCGCTGCTTTCTTGTATACATGTAGAGTTGATGAAGGGTAGTTATTGAAAATGCAAACCATTTATTGATTGATGTTAAGGTTTTCGAACCACAGCTGTTTTAAAATTACCATTTTGTGCAATATCGTTGTAATTTAAATATTTATTTAATGCTAACCATTACTGCTTTATTTGTACACATGTAGAGCTGATGAGGGGTAGTTATTGGACATGCAAACCATTTATTGATTGCTCTTACGGTTTTCGAACCACAGCGGTTTTAAAATTATAATTTTGATCAATATCATATAATTTAAAAATAGATTTGTTGTTTAACCGTTAATGCCATCGCTGCTTTCTTGTATACATGTAGAGTTGATGAAGGGTAGTTATTGAAAATGCAAACCATTTATTGATTGCTCTTATGGTTTACAAACCACAGCTATTTTAAAATTAGGATTCTATGCAATATCGCAATGTTCATATTTATTTATTGCTAAACAATTAATGCAATCACTGCTTTATTTGTATACATGTAGATCTAATGAGGAGTAGTTATTCAAAATTCAAACCATTTGTTGATTGATGTTATGGTTTTCGAATCACAGCTGTTTTAAAATTACCATTTAGTGCAATATGGTTGTAATTTAAATATATATTTATTGCTAACCATTACTGCTTTATTTGTATACATGTAGAGCTGATGAGGGGTAGTTAATGAAAATGCAAACCATTTATTGATTGATGTTATGGTTTTCGAACCACAGCCGTTTTAAAATTATAATTTTGATCAATATCGTATAATTTAAAAATAGATTTGTTGCTTAACCGTTAATGCCATCGCTGCTTTCTTATATACATGTAGAGTTGATGAAGGGTAGTTATCGAAAATGCAAACCATTTATTGATTGCTCTTATGGTTTACGAACCGCAGCTATTTTAAAATTAGGATTTTGATCAATATCATAATTCGTAAAAGAAATCAACAGAATCAGCCGAGACAACAGATTATAAACAAAGGAGGAAGAGGAGTTATCCACCTCAGCAAATGGATAGTAAACACAACAGCATAAGCCATAATTCGACAGGATCGGAAGGCTCTATGATGATGAAGTCGTAAATAGTTTTATATTATATGTGGAAACTATTTAGTTAAACTATTGTATATATACCCAATTAAATCCCCGAACTAATAAAAATTACAAAGTAACTAAAGCTCAATTTAATAAAGTGAATTGTATCTCAGACCACCGTGTACTGTATACGTCCCGGAATTGGTATCGTACTGGTTACAGGTTAAAGATGTATGTCGTAGGGTGACTCTCACACACCATAGTTACAAATATTACATGAATACTTGAGGAATTCAAGGATCATTAGGGATACAATTTTAACATGTTATAATAAATAAACTAAAGGATGTACTAAAGATTATGTAAACTAGACCTGAAAGTGGAAACGTAACCAATGTCTCAACTGCCGCCCTATGCTAATTTTATGCGATTTTGGCATTCAATATTTGTTAACAGAGTATGAATTCCAGGCACAATTCAAGAAGCATCCATGTAGTACACTTAAAAACGTGAATTTGATTTAAAAACTATTATTTTAATATCTAATAAATGTAACACACCACGTAAGAATAATGGGTTGCGGCACTGCAAGGAGCTCAGCAACAGCTTTAGCTTTCTGCCAATAGATGTCCACGTGATATACATGATCAATTTAATTGATATATACGTTTAATACACCGTTTCTTGCATAAATATGCAATATAAATGATTGCAGAGTTAATTGGCTAAGATTTGAAGTATATCTGAAGCGTAATTAAGAAGTTTTAAAACTGCTCAAAAAATGGTGGAGGCGCCTGACTAACGAGTTTAGGCAATCACCGCCCGATGGCGCAAAATTTGATTTTTTGCGTAATTTGCTATTTATTAAGTTATTATCTAACATTCAGCAAAAGTAATTGCAGATTCGGACTCAGCGGTACCTAATCTATGATTTCCATGTTATAAATTATCTGCAGCGGTCCTAATAGTGTCGGGTTCGAAAAATTTGTTGCAACGTATTTTGCTGTTTTTGATGTTAATAATTAACTGAGAGCAAAAGTAATTGCAGATTCGGATTCAGGAGGTTAAAATCTATCGATTTCCTAATTTAGTTTCGCCGGAAAAGGCATTTTCAAAATTTTTGCATTTTCGAAAATAATTATTTTTGGCGTTATTAGGCGTCGGAGCAAATTTTTTCTTGCAGATTCGGACTCAGCAGGCCCAAATCTATCGGACTGCTATCTCAGCTCAAAAATTTTTGCCTCGAAAATTTCGTAAAAACCGCAAGGGGTTAACCTTAAGAAATTTTGGGACAAAAACATCAACTTTCGAATTTTGGCAAATTTTTTGCGGCAGTCGACGCGTAACGCTAATGCAAATTTCGGGCCCGAAAAGTTCCTCGAAAAAAAAATTAGTTTTCGCAAAAATTGGAATCTAAGTTCAAAAATGGCGATTTTGTTTCGCCGTTTTCTCGGTTATTTGTGAAGCTACAGCATAGAACGTTACATTTGCAGATTCAGGAAGATGGGGGCTATCGATTTTATTTGAAGATAATTTTGATTAGACGTTTAATTAAAATAATAGCGTATTATTGATTAGTGCATCACTTTTATGGGTTGCCGATAGGTGGCGCCCTATGTCAAAATAATTCAAACGTTATTTCAATTATCGGTTTTAATCTATTTATCGGCGCTAATTAGGTGATTAAACATGCATTAGTGTTAGGGAAGTGATGTTTGGACATATATTTACAAGTTTGTGGTGTTATTACGAATTTTTAATAGGCATTTATTACTTAAAACTATTCATCTTTACTGCCACTCAGATAAGTGGTAATTATGCATTAATTATGATCAAATCACGCTGTTACGGCAATAATTGTACTTCCATGGATGCTTTTGTGTCATTTAAGATGTCGAATTATGTTTCCAATTCGTCGACTGAGCATTACTTTGAACCAAGTCCATTGTATACAAATCTCAGTTGATATCAACTACAAGTTGATGCAATAGTACAATAGTCCAAAATAACTATTGCAATCGTGTAGGTAATGCATTGCAAGTACGTGTTATAAGTGAATGAATAAATTTAAAGCAAGTATTAAACATTTTCTAATAGGCAAGGTCTTCTATGCCATGTAATAATGTCTTAAATATGAAGGCTTAATATGAATTTGATTCATTGTATAAATGTTTCATTTACTGAAGCTGTTTTTTTCTATACTTATATGTTTGTGATAAATACAAATTTGATTTGATGTTTGTTAGGAATATGATTGTCTTTATATTTTAAATATGTAAATTGTGTATTTTACTGTTTTAATTTGCTATTAACTTGTGTAACTTTTATGAACAACACTAATAAAGAACTAACGTTGGGGAATTTAGAACAAAATTTGTTTTGGAATCAGGTGACTTCAATTAGTCAGAAAACATGCCCCAAAAAGTTTAGATAAAAATATTTTGCACAGTTTCATAAGTGGTTGGTAAATGATTCTTTGTGAATTTCATATAACGTAGCAGAAAAGTATACATCATAATACTTCCTGAATATTTAATCTGTACTCTTTTATACAATTTGCTGCTGTTGGAAGTGAATATACAAATTTTAAGCAAGTATTAAATATTTTCTGATAGGCAAGGTCTTTTATGCCATGTAATAATGTCTTAAATATGAAGGCTTAATATGAATCTGATCCATTGTATAAATGTTTCATTTACTGAAGCTGTTTTTTCTATACTTATATGTTGGTGATCAATGCAAATTTGATTTGATGTTTGTTAGGAATATGATTGTATTTATATTGTAAATGTGTAAATTGTGTATTTTACTGTCTTATTTTTCTAATAAGTTGTGTAACTTTTATGCACAACACTAATAAAGAACAATAGTTGTGGAATTTAGAACAAAATTTGTTTTGGAATCAGATGGCTTCAATTTGTTAGAAAACATGCCCCAAAAGGTTTAGACAAAAATATGTTGCACAGTTCATAAGTGGTTGGTAAATGATTCTGTATTACTTTGTTACTAGTACGAATGGAATTATATTGTATTCATTCCATTCTATTAACTTGTGTAACTTTTATGAACAATACTAATAAAGAACTAAAGTTCTGGAATTTAGAATAAAATCAGTTTTGGAATTAGATGGCTTCAATTAGTCAGAAAAGATGCCCAAAAGCTCAAGCAGCAAGCGTTTTTTTAGTGGACTTGACCGGAAAATCATAATTTTTACGTTTTGTTACATCTTCTTAACCAACTGGCAGTATGCAAAACTTTTTCTCAGGATATATAAATTACAAATTTGGTTTTATCATCATAAATATTTTTATTTACATAACGATTAATTAAATGGACAATCTATTGTGCTTGGGCGTTGAATGCAAAACGTTCCTTTGGCCCTATAAAATAAAATCAGCAGCAGAAATATTGGAGGCACTTCAAGATGGAAATACTTACGAAAATGGTGTGTGGTAACCCATTGGTATTGGTTTTCCAGGCATGTAACCCCAATGTTTCGTTCTTTTTGGGCATTGTGCTGTGCATGGTCTACCCATTATGGGATTGGTATCTCTTACAGTGCCAGCGAAGAAGCAGACGCTCTGAAAATGGCTGCATCTAGCAATTCCTAAAAGAGATAGATTACAATATTTATTAGGCTATTGGTCCTTGACCTTTCCTTCTTACAACAATTTCTAAAATTATTTAGTTATAGCAGTTTTTAGTTACAGTTTATATATGTATATATGGTGTTACTTCATTTCATCATCAACATCATACAATTATTACTACACTAGTAGTCTACACTAGTAGTAGTGTAGTTACTCACTTTAAAAACAAACCATTAACGTACAATTACATCCATGGCGTAGAAAATAACAGATGCTTTAATAAAATAGTTGCTCTTCATGGCGTAGAAAATAACACATGTATTAATAAAATAGTTGATCTTCATGGCGTAGAAAATAACAGATGCATTAATGAAATTGGTGCTCTTCATGGTGTAGAAAATAACACATGCATTAATAAAATAGTTGCTCTTCATGGTGTTTGATTCTGATTAATTGTTTGCATTACTTTCACGCCTTAATATGTGCCACGAAGTGTGAATGCACCAGTGACCATGACATTGACAAAAACAAACCTTCACTCGACTTTCACCATGATCACTAGCCACCATTTACTTACTCAATTGGTGGCCTTTGCAGCCTGGCTGGTGGCTTCCTCCGTTCACGCAGAAGTCGACATGGCCAATCTGGTTGATTTCGCCAAGCAATCCAGAGTTGGTGTGGATGACCTGGACTTGGTAAGCATCCTCAGGGGATAGCCGAAACTCTTTGGATCCGTATTGGGACACCAAGGGCCTGGCTGGGTCAAGACCTTAAAAAAATATAAAGATTATTACGTATACCAGTTTATTATTTAACGAGCGCATAATGTAGGCTATTACTCACTGGCAATATTATGTGCGAGGCTGTACATAGATAGGTAGGTACAGATAGGTACTGATCATTGAATTTTCATTTTAACAGCAACAATGCAAAACATCAATGCATAATTTAGGAACACCCAAATTGGACAAAAACCTACACGTAACAATGGTCATATGGTCATTGGTCATATATTTCTGAGCCGAACAATTGAATACCAAAATAATGCGAAATGAAAAAAGAATTACTTAAAGCCAAATTTAAAAATTTGAAAGATAGGATTGATAAGATATATTGATTAGATATGAAAGGTAAGTTTTTTTACTCTTGTTTTATTACTCACAAAACACTCGTGTTTTATAACTCACAAAACATTCGTGTTTTATAACTAACAAAACATACGTGTTTTATAACTCTTTTATAAATCACAAAACACTCGTGTTTTATAACTCACAAAGCACTCGTCATTTATGAAGTAGATTATGTATCTCTGCTCCCCTAAATATCATATGTACTATTCAACAGTCGTAGTTAAAATTAATAATTTGATACATTTGCTATGATACTCATGTATGATACTCATGTATGATACTCATGTATGATACTCATGTATGATACTCATGTATGATACTCATGTATGATACTCATGTATGATACTCATGTATGATACTCATGTATGATACTCATGTATGATACTCATACAACTCACCTACAATTCTGTGCTGCTTTTTATTGAGGTGGTTGCTCATCATGCCGCATATATGAGCACCCAGCGAATGCCCTACGCATGTTGTTCTCTCTGCATCACCCCCAAGGTCCATAATGTACGCATAGAATTGAGCCACGCATCTTGCCACAAGTCTCGTGTTCGATAAAGATGATAAATAGCATGGGAATTGAGTTAGAGGCATCCAGTCCACTGTGAAGATGTTGTAGTCTGTTCTCGTTAAATAAGCTACAGAACAATAAAATACATAATACAGATACAGAATACAGAATACAGAATACAGATACAGATACAGATACAGATATAGAATACAGAATACATAATACAGATACAGATACAGATACAGATACAGATACAGAATACAAAATACAGATACAAAACAATAAATTTATCAATGTGGGAAGAGAATAAATGAAGAATTCTATCTATATTGTTGCAGCACTAAAGAGACTAATTTTAGTATACAGTTAAGGAGCTTGCTATAAGAATTGGCATAGGAACTTAGTTGTAATCTGTTTTCGTTAAATAAGCTACAGAACAATAAAATACAGAATACAGATACAGAATACAGAATACATATACAGATACAGAATACAGAATACAGATACAGAATACAGGATACAGATACCGAACAATGAATTTATCAATGTGGGAAGAGAATAGATGAAGAAGTCTATCAATTTTGTTGCAGCATTAAAGAGACTAATTTTAGTATACAGTTAAGGAGCTTGCTATAAAAATTTGTATAGAAACTTAGTTGTAATCTGTTCTCGTTAAATAAGCTACAGAACAATAAAATACAGAATACAGAATACAGATACAGAATACAGAATACAGATTCAGATATAGATACAGAATACAGGATACAGATACCGAACAATGAATATATCAATGTGGGAAGAGAATAGATGAAGAATTCTATCTATTTTGTTGCAGCATTAAAGAGACTAATTTTAGTATACAGTTAAGGAGCTTGCTATAAGAATTGGTATAGAAACTTAGATCTAATTTGTGCTCGTTAAATAAGCTACAGAACAATAAAATACAGAATACAGATACAGATTACAGAATATAGATACAGATACAGAATACAGGATACAGATACCGAACAATGAATTTATCAATGTGGGAAGAGAATAAATGAAGAATTCTATCAATTTTGTTGCAGCATTAAAGAGACTAATTTTAGTATACAGTTAAGCAGCTTGCTATAAGAATTGGTATAGAAACTTAGTTGTAATCTGTTCTCGTTAAATAAGCTACAGAACAATAAAATACAGAATACAGATACAGAATACAGAATACAGATACAGATATAGATACAGAATACAGGATACAGATACAGAACAATAAATTTATCAATGTAGGAAGATCATAGATGAAGAATTCTATCTATTTTGTTGCAGCATTAAAGAGACTAATTTTAGTATACAATTGAGGAGCTTGCTATAAGAATTGGTATAGAAACTTAGTTGTAATCGGTTTTCGTTAAATAAGCTACAGAACAATAAAATACAGAATACAGATACAGAATACAGATACAGATATATATACAGAATACAGAATACAGATACAGAATACAGGATACAGATACCGAACAATGAATTTATCAATGTGGGAAGAGAATAAATGAATAATTCTATCTATTTTGTTGCAGTATTAAAGAGACTAATTTTAGTATACAATTGAGGAGCTTGCTATAAGAATTGGTATAGAAACTTAGTTGTAATCTGTTTTCGTTAAATAAGCTACAGAACAATAAAATACAGAATACAGATACAGAATACAGAATACAGATACAAATACAGAATACAGAATACAGAATACAGATACAGATACAGAATACAGAATACAGATACAGAATACAGGATACAGATACCGAACAATGAATTTATCAATGTGGGAAGAGAATAAATGAAGAATTCTATCTATTTTGTTGCAGCATAAAAGAGACTAATTTTAGTATACAATTGAGGAGCTTGCTATAAAAATTGTTATAGAAACTTAGTTGTAATCTGTTTTCGTTAAATAAGCTACAGAACAATAAAATACAGAATACAGATACTGAATACAGAATACAGATACAAATACAGAATACAGAATACAGAATACAGAATACAGATACAGATACAGATACAGAATACAGAATACAGATACAGAATACAGGATACAGATACCGAACAATGAATTTATCAATGTGGGAAGAGAATAAATGAAGAATTCTATCTATTTTGTTGCAGCATTAAAGAGACTAATTTTAGTATACAGTTGAGGAGCTAGCTATAAGAATTGGTATAGAAACTTAGTTGTAATCTGTTTTCGTTAAATAAGCTACAGAACAATAAAATACAGAATACAGATACAGAATACAGAATACATATACAGATACAGAATACAGATACAGAATACAGGATACAGATACCGAACAATGAATTTATCAATGTGGGAAGAGAATAAATGAAGAATTCTATCTATTTTGTTGCAGCATTAAAGAGACTAATTTTAGTATACAGTTAAGGAGCTTGCTATAAGAATTGGTATAGAAACTTAGTTGTAATCTGTTTTCGTTAAATAAGCTACAGAACAATAAAATTCAGAATACAGATACAGAATACAGAATACAGATACAGATACAGAATACAGATACAGAATACAGGATACAGATACCGAACAATGAATTTATCAATGAGGGAAGAGAATAGATGAAGAATTCTATCTATTTTGTTGCAGCATTAAAGAGACTAATTTTAGTATACAGTTAAGGAGCTTGCTATAAGAATTGGTATAGAAAGTTAGTTGTAATCTGTTCTTGTTAAATAAGCTACAGAACAATAAAATACAGAATACAGATACAGAATACAGAATACAGAATACAGATCCAGATACAGAATACAGAATACAGATACAGAATACAGGATACAGATACCGAACAATAAATTTATCAATGTAGGAAGAGCATAAATGAAGAATTCTATATATTTTGTTGCAGCATTAAAGAGACTAATTTTAGTATACAATTAAGGAGCTTGCTATAAGAATTGGTATAGAAACTTAGTTGTAATCTGTTTTCGTTAAATAAGCTACAGAACAATAAAATACAGAATACAGATACAGACTACAAAATATAGATACAGATACAGATACAGAATACAGATACAGATACAGATACAGAATACAGATACAGAATACAGGATACAGATACCGAACAATAAATTTATCAATGTGGGAAGAGAATAAATGAAGAATTCTATCTATTTTGTTGCAGCATTAAAGAGACTAATTTTAGTATACAGTTAAGGTGCTTGCTATAAGAATTGGTATAGAAACTTAGTTGTAATCTGTTTTCGTTAAATAAGCTACAGAACAATAAAATACAGAATACAGATACAGAATACAGATACAGATACAGAATACAGAATACAGATACAGAATACAGGATACAGATACCGAACAATGAATTTATCAATGTGGGAAGAGAATAAATGAAGAATTCTATCTATTTTGTTGCAGCATTAAAGAGACTAATTTTAGTATACAGTTAAGGAGCTTGCTATAAAAATTGGTATAGAAACTTAGTTCTAATCTGTTCTCGTTAAATAAGCTACAGAACAATAAAATACAGAGTACAGATACAGATTACAGAATATAGATACAGATACAGAATACAGGATACAGATACCGAATAATGAATTTATCAATGTGGGAAGAGACTAAATGAAGAATTCTATCTATTTTGTTGCAGTATTAAAGAGACTAAATTTAGTATACAGTTAAGGAGCTTGCTATAAGAATTGGTATAGAAACTTAGTTGTATTCTGTTTTCGTTAAATAAGCTACAGAACAATAAAATACAGAATACAGATATAGAATACACAATACAGATACAGATACAGATACAGAATACAGAATACAGATACAGAATACAGGATACAGATACCGAACAATGAATTTATCAATGTGGGAAGAGAATAGATGAAGAATTCTATCTATTTTGTTGCAGTATTAAAGAGATGAATTTTGGTATACAGTTTAGGGGCTTGCTATAAGAATTGGTATAGAAACTTAGTTGTAATCTGTTTTTGTTAAATAAGCTACCGAACAATAAAATACAGAATACAGATACAGAATACAGAATACATATACAGAATACAGAATACGAATACAGAATACAGGATACAGATACCGAACAATAAATTTATCAATGTGGGAAGAGAATAAATGAAGAATTCTATCTATTTTGTTGCAGCATTAAAGAGACTAATTTTAGTATACAATTAAGGAGCTTGCTATAAGAATTGGTATAGAAACTTAGTTGTAATCTGTTCTTGTTAAATAAGCTACAGAACAATAAAATACAGAATACAGATACAGAATACAGAATATAGATACAGATACAGATACAGAATACAGAATACAGATACAGAATACAGGATACAGATACCTAACAATAAATTTATCAATGTGGGAAGATTATATATGAAGGATTCTATCTATTTTGTTGCAGCATTAAAGATACTAACTTTAGTATACAGTTAAGGAGCTTGTTATAAAAATTGGTATAGAAACTTAGAAAATTTCATCTTTATCTGATAATAAAGGACGTTATCTATTGAACGTTTAAGTTTTAGCTTTGAATTATAAGCAATTTTGGAATAAATCATGATTTAAAAGAAAAATCAGAAATCAATGATTAAAAAAACTCAAATTTTTACTGCAAACCACAAAATAGTACTTAAAAAAGTAAATTTCCAAGTAATATTTGTACTGTTGGCAGAATTTAAGCTTTGATAGTATATCATTGCAATTTTGTACATTAAAAACAGGGTTTGAATAAGTCATGATTTAAAAAAAAAAACAAAAATTAAAAAAATCTGAATTTACTAATTAATCTTAAACTTACCATTTCTTAATATTGTCATGGGCGTTTTACTTTCGGTTCCATTGAACCCATGGATGATTATAACGTTCTTCTTGTTGGGATCCCAACCACTGTACTTCAGAGCCAAATTGTTCCTTATATCGATGCGTTTCCTCTTCACCCCAGAATCACTTAAAATGCAGGTATTACCATTACGTTATTTCGTTGCTCTGTAACTTTATTACTTACTGTGAATACATGTAAAACTTAATATCGTTATCTGGGCAATGGTACGCTTTCTTTAGGAAACATTGCCAATACTTCAAATCAAACATATTCGATACTCCATCAGTCGATTCTGCAAAGTCGATTGTAATTCAATTACATATTATACAGTAGAACAAAAGTACTAAGTCTGAAAGTACATGTATTCAAAGCAGATGTTTCTTACAACTATCCCCTGAGATGATCCAAGAGCAATTGGAATTATCAAAGTTTTGATGCATAATTCAAAATTAACTGAAAATTTTTAGATTTGTGTTCAAAAAAGATATATTTATGATCGTCGATGCCCAGAGTTGGGGGGATGAATATATTTACTATGCATATTATTAAGAGGGATCAATCATTGTCAGACCATTCTGCTTTTGCACATTATATTTACCTAAATATGCAAAAACTATGAACATCACTGCTGTCAGTACAAAATTCACTTTATTCATCCTAAATCACTATAATGTAATCTTAAACACTATTCACTATAATTGTACGTTTCAATGTAATTGAATGCTTCTAGCTGTAGAGTTTGCACATTTTTAATTCGCGTGTGGTCACTACACTAAACTACTGACGAAGATAGACCGTTCGCGAAGAGGTAAACCGTTACAACTGCCTTTTCTCGCTCTGATGATCTCCAAAGTGGCACGAAACGGAGTCTTCAGGGCGTGAATGAATTGACCATCGTCTGCCCTCAGCATTAAAACGGTGCGACAGTTTTTGATCCTTTGACACTGCGGTCAAATGTGGGTCAGTCTTCTCTGCAGATGACCAGCCTCGGCACAAAACTGGTTTAATTGAGGAAGTAGACTCCGTCGATGAGGTGAAATTTTATTTGCATTTCGCCCGATCATTCGGCTAATTCAATTTAAATCTAACGAGCAGCTCCACTTATACTCTCCAATCGCCAATTTGGTGTACCAAATAAATGATAAAACTTTCACTGCATTGTTCGAGAAAGTAATAAGCCTGCCTTAACTGTAATTGCGAGGTGTAATGTAATTAAAAAATCAAAATCAGAAAACACAAACGTATCAATTCAATTTCTAATGTTGCCTGGAGAAAGTATTACTTATATTGTCATTAAACTGAAATTAGATCAACAGCATTTTTAGAGCACTAAATAATATGAAAGAATTATATCCTTGATTTTCTCACTTATTCGTTATAGAAACTATGCCATATTTTCAGCAATAATGTCAATAGGTATAGTGAATACAAATTTAATATCAAATATGCAATTAATAAATTTTCAGAAATTTCAGTAAAGGCTATACCACACCTGTCAATGCTGAAAGTTATATCCCTGGTTTTCTCACTTATTCATTATAGAAACTTGGCCATATTTTCAGCAATAATGTCTACAGGTATAGTGAATACAAATTTTATATCACACATGCAATTAATAAATTTTCAGAAATTTCAGTAAAGGCTATACCACACCTGTCAATGCTGAAAGTTATATCCCTGGTTTTCTCACTTATTCATTATAGAAACTTTGCCATATTTTCAGCAATAATGTCTACAGGTATAGTGAATACAAATTTAATATCAAATATGCAATTAATAAATTTTCAGAAATTTCAGTAAAGGCTATACCACACCTGTCAATGCTGAAAGTTATATCCCTGGTTTTCTCACTTATTCATTATAGAAACTTGGCCATATTTTCAGCAATAATGTCAATAGGTATAATGAATACAAATTTAATATCAGATATGCAATTAATAAATTTTCAGAAATTTCAGTAAAGGCTATATCACACCTGTCGATGCTGAAAGTTATATCCCTGGTTTTCTCACTTATTCATTATAGAAACTTGGCCATATTTTCAGCAATAATGTCTACAGGTATAGTGAATACAAATTTTATATCACACATGCAATTAATAAATTTTCAGAAATTTCAGTAAAGGCTATACCACACCTGTCAATGCTGAAAGTTATATCCCTGGTTTTCTCACTTATTCATTATAGAAACTTTGCCATATTTTCAGCAATAATGTCTACAGGTATAGTGAATACAAATTTTATATCACACATGCAATTAATAAATTTTCAGAAATTTCAGTAAAGGCTATACCACACCTGTCAATGCTGAAAGTTATATCCCTGGTTTTCTCACTTATTCATTATAGAAACTTTGCCATATTTTCAGCAATAATGTCTACAGGTATAGTGAATACAAATTTAATATCAAATATGCAATTAATAAATTTTCAGAAATTTCAGTAAAGGCTATACCACACCTGCCAATGCTGAAAGTTATATCCCTGGTTTTCTCACTTATTCATTATAGAAACTTTGCCATATTTTCAGCAATAATGTCAATAGGTATAATGAATACAAATTTAATATCAGATATGCAATTAATAAATTTTCAGAAATTTCAGTAAAGGCTATATCACACCTGTCGATGCTGAAAGTTATATCCCTGGTTTTCTCACTTATTCATTATAGAAACTTTGCCATACTTTCAGCAATAATGTCTACAGGTATAATGAATACAAATTTAATATCAGATAGGTATGCAATTAATAATTTTTCAGAAATTTCAGTAAAGGCTATACCACACCTGCCAATGCTGAAAGTTATATCCCTGGTTTTCTCACTTATTCAATATAGAAACTTTGCCAAATTTTTAGCACTAATGCCTATAGGTATAGTGAATACAAATTTAAAATCAAATATGCAATTAATAAATTTTCAAAAATTTCAGTAAAGGCTATACCACACCTGCCAATGCTGAAAGTTATATCCCTGGTTTTCTCACTTATTCATTATAGAAACTTTGCCATATTTTCAGCAATAATGTCTATAGTTATAGTGAATACAAATTTAATATCAAACATGCAATTAATAAATTTTCAGAAATTTCAGTAAAGGCTATACGACACTTGTCGATGCTGAAAGTTATATCCCTGGTTTTCTCACTTATTCATTATAGAAACTTTGCCATATTTTCAGCAATAATGTCTACAGGTATAGTGAATACAAATTTAATATCAAATATGCAATTAATAAATTTTCAGAAATTTCAGTAAAGGCTATACCACACCTGTCAATGCTGAAAGTTATATCCCTGGTTTTCTCACTTATTCATTATAGAAACTTGGCCATATTTTCAGCAATAATGTCAATAGGTATAATGAATACAAATTTAATATCAGATATGCAATTAATAAATTTTCAGAAATTTCAGTAAAGGCTATATCACACCTGTCGATGCTGAAAGTTATATCCCTGGTTTTCTCACTTATTCATTATAGAAACTTGGCCATATTTTCAGCAATAATGTCTACAGGTATAGTGAATACAAATTTTATATCACACATGCAATTAATAAATTTTCAGAAATTTCAGTAAAGGCTATACCACACCTGTCAATGCTGAAAGTTATATCCCTGGTTTTCTCACTTATTCATTATAGAAACTTTGCCATATTTTCAGCAATAATGTCTACAGGTATAGTGAATACAAATTTTATATCACACATGCAATTAATAAATTTTCAGAAATTTCAGTAAAGGCTATACCACACCTGTCAATGCTGAAAGTTATATCCCTGGTTTTCTCACTTATTCATTATAGAAACTTTGCCATATTTTCAGCAATAATGTCTACAGGTATAGTGAATACAAATTTAATATCAAATATGCAATTAATAAATTTTCAGAAATTTCAGTAAAGGCTATACCACACCTGCCAATGCTGAAAGTTATATCCCTGGTTTTCTCACTTATTCATTATAGAAACTTTGCCATATTTTCAGCAATAATGTCTATAGTTATAGTGAATACAAATTTAATATCAAACATGCAATTAATAAATTTTCAGAAATTTCAGTAAAGGCTATACGACACTTGTCGATGCTGAAAGTTATATCCCTGGTTTTCTCACTTATTCATTATAGAAACTTTGCCATATTTTCAGCAATGATGTCTATAGGTATAGTGAATACAAATTTAATATCAAATATGCAAAAAATAATTTTTCAGAAATTTCAGTAAAGGCTATACCACACCTGCCAATGCTGAAAGTTATATCCCTGGTTTTCTCACTAATTCATTATAGAAACTTTGCCATATTTTCAGCAATAATGTCTATAGGTATAGTGAATACAAATTTAATATCAACTATGCAATTATTAAATTTTCAGAAATTTCAGTAAAGGCTATACCACACCTGGCCATGCTGAAAGTTATATCCCTGGTTTTCTCACTTATTCGTTATAGAAACTTTGCCATATTTTCAACAATAATGTCTTTTGGTATAGTGAATACAAATTTAATATCAAATATGCAATTAATAATTTTTCAGAAATTTCAGTAAAGGCTATATGACACCTGTCAATGCTGAAAGTTATATCCTTGGTTTTCTCACTTACTTATTATCTTTCCTCTTTCTCCAACGATTTAATTATCTTCGGAAATCGATACATGGAATCACTCTGGTGCAAGCACTTTAATGAGAAATCCCGAAGTAATCAAGGCTCATTTCGACTCTCCAATCTCATGTGTGCTTGTATGTTCCCGGCTGTTTGACGACCGCCCAAACCGGAAGCCAGCAGCTAGGTCCTTCCGGTTACCGCAGGAATTAATTTCTCCCAACCCCGTAATTTTATGCAAATTTATCGACCTTAACTGCCTCCGAAGTCGGGCAGTTCACGATGTAAACATATTTATGTTTGAGCAGCTCAAATGTATCAAAATTTTAATCATAGTTAATTGCGCAACCAATATTAGTCTCTACCAATATTGCAGAGCGTATGAACACCGATAGTCTAATTATGGGTATTTTTCGTGAAAACGCAAACGTGTAAAAAAAGTGAGTTTACAATTAATGCAATATCGGCGAACTTTACAGGCCTAGTAGTTTAAAGAGTTTACTATAATCGAGCCGTAATAAAAACATGAAAAATAAAAATCACAGGAGACATTTTAATATCAATACTTTCACATCATTTCAAAATAGGATAGTAAGTAGAATTTTACAGGCCTAGTTCTGTAAAGTAATTACCTTACTAGCAATATACGGTAAACATCACGTAAATCTTTGCAGCAATTATAATATTCACACTTTCGCATGATTTTGGAAACGTATCAAAATTGTCCTGAAAGTAGAACTTTACAGGCCTAGTTTTGTAAAGTGGTTTACTTGAATTTGAAAGCAATAATTTATAATTGTTGTAATCCTTATCCAATTGATGTAAAATTTAGAAAATTTTAAAATAAAATATGAAAATTTATGTGAAGGTGAGAGAGTTGAATTTAGTTTCCCATAAGTTTTTGGGAAATTTAAAAGTTTTGATGGAATTTGTAAATCATCCAATAACTAAATTAAGTCCTGAATTTGTATGTTTATACTCGTAAATCTAACGGAATTATTGCAATTATTATAGAATTGTAAAATAATGCATGTATAAATATATAATATATATTTATATATAATATATTATACATATATAGCAATTTTATATAGCAATGTCAAATTGTTTGTACCAGATTTAAGTGACTGTAGAGTCATGCTCACATAAATCTAGTACAAACTTATTGACATTTCCATATAAAATTGCTATTGTAACCTAATTTTTTTACTAGATTTATATGAGCAGCTGTACATAAGTTTATAAATAATATGTAGAACTCGTTGGTGAAACTGATACTTTACAAGAGACCTGACCTTAAAACACGTACCTCTCCATTCTCTTCCTATACCTTCCTGCAGTTATTTGGATAATTCATTGCGACGGCTTAATTACATCTATACATTTTGTATGAGCGTGCGAGAAGAGGTCATCCCAGAGTCAGGGCAGATAATGCAGGAACTTCGTTCGTTAGTAGAAATAGTGTTATCAGAGTTAGGCCGGAAATATAGTCCTGGAGTTTGCGAAAACTTCTTGGGTCGACGAATCCGCAGCGAAAATATTTTTCCATCCGCATCTCCATTGTAAATACACTGGAAATGGCCGAAACTTCCGAAACCCTTTCACGCAAAAGAAACAAAATATCCGAACAATATTGAAGAAGCGAAAAAAATGAACTATGTAAGGTGCTCGACTGCTTGATTACGCGAAGAAAGTTATAATCAAGCAGGTCGTGGCAATAGCGAATTAAAAACTGTTTACGTGACTTCTGTACAGCAATTTATTACGATTCAATTGCATTTTGATATCATCAAAGCTGCATACATAAAATGGAAACTCGCCTAAGGAACATCACGTAAGATAAATATATTTATTGCCAATAAATGAAGGTAATAATTTAATTAGATTGGAACTCACAATTATCAAATTTGACCTCACAGTTTTGTTGCAGGTAATAATTTTCGCAGTTTTCATATTCATTTGGAATTCAAGAAGATTCCATGGCTCGTATGGTAATTGAGGACGATCTGCATTCTATAGCAATTTAAAATATAAATTGATCATAAATATGTATTCACTATACCTATAGACATTATCCATAAAAAATTGGCAAAGTTTCTATAATGAATAAGTGAGAAAACCAGGGATATAACTTTCAGCATTGACAGGTGTGGTATAGCCTCTTCTGAAATTTCTGAAAATTTATCAATTGCATATTTGATATTAAATTTGTATTCACTATACCTATAGATATTATTACTGAAAATATGGCAAAGTTCCTATAACGAATAAGTGAGAAAATCAGGGATATAACTTTCAGCATTGACTGGTGTGGTATAGCCTTTACTGAAATTTTTGAAAATTTATTAATTGCATATTTGATATTAAATTTGTATTCACTATACCTATAGACATTATTGCTGAAAATATGGCAAAGTTTCTAAAATAAATAAGTGAGAAAACCAGGGATATAACTTTCAGCATTGATAGGTGTGGTATAGCTTTTACTGAAATTTCGGAAAATTTATTAAATGCATATTTGATATTAAATTTGTATTCACTATACCTATAGACATTATTGCTGAAAATATGGCAAAGTTTCTATAATGAGTAAGTGAGAAAACCAGGGATATAACTTTCAGCATTTACAGGTGTGGTATAGCCTTTACTGAAATTTCTGAAAATTTATTAATTGCATATTTGATATTAAATTTGTATTCACTATACCTGTAGGCATTATTGCTGAAAATATGGCAAAGTTGCTATAATGAATAAGTGAGAAAACCAGGGATATAACTTTCAGCATTGACAGGTGTGGTATAGCCTTTACTGAAATTTCTGAAAATTTATTAATTGCATATTTGATATTAAATTTGTATTCACTATACCTATAGACATTATTGCTGAAAATATGGCAAAGTTTCTATAATGAATAAGTAAGAAAACCAGGGATATAACTTTCAGCATTGACAGGTGTGGTATAGCCTTTACTGAAATTTCTGAAAACTTATTAAGTGCATATTTGATATTAAATTTGTATTCACTATACCTGTAGACATTATTGCTGAAAATATGGCAAAGTTTCTATATCGAATAAGTGAGAAAACCAGGGATATAACTTTCAGCATTGATAGGTGTGGTATAGCCTTAACTGAAATTTCTGAAAATTTATTAATTGCATATTTGATATTAAATTTGTATTCACTATACCTATAGACATTATTGCTGAAAATATGGCAAAGTTTCTACAATGAATTTGTGAGAAAACCAGGAATATAACTTTCAGCATTTACAAGTGTGGTATAGCCTTTACTGAAATTTCTGAAAATTTATTAAACGCATATTTGATATTAAATTTGTATTCACTATACCTATAGACATTATTGCTGAAAATATGGCAAAGTTTCTATAATAAATAAGTGAGAAAACCAGCGATATAACTTTCAGCATTGACAGGTGTGGTAGAGCCTTTACTGAAATTTCTGAAAATTTATTAATTGCATATTTGATCTTAAATTTGTATTCACTATACCTGTAGGCATTATTGCTGAAAATATGGCAAAGTTTCTAAAATGAATAAGTGAGAAAACCAGGGATATAACTTTCAGCATTGATAGGTGTGGTATAGCTTTTACTGAAATTTCGGAAAATTTATTAAATGCATATTTGATATTAAATTTGTATTCACTACACCTATAGGCATTATTGCTGAAAATATGGCAAAGTTTCTATAATGAATAAGTGAGAAAACCAGGGATAATACTTTCTGCATTAACAGGTGTGGTACAGCCTTTACTGAAAATTCTGAAAATTTATTAATTGCATATTTGATATTAAATTTGTATTCACTGTACCTATAGACATTATTGCTGAAAATATGGCAAAGTTTCTATAATGAATAAGTGAGAAAACCAGGGATAATACTTTCAGCATTAACAGGTGTGGTACAGCCTTTACTGAAATTTCTGAAAATTTATTAATTGCATATTTGATATTGAATTTGTATTCACTATACCTACAGACATTATTGCTGAAAATATGGCAAAGTTTCTATAATGAATAAGTGAGAAAACCAGGGATATAACTTTCAGCATTTACAGGTGTGGTATAGCCTTTACTGAAATTTCTGAAAATTTATTAATTGCATATCTGATATTAAATTTGTATTCACTATACCTGTAGGCATTATTGCTGAAAATATGACAAAGTTTCTATAATGCATAAGTGAGAAAACCAGAGATATAACTTTCAGCATTTACAGGTGTCGTATAGCCTTTACTGAAATTTCTGAAAATTTATTAATTGCATATTTGATATTAAATTTGTATTCACTATACCTATAGACATTATTGCTGAAAATATGACAAAGTTTCTATAATGCATAAGTGAGAAAACCAGAGATATAACTTTCAGCATTTACAGGTGTGGTATAGCTTTTACTGAAATTTCTGAAAATTTATGAATTGCATATTTGATATTAAATATGTATTCACTATACCTATAGACATTATTGCTGAAAATATGGCAAAGTTTCTATAATGAATAAGTGAGAAAACCAGGGATATAACTTTCAGCATTGACAGGTGTGGTATAGCCTTTACTGAAATTTCTGAAAATTTCTGAATTGCATATTTGATATTAAATTTGTATTCACTATACCTATAGACATTATTGCTGAAAATATGGCAAAGTTTCTATAATGAATAAGTGAGAAAACCAGGGATATGACTTTCAGCATTAACATGTGTGGTATAGCATGTACTGAAATTTCTGAAAATTTATTAATTGCATATTTGATATTAAATTTGTGTTAACTATACCTATAGACATTATTGATGAAAATATGGCAAAGGTTATATAATGAATAAGTGAGAAAACCAGGGATATAACTTTCAGCATTGGCAGGTGTGGTATAGCCTTTACTGAAATTTCTGAAAATTTATTAATTGCATATTCGATATTAAATTTGTATTCACTATACCTATAGACATTATTGCTGAAAATATGGCAAAGTTTCTATAATGAATAAGTGAGAAAATTAGGGATATAACTTTCAGCTTTGACAGGTGTGGTATAGCCTTTACTGAAATTTCTGAAAATTTATTAATTGCATATTTGATATTAAATTTGTATTCACTATACCTATAGACATTATTGCTGAAAATATGACAAAGTTTCTATAATGCATAAGTGAGAAAACCAGAGATATAACTTTCAGCATTTACAGGTGTGGTATAGCTTTTACTGAAATTTCTGAAAATTTATGAATTGCATATTTGATATTAAATGTGTATTCACTATACCTATAGACATTATTGCTGAAAATATGGCAAAGTTTCTATAATGAATAAGTGAGAAAACCAGGGATATAACTTTCAGCATTGACAGGTGTGGTATAGCCTTTACTGAAATTTCTGAAAATTTATTAATTGCATATTCGATATTAAATTTGTATTCACTATACCTATAGACATTATTGCTGAAAATATGGCAAAGTTTCTATAATGAATAAGTGAGAAAACCAGAGATATAACTTTCAGCATTTACAGGTGTCGTATAGCCTTTACTGAAATTTCTGAAAATTTATTAATTGCATATTTGATATTAAATTTGTATTCACTATACCTATAGACATTATTGCTGAAAATATGACAAAGTTTCTATAATGCATAAGTGAGAAAACCAGAGATATAACTTTCAGCATTTACAGGTGTGGTATAGCTTTTACTGAAATTTCTGAAAATTTATGAATTGCATATTTGATATTAAATGTGTATTCACTATACCTATAGACATTATTGCTGAAAATATGGCAAAGTTTCTATAATGAATAAGTGAGAAAACCAGGGATATAACTTTCAGCATCGACATGTGTGGTATAGCCTTTACTGAAATTTCTGAAAATTTATTAATTGCATATTTGATCTTAAATTTGTATTCACTATACCTGTAGGCATTATTGCTGAAAATATGGCAATGTTTCTAAAATGAATAAGTGAGAAAACCAGGGATATAACTTTCAGCATCGACATGTGTGGTATAGCCTTTACTGAAATTTCTGAAAATTTATTAATTGCATATTTGATATTAAATTTGTATTCACTATACCTATAGACATTATTACTGAAAATATGGCAAAGTTTCTATAATGAATAAGTGAGAAAACCAGGGATATAACTTTCAGCATTGACAGGTGTGGTATAGCCTTTACTGAAATTTCTGAAAATTTATTAATTGCAAATTTGATATTAAATTTGTACTCACTATACCTATATACATTACTGCTGAAAATATAGCAAAGTTTCTATAATGAATAAGTGAGAAAACCAGGGATATAACTTTAAGCATTGACAGGTGTGGTATAGCCTTTACTGAAATTTCTGAAAATTTCTGAATTGCATATTTGATATTAAATTTGTATTCACTATACCTATAGACATTATTACTGAAAATATGGCAAAGTTTCTATAATGAATAAGTGAGAAAACCAGGGATATAACTTTCAGCATTGACAGGTGTGGTATAGCCTTTACTGAAATTTCTGAAAATTTATTAATTGCATATTTGATATTAAATTTGTATTCACTATACCTATAGATATTATTGCTGAAAATATGGCAAAGTTCCTATAATGAATAAGTGAGAAAACCAGGGATATAACTTTCAGCATTGACAGGTGTGGTATAGCCTTTACTGAAATTTCTGAAAATTTATTAATTGCATATTTGATATTAAATTTGTATTTACTATACCAATAGACATTACTGCTGAAAATATGGCAAAGTTTCTATAATGAATAAGTGAGAAAACCAGGGATATAACTTTCAGCATTGACAGGTGTGGTATAACCTTTACCGAAATTTCTGAAAATTTATTAATTGCATATTTGATATTAAATTTGTATTCACTATACCTATAGACATTATTGCTGAAAATATGGCAAAGTTTCTATAATGAATAAGTGAGAAAACCAGGGATATAACTTTCAGCATTGACAGGTGTGGTATAGCCTTTACTGAAATTTCTGAAAATTTATTAATTGCATATTTGATATTAAATTTGTATTTACTATACCAATAGACATTACTGCTGAAAATATGGCAAAGTTTCTATAATGAATAAGTGAGAAAACCAGGGATATAACTTTCAGCATTGACAGGTGTGGTATAGCCTTTACTGAAATTTCTGAAAATTTATTAATTGCATATTTGATATTAAATTTGTATTCACTATACCTATAGATATTATTGCTGAAAATATGGCAAAGTTCCTATAATGAATAAGTGAGAAAACCAGGGATATAACTTTCAGCATTGACAGGTGTGGTATAGCCTTTACTGAAATTTCTGAAAATTTATTAATTGCATATTTGATATTAAATTTGTATTTACTATACCAATAGACATTACTGCTGAAAATATGGCAAAGTTTCTATAATGAATAAGTGAGAAAACCAGGGATATAACTTTCAGCATTGACAGGTGTGGTATAGCCTTTACTGAAATTTCTGAAAATTTATTAATTGCATATTTGATATTAAATTTGTATTCACTATACCTATAGACATTATTGCTGAAAATATGGCAAAGTTTCTATAATGAATAAGTGAGAAAACCAGGGATATAACTTTCAGCATTGACAGTTGTGATATAGCTTTTACTGAAATTTCTGAAAATTTATTAATTGCATATTTGATATTATATTTGTATTCACTATACCTATAGGCATTATTGCTGAAAATATGGCAAAGTTTCTGTAATGAATAAGTGAGAAAACCAGGGATATAACTTTCAGCATTGGCAGGTGTGGTATAGCCTTTACTGAAACTTCTGAAAATTTATTAATTGCATGTTTGATATTAAATTTGTATTCACTATACCTATAGACATTATTGCTGAAAATATGGCAAAGTTTCTATGATGAATAAGTGAGAAAACCAGGGATATAACTTTCAGCATTGACAGGTGTGGTATAGCCTTTACTGAAATTTTTGAAAATTTATTAATTGCATATTTGATATTAAATTTGTAGTCACTATACCTATAGACAATATTGCTGAAAATATTGCAAAGTTTCTATAATGAATAAGTGAGAAAACCAGGGATATAAATTTCAGCATAGACAGGTGTGGTATAGCCTTTACTGAAATTTCTGAAAATTTATTAATTGCATATCTGATATTAAATTTGTATTGACTATACCTATAGACATTATTGCTGAAAATATGGCAAAGTGTCTATAATAAATAAGTGAGGAAACCAGGAATATAACTTGCAGCATTAACAGGTGTGGTATAGCCTTTACTGAAATTCCTGAAAATTTATTAATTGCATATTTGATATTAAATTTGTATTCACTATACCTATAGACATTATTGCTGAAAATATGGCAAAGTTTCTATAACGAATAAGTGAGAAAACCAGGGATATAACTTTCAGCATTGATAGGTGTGGTATAGCATTTGCTGAAACTTCTAAAAATTTATTAATTGCATATTTGATATTTATTCTTCGGTAACACGTTCACTAGTAGTAGGTGCGTGCTCGTAGAACAACGAACTTGCAGGCACTTGGAACATAACGACTGGGCAATTCAAATAACAGAATTAGTTAATATCCCCCCGATTTAATGGCTCCAGATGGGTAAAGCATCCGAAAACGATTCTGCGATTATACAGTTCAGACCTGAATTGCCATGCGAGTCGACAATAATCCGACATGTCCAGACGTGTTAGCTGAAACCGTGATAACGAAATTACAGAAGAGCCCCCAAGAATGCTTGCCCAAACCAGTTAGTTAATCTGAGGGATGCAAAAACGTCTGGTGCATCGTCTGATTAATTGGAGTTTTCTGTGACGTGGTTTTAATTAATTTCGGAATAAATTCGGCCCAAACAGGCAAAAAGTAAGGATTTCGTGCTGCAAATAAAACAACCTGCCCCAGAATTTTTTTGTCGCTTTATAGAAACCTTCATGTATACAATATGACATCAACATATATAGAAGAAGATAAAATTTATGTACATATTTACAGTATAAATCACTTAGGACAATACAAATTGAATTCCACAACGAAACCGAGTCGGCTGAAGAATTTTCGCACGTTATAATATATCACAGAATTATCGTTTTTTTTTGTACATCCACAATAACACTCAAAACATAATTATAAATGATACGCTTGAGGGAATTATGCAATCCAATTCTTCGCAAATACTTTGGTAACCCTCAATGTGTAGAACTGTTAACATTTATCTGCATTCAAAAACATAATTGTTACGGGCCAACGAATTACTTTATGATATGATTCGTTTAGTCTTGTCTACATGCTCAGAGAAATTAGCTTATATTAGGATTAAATTGTTTAATAATGTTTATGTTAGGACGCAATGGTTTAAATTATATGATCAGAAAGTTTAGTATTTCATTTAAATGTTCGCATATAAACATCATCGCCGCATTTTGTACGTGTGCTCCGGTGAAAATTATCATTTTTCTTGATATATAAGATGGAAATTTTATTATTACGTGTGCACTGGTAAATTAAAAATTATCATCATTCTTGATATATGGAATAGAAATTTAATTATCATTTCCGGATCGTGTAAGTTCTTGTCAACATTTCCATGTGGCGTCTTTAATTTTTTAATTGTTTATTATTATTTTATATAATTTAAATTTTGCCTTACTGTATTTCATCGTCTCAAATGGAATGGCTGCCGGCGTAATAGTACATAACATCTAATTTTCGTGAATTTAGGGAAAACATATTATTTTTCATGAAAACAACATAAAATTAAAACATGAGTGCTTTCCCAATTAACAAAAACATATTACCAACGGTAACTAACCACGCCGCAGGTGAAACAACAGCAAGTCTTAATATTATTACTAAGAATAACTAAGAACAAGTAGATAGGCTAGGAGAGTTCTGGACCAATTTCCCATAAGGATTTACACATGGGGTCAAAATTTACTTTTTACCGGTCGTGCGACAGGTGTGAGACATATGTGGGACGATTGTAAAGCACATGTGAGACATCTGTGAGTTAGTCGTGAGACACGTGTGTGACAGTTCTGCATTGAATATATAGATCAGTGTGAGACATGTGTGAGAAAGCTGTGAGGCACATGTGACTTACCTGTGATACACATGTGAGATATCTGTGGGACAGGTGTGTGACACCTGTTAGACAGTGTTGCATTGTATATATATACAGGGTGTAAGACATGTGTGAGATACTTGTGAGACACATGTGAGGTACCTTGAGACACATATGAGACATCTGTGAGACAGGCGGGAGACACCTGTGAGACAGGTTTGCATTGAATATATACAGGGGTGTGAGACATATGTGAGATACCTCTAAGACATCTGTGAGACTCATATGAGACATCAGAGATAGGCGGGAGACACCTGTGAGACAGGTTTGCATTGAATATATACAGAGGTGTGAGACATATGTGAGATACCTCTAAGACATCTGTGAGACACATATGAGACATCTGTGAGATAGTTGTGACGCACCTGTCGCACGACCGGACGAAGGTACATTTAGACCTCTATGGAAATCCTTATGAAATAATGAAATTTTGTTTAAAACAATAAAACTTTGAAATTTCGAGAATAATCAAAGATATTTTGACAGAGCAAATGAAAATATTAACAGTGAATTGATATTATAGCAAAATAATTCCAGATTTACTAGCAGCAATTGAAATTTTGTCAAAACTAATGAAATTTGGCTTAAAACTATTAAACTTTGAAATTTTGAAAACAATCAATGAAATTTTGACAGAGCAAATCAAAATATTGGTATTGAAATTTAACATTATGGTAAAATAATTTCAGATTTGACCGCAAACATTGAAATTTTGACATAACAGTTGAAAGTTTAGCAAAAATAATGAAATGTTTCTTAAAACTTTGAAATTTTGATAATAATAATTGAAATACTATTTCATATTTTCAATCATGTTCATCGAATATTTCAATTAAGATTATCAAACTATTTTTATTGAAAAATTTGACAAACAAAGTTGAAAATATGACAGTAATCATTGAAACTTTGGCAGGACAGTTCGGATTTTGCGAAAAATTATGAAATTGTGCTTAAAACAATTAAACTTTTAAATTTGGAGAATAATAAATGCAATTTTGATAGAGCAAATTAAAATATTGATAGTCACACTGTTATTATGATAAAATAATTCCAGATTTGATAACAATCATTGAAAGTTTGACCTAAAAATTGAAATTTTGTCAGAAATAATGAAATTATGAAAATAATCAATAAAATTTTGACAAAGCACATTAATATACAGATAATAAATTCTTATTATGGCAAAATAATTCCAGATTTGACAGTAATCATTGAAATTCTGACATAACAATTGAAATTTTTTGAGAAATAATGAAATTTTGCTTAAAACTATGAAATTTTTAAAATAATCAATAACATTTTCACGAAGCAAATTAAAATACAGATAATGAATTGACATTATGGTAAAATAATTTCAGATTTGACAGAAATCATTGAAAGTTTGACCTAAAAATTAAAATTTTGTCAGAATAAATGAAATTTTGCTTAAAACTATAAAATTTTGACGAAGAAAATTAAAATACAGATAATAAATTAACATTAAGGTAAAATAATTCCAGATTTGACAGTAATCATTGAAATTCTGACATAACAATCGAAATTTTTTGAGAAATAATGAAATTTTGCTTAAAACTATGAAATTTTGAAAATAATCAATAAAATTTTGACGAAGCAAAACAAAATACCGATAATGAATTGACATTAGAGTAAAATAATTCCAGATTTGACAGCAATCATTGAAATTTTGACATAACAATAGAAATTTTTTGAGAAATATTGAAATTTTGCCCTAAACAATTATACTTTAAAATTTTGACAATAATCAATGAATTTTGACGGAGCTAATTTAAATATTGATAGTGAATTTGACATTATGGTAACATGACTCCATATTTAACGGCAATCGTTGAAATTTGACATAATAATTAAAATTATGTCGGAAATAATAAAAATTTGCCTAAAACTTTGAAAATAATTCCAGATTTGCCAGTTATTAGTTGCAGTTATTAAAATTTTGACATAATAATTGTAATTTTGTCAGAAATAATGAAATTTTGCTTTAACTATTTGCTTTATTTTATTGATTTATAATCAATAAAATTTTGACGGAGAAAATTAAAATATTGATAGTGAAATTGATATTATGATAAAATATTTACAGATTTGACAGCAATCATAGAAATTTTGACATGACCATTGAAATTTTGTCAGAAATAATGAAATTTTGCTTCTAACAATAAAACTTTGAAATTTTGATAATAATCAATAAAATTTTGACGATGCACATTCAAGTATTGATAGTAAAATTGACATTATGATAAAATAATCTCAGATTTTACAGCAATCATTGAAATAATGACATAACAATTGAAATTTTGCTAGAAATAATGCTTGAATTTTGAAATTTTAAAAATAATCATTGATATTTTGACGAAGTACATCAAAATGTTGACAGTAACATTGACATAATGACAAAATAATTAGATTCGATAGCAATCAATGACATTTTGACAGAGCATATCAAAATATTGGTAGTGAAATTGACATTATGGTAAAATAATTCCAGATTTGACCGCAAACAATAAAATTTTGACATAACAGTTTAGCAGAAATAATGCAATTTTGCTTCTAACAATGAAACTTTGAAATTTTGATAATAATCAATAAAATTTTGACGATGCACATTCAAGTATTGATAGTAAAATTGACATTATGATAAAATAATCTCAGATTTTACAGCAATCATTGAAATAATGGCAAAACAATTAAAATTTTGCTGGAAATAATGCTTGAATTTTGAAATTTTAAAAATAATCATTGATATTTTGACGAAGTACATCAAAATGTTGACAGTAACATTGACATAATGACAAAATAATTAGATTCGATAGCAATCAATGACATTTTGACAGAGCATATCAAAATATTGGTAGTGAAATTGACATTATGGTAAAATAATTCCAGATTTGACCGCAAACAATAAAATTTTGACATAACAGTTTAGCAGAAATAATGCAATTTTGCTTCTAACAATGAAACTTTGAAATTTTGATAATAATCAATAAAATTTTGACGATGCACATTCAAGTATTGATAGTAAAATTGACATTATGATAAAATAATCTCAGATTTTACAGCAATCATTGAAATAATGACATAACAATTGAAATTTTGCTAGAAATAATGCTTGAATTTTGAAATTTTGAAAATAATCATTGATATTTTGACGAAGTAAATCAAAATGTTGACAGTAACATTGACATAATGGCAAAATAATTAGAATTCGATAGCAATCAATGAAATTTTGACAGAGAATATCAAAATATTTGTAGTGAAATTGACATTATGGTAAAATAATTCCAGATTTGACCGCAAACAATAAAATTTTGACATAACAGTTTAGCAGAAATAATGCAATTTTGCTTCTAACACTAAAATTTTGAAATTTTGACAATAATCAATAAAATTTTGACGATGCACATCCAAATATTGATAGTAAAATTAACATTATGATAAAATAATCTCAGATTTTACAGCAATCATTGAAATAATGACATAACAATTGAAATTTTGCTAGAAATAATGCTTGAATTTTGAAATTTTGAAAATAATCATTGATATTTTGACGAAGTAAATCAAAATGTTGACAGTAACATTGACATAATGGCAAAATAATTAGAATTCGATAGCAATCAATGAAATTTTGACAGAGCATATCAAAATATTGGTAGTGAAATTGACATTATGGTAAAATAATTGCAGATTTGACCGCAAACAATAAAATTTTGACATAACAGTTTAGCAGAAATAATGCAATTTTGCTTCTAACAATGAAACTTTGAAATTTTGATAATAATCAATAAAATTTTGACGATGCACATTCAAATATTGATAGTAAAATTGACATTATGATAAAATAATCTCAGATTTTACAGCAATCATTGAAATAATGGCAAAACAATTAAAATTTTGCTGGAAATAATGCTTGAATTTTGAAATTTTGAAAATAATCATTGATATTTTGATGAAGTAAATCAAAATGTTGACAGTAACATTGACATAATGGCAAAATAATTAGAATTCGATAGCAATCAATGAAATTTTGACAGAGCATATCAAAATATTTGTAGTGAAATTGACATTATGGTAAAATAATTCCAGATTTGACAGCAAACAATAAAATTTTGACATAACAGTTTAGCAGAAATAATAAAATTTTGCTTAAAACTTTGAAATTTTGATAATAATAATTGAAATTTTGATAATAATAATTGAAATTTTGATGAAGTAAATTCAAATGTTGAAAGTAAATTTGACATAATGGCAAATTAATCAAAATTCGATAGCAATCATTGCAATTTTGACAGAAATAATGAAATTTTGGTAAAAATAATCGATATTCTAACAAAAATAATTAAAAATGTGAGAGTTCTAGCAATAATCATGAGAAAAAAGTAGTATTAATTAATTTTTTAAGAAAAACACGGTGAAAAATATACAGTAATTTTTGAGTTTTTGTAAAATGTTATCAAGTAGCATAATAATCAAAATTCGATAGCAATCATCAAAATTTTAACAAAAATAATTGAATATGTAATAGTTCTAGCAATAGTCCTGAATCCTGAATAAATTAATCCTGCTGGACGGGCAAGTTAAATCTATTAATGTAAAATTTCGATATGAATTGTTATGTGGAAATTAAAACATGGAAAAAAAAGCGCGCGGCGATTTCCCGCAGATACAAAGGAATTAAAACTTTAACCCGGCTTTGCATATAAACCGGCCCCAATAAAAAAAAACCTGCGCATCTCGAACTTCCGGGTATTAATTTAATTTCGTGCCTTTTGGCGATTACCACCAAGGGGATGGCTGAGTTTTTATTTCCACGGGATTATTAGCAGCACGAGCAGTGAGCGACGTCCCGGGAAAACAATAATTTCATATTTCAATTGCAAAACAGCGATTATAATTACGTTATCGCCGGAATAATCTGCATGGACAGCGCCGGGCCATCTGCGCTGGGAAATTGGATCCGGAAAATGCGCGGCGATATTTTTAATTATTCAGCGCCCTGATTTATGCACGTAGTGTGGTAATTAAATTTCCCGGTTACACGACGGCGATGATGTTCGTGCGACTGTCGGATTTAGCAGTTAGTCCTGGACACGTTTGTTATGGCCTCGGGGATTTTGAGGTCCTCCTCGGGCTCCTCGGCGATCTGCTCGAAGACGCTCAGCGAGGGGGGCCTCGAGATGCGCCGCATGGCCCCCATGTTACCCCCTTGACCGCCACCGTCGCCCTCGTAGTCATTGCCGTTTAACAGGTAGTCCAGGTCGTGGGTGATGCTGTCCATCACGGCGTCCAGGTTTTCCCCGCGGACCTTCGCCGGCGCCTCCGCGGAGCACGGCTCCTTGACGGAGACTACAGCGACCACCTCGCCAGGGCTGACCTTCTCCTCACCTTCAGGCCTCTGCCGCTCCAGGCTATCGTCCGCCGACGTGTCCGCCTTGGTGATGGTGATCTTCGGCGGCGCCACGGGCACCAGCTTCGCGCTGGACCTCTCGTAGAAGCACGAGCTGTCGGCGGGCTTCTGGATGGAGGAGGCCACCAGGTCCAGCTCGACGAACTTCTTCGACCCCAGCAGGTCCGGCGAGTTGACGATCTCGCGCTGGAACTGCTTGGGGCTCTCCTCGTACAGCTGCAGGTCCGAGGAGTGCGACGCGTGGGCCACGATGATGTCTTGGCCTTCCATGAAGGTGCCGCTGGCGTAGGTCTTGAAGGACGTGGCGCCGATCTCCGCCAGCTTCTGCTTGCACACAGGGTCGTACATGAAGTGGGTCTCCGCACCGTTCTTGCAGAAGTACGGCGCCGACTCGTTCTCCACGTCGCCCTTCTGCTTCGTGAAGACTGGAACAAAAATTCAAAATAAAATCAAATTAAATGTTTTAAAAGCGCATTAAAAAAGCCTACAGATTAAGAGAAAAACAAACACAAGAGAAATACAAAGAGATACTACAAAACAAATTCAGAGAAAGCAAAATACAGCCAAACGTAGAAGGAAAATGGGAAATTTCAAAATAAACATACCAGAAGCGGCAAAGGAAACCTGCGGAACAACAAAAATCGGAAACAGGGAAATCAAAAAGACAAACTGGTGAACAGAGGACGTCAAAAAGGAGATAAAAGACAAAAAAGAGAAATGGAAAAGATACCTACAAACAAATGAAAAACAAAGAAATAAGAAACAAAACAAATTCAATAATAAAAGCAGCAAAACAAAAATCATGGACGAAATTTTGTGAAAGAATGAATGAAAATCTTGGGCAGAACCAAAAACTATTCAAAACACTAAGGCAACTAAACCAAAAACCAAAAACTATTGGGCAGAACCAAAAACTATTCAAAACACTAAGGCAACTAAAACAAAAAAAGAGCACAACATGATGAACATAAAAGATCCAAATGGAACAATTATAACGAATGAAGACAAGACAATGGTAAGATGGAGACAACATTTCAAAGAATCAACCGAACAGGATGAAGAAGATAACGTAACACAAGAATGGGAGGAAACGTCACAAGCAAGGCAAAAGAAAAAAAAAACGAGCAGATAAAAAAGAAGTACAAGAAGCAATAAAAAAACTGGAGAGCACCAGGAATAGAAAAAAAAACAGCAAAACTATGTAACATGTTAAAAAACACATTTTTTTTAGCAAGAAGGATATCACAAAAACAGAAATAGTCAAAAACGTAATTAGACCAACTCTAACTTACAGCAGCGAAACATGGACCATGACAGGAAAACAAAAAAAAAAAAAAAATGCCATGGAGATGAGAATCCTAAGAAAAATAGAAAACAAAACAAGAAGAGACAGGATAAGGAACGAGACGCACAGAAAAAACTTAAAAATAAATCCAATGCAGGAATAAATAACAGAAAGCCATTGTGTCACATAATTTTATCATAAATCAATGAAACTTTGAAAAAAATAATTGATAATTTGTACATAACAATTAAAATTCAGCATTAACAATTAAAATATTGACAGTAATAAAATAATAGGAGTAATGGATAGTTTGAAAGTATTCATTGAAATATTGAAAGAAATAGTTGATATTTTCAGAATAACAATTGAAATTTAACAAAAACAATTGTAATTTTGACAGTAATATTAGTAATATTGACACTAACAAAATAATAATTGATATTTTGAGAGTAATCGTTGAAATTTTAACAGTATAAATATAATTTCAACAGTATCATTGAAACACTGAAAAAAATAATTGATACTTTGTACATAACAATTAAAATTCAGCATTAACAATTAAAATATTGACAGTAATAAAATAATAGGAGTAATGGATAGTTTGAAAGTATTCATTGAAATATTGAAAGAAATAGTTGATATTTTCAGAATAACAATTGAAATTTAACATAAACAATTGTAATTTTGACAGTCATATTAGTGATATTGACACTAACAAAATAATAATTGATATTTTGGGAGTAATCGCTGAATCGTTTAAGAGCATAAATATAATTTCAACAGTATCATTGAAATATTAATGATAAATTAAATGATTACTCTGAATATTAATGATACTTAAAAGAATTTAATGCAATACCATGTAATTGTCTCAATATTTACAATTTTATTTAAATTATTATCACGATTAAAATTTCATTGACTCTCTTTAATATTTCAGTTATTATTTGATTATTTTGCACTCATTGAAATGTTGACAAAAATATCCAAATTTAGATAGTCATCATTGAAACATTGAAAGATATTGAACAAAATATGATGATGGTGAACAAATGAAATTTTGACTATTGATTTTCTGAGGCCATCCATTGAAATATCGACAGAATAAATAAAATTTGGACAATAATCATTGAAATATTGAAAGGCATGATGACATTTTGGAAATATCAATTGAAATTTAGCAGGAACAGTTGAAATATTTGAAATATTGGCAGTAATTATTGAAATTGAATGCGTGAGTTAAAAACTGGACACATTCCTAAAGAGGAAGACTGTGGGAAACTAAAAAAACAAAAAAAAAAAGGGAAAACAGATCGTAGTACAAGAAAAGTTAAAAGTGATAATTTGTAGCCATAGATGATACACACTCACTGATAATATATACATTTTTTAATATAACTGGTATAAATAAAAAAGGGACGAAGTTTATTTTTAAAATAAAGTAAAACGATAAAATGAAAAATTAAATAATTAATAATACTTTGAAAGTATTCATTAAAATATTGAGAAAATAAATAAAATTTTGACAATACTCATTAAAATATTGAATGGAATATTAGATAATTCAGCATTGACAATTGAAACGTTGACTGTAATAATAATTGAAATTTGTCAATAACAAAATAATAATTCAGTAAGTATTTTAACATGTTTTAATATATATGACAGATAAGATATAAATAACAAAGAAACGAAACAATTTGACTGTATTAATTGCAAAATTGACAGTAATACTTGTAATATTATAATTGTGATAGTAACAATTATGTCATAGTATTCAGATAGTCATTTTGAGATTATTCACAACTTCTTGGAATTTTGAGCAAAAATGAAAATAGAAGTTTTGAGAAAAACAATTGAAAGTAAACTGTAACAATTGCAAAATTGACAGTAATACTTGTAATATTATAATTGTGATAGTAACAATTATGTCATAGTATTCAGATAGTCATTTTGAGGCTATTGACACAACTTTTTGGAATTTTGAGAAAAAATGAAAATAGAAATTTTGAGAAAAACAATTGAAATTTAACTGTAACAATTGCAAAATTGACAGTAATACTTGTAATATTATAATTGTGATAGTAAAGCAATTATGTCATAGTATTCAGATAGTCATTTTGAGATTATTCACAACTTCTTGGAATTTTGAGAAAAAATGAAAATAGAAATTTCGAGAAAAACAATTGAAATTTAACTGTAACAATTGCAAAATTGACATTAATAATTGTAATATTAACACTACTAAAACAATAATTGATATTTTGAGAGTAATCATTGAAGTATTAGCAACATAATTAAAATTTTGACAGTATCATTAAAATATTCACAATAATAATATTCAAATCAATATAATACATACAATATAATTGTCTTATAATATAATTTCTATATTATAATATCTAATATCAAATATCTATAATTTCAATATTTACAATTTAATTCAAATTATTATACATTACGATTCAAATATTATTGACCATCTTTAAAATTTCAGTGATTATTCTGTTCTCATTAAAATGTTAACACAAAAAAAAACAAATTTGGATAGTAATAATTGAAATATTGAAAGATATTAACCAAAATATGATACTAATATTTGAAAAAATGGAAAATTGTAGAAGAACGAATGAAAAATTGAAGAATAATAATTGGAAATAGAAAAGAAAAACTATGGAAAATTAGAGCAATTGAAAAATTGTAAACTAATCATTGAAGAATACAGAAAAAATGCCAATAATTGATTGAAAAGTTGTAGAATAATAATTAAAACTTGATGATTGCAGAAAAATTATTGGGAAATACTAAATACACGAAAATTTTCATATTCCGTTTGAGAAATTGAGAAATTCGTGTACAACACATTCAACAAACACATGAATTTATAGAAGAATGGTTGAAAAATTGTAGAATAGCCAATTAAAATTGAAAAGCCAATGAATAATTGTTGAGAAATTGAAAAATTGTAAACGAATCAATGAAACAATGGATTCATGGACAATTATAAATAAATGATTGAAACATTAATGAGTATTGAAAAAATATTCATTACTGCAGAAGAATTATAACAAAATTAAATAAAAAATGAAATTATACAAAAATGATCGAAAAATTGTAGAATGATAATTAAATACTGAAATGCAGTAGAACTGTAAAAACTGTGGAACTAATTCGTCTAATTAGTGAAAAATTTCAGTGATTATTTTGTTCTCATTGAAATGTTAACACAAAAAAAAAACAAATTTGGATAGTAATAATTGAAATGTTGAAAGATATTAACCAAAATATGATACTAATCTTTGAAAAAATGGGAAATTGTAGAAGAATGAATGAAAAATTGAAGAATATTAATTGGACATAGAAAAGAAAAACTATGGAAAATTAGAGCAATTGAAAAATTGTAAACTAATCATTTAACACTATAGAAAAATTGCCAATAAGTGATTGAAAAGTTGTAGAATAATAATTAAAACTTGATGATTGCAGACAAATTATTAGGAAATATAAATAAAATAATAAGGAAAATTAATTAAAAAAATTTGTAAAACAGTTTTGAGTTATGTATAAAATGATTTTTGCAAAATTTCTTGCTATTTTACAAATTTGGACGATTTTTTTTAAATTTTGGTCGTATGTGATTACAAAAATTGTGTACCATTTCTAGGCACCTTGGGTATTGGATGCTGCTTACAAATTTTAGGAAATTACAGAAAAACTCGTTTGCTTACCAATTACCATCAAAGGTAGTTACTACTTACTAATTATAACTTCAACATGCAACGAATTGTTTTATAAGTCTAAACAAGTGATTACTTACAGAGCAATAATTCGATTAAAATTCTTAATTAGTACTACAATACTCACATTTCAAATGTTTGCTGGCGTCCGGACTCTGCTTCTCATTATTTTTATCCTTTAATCTCGTAATTAAAACTTGTTTAATTGAAGTTTCCGAATACAGGATGTAACAGAAGAAAATTACTGCGCCCTGTAATTAAAAATTACGCTCAATTACGGATTGCCGAACAACTCCAAGAGTCGTACTTTACCATAAGTACTATGAGGGTGCTGAATATGTAATGGCAGAGGATATTTTCGGGGTAGTTTATGAACACGATGCTGCTTAAAATCATCACAGCTATGGAGCAGAACACCAGTGCAGATCTCTTGAGCAGTTTCAGTCTGAAATAAGTAAAATGATAGAAAATGCAATGAATTTAGATATTCCTGAAAAGAAAAGAGAGAAGAAAAGAGATTTTTTTAAAATTTTCATTTTAGGAAGAATTAACGTCCAAAGCAATGAAATTAGACAATGGATTTTTTCCTTTTTCAGTTTAGGAAGAATTTACGTCCAAAGCAATGAAATTAGATACAGGATTTTTTTCCCTTTTCAGTTTAGGAAAAAATTACGTCCAAAGTAGTAAAATTAGATAAAGGATTCTTTCCCTTTTCAGTTTAGGAAGAAATTACAACAAAAGTAATGAAATTAGATACAGGATTTTTTTTACTTTTTACTTTAGGAAGAATTTACGTCCAAAGCAATGAAATTAGATAAAGGATTTTTTTCCCTTTTCAGTTTAGGAAAAAATTACGTCCAAAGTAATAAAATTAGACAAAGGATTCTTTCCCTTTTCAGTTTAGGAAGAAATTACAACAAAAGTAATGAAATTATATACAGGATTTTTTTTACCTTTCCCTTTAGGAAGAATTTACGTCCAAAACAATGAAATTAGATAAAGCATTTTTTTTCAATTTTCAGTTTAGGAATAATTTACGTCCAAAGCATTGACAATAATTAATATAAAATCTTCATTTTGCTTAAAAGGACTGAATTTCGTTTATTTCATATGTTTCACCAAACAAACTATAAATTTAATGAAATTAGATGTATAATAATGAAATTAAATTCAATTCAATAAGAGTAATGAATTTACGGGTCTGTGTTTAATTTTCATAAAATCATATTGCACTGCGCGATGAATATTTACTTGTTTGAGTTCAAATGAATGCAAAAATTAACCGCAAACAAATACTAGGTGCATTCAATTTAGAAAATAAACGTTGTCCCTTTCATTTATAATTAGATGTTATTCACGCGTTTGAATTTCGAAATAATAATATTATTTATTAAAATAATAAAGTAAATTGTGTATAGCGACATACGTTTTTATTTATAGTTATTATTTTATATAATTAATAACAATAAAAATATAATTCCCATTGAGTTCAAAATACAATATAATTAAGCAACTAGTTGAAAAAAAATCAGAAATATTTTAAAATTTGGCACTAAGCATTGAAATTTTTACAGTGTTCAATGAAATTTTGGCAGTGATCATGGAATCTTTGCAAATAATTGAAAATTTGCCAGAAATAATAAGAAATTGCAATAAAAATGGAAGTTTTGGCATACTAATACAAATTTTTACAGAAATTATTGAAAATTATACAGTTATTTTTGAAACTTGTACAGTAACATAGCAATGTAGTTAAATAATTGAAAATTTGTCAGAATGATTTTAAAATTAGCTACTAAACATTGAAAATTTTAGTGATCAATGAAATTTAGGCAATAATTATGAAATATATGCAAAACATTGATAATTTGTCAGAAATAATAAGAAATTACACTAAAAATTGAAATTTTGACATACTAATACAAATTTAAACTTACATTATTGAAAATTATACAGTAATTTTTTAAACTTAAGCAGTAACAAAGCAATGTAGACAAAATAATTGAAAATTTGATAGAATTATTTCAAAATATGGCACAAATCATTGAATATTTTACAGTGGATCAATAAAACTTCAGCAGTGACCATGCAATATATGCAAAAAATTGAAAATATGTCAGAAATAACCAGAAATTACAGTAAAAATTGAAATTTTGGCATACTGATACAAATTTTTACTGAAATTATTGAAAATTATACAGTAATTTTAGAAACATAAACAGTAACATAGTAAAGTGGACAAAATAATTGAACATTTGACAGAAATATTTTAAAATTTGGCACTAATCATCGAAATTTTTACAGTGATCAATGAAATTTTGGCAGTGATTATGAAATATTTGCAAATAATTAAAAATTTGTCAGAAATAATAAGAAATTTGAGTAAAAATTGAAAATTTGGCATACTAATACAATTTTGAACTGAAATTATTAAAAATTTTACAGTAATTTTTGAAACTTGAACAGTAACATAGCAATGTAAACAGAATAATTGAAAATTTGACAGAAATATTTTAAAATTTGGCACTAATCTTTAAAATTTTTACTGTGAACAATGAAATTTTGGCAATGATCATTGAATATTTGCAAATGATTGAAAATTTGTCAGAAATAATCAGAAATTACAGTAAAAATATAAGTTTTGGCATGCTAATACAAATTTTTATTGAAATTATTGAAAATTATACAGTAATTTTTGAAACTTGAACAGTAAAATAGTAATGTAGACAAAATAACTGAAAATTTGACAGATATATTTTAAAATTTGGCTCTAATCATTGCAATTTTGACAGTGATCAATGAAATTTTGGCAGTGATCATGAAATATTTGCAAATTAATCGAAAATTTGTCAGAAATAATAAGAAATTACAGTAAAAATTTAAATTTTGGCATACTAATATAAATTTTTATTGAAATTATTGAAAATTATACAGTAATATTTAAAACTTGAACAGTAATATAGCAATGTGGATTAAATAATTGAAAATTTGACAGAAATATTTTAAAATTTGGCACTAATCATTGCAATTTTTACAGTCATCAATAAAATTTTGGCAGTGATTATGGAATATTTGCAAATAATTGAAAATTTGGCAGAAATAATACGAAATTACAGTAAAAATTGAAATTTTGGCATACTAGTACAAGTTTTTACTGAAATTATTGTATATTTTACAGTAATTTTTGAAACTTGAGCAGTAACATAACTATGTAGACAAAATAAGTGAAAATTTGACAGAAATATTTTAAAATTTTACACAAATCATTGCATTTTTCACAGTGATCAATGAAATTTTAGCAGTGATCCTGGAATATTTGCAAATAATTGAAAATTTGTCAGAAATAATACGAAATTACAGTAGAAATTGAAATTTTGGCATACTAATACAAATTCTATGTGAAATTATTGAAAATTAAACAGTATTTTTTGAAACTTGAACAGTAACATAGCAATGTAGACAAAATAACTAAAAATTTGACAGAAATAGTAAGAAATTACAGTAAAAATTGAAATTTTGGCATACTAGTACAAATTTTCACTGAAATTATTGAAAATTTTACAGTAATTTTTGAAACTTAAACAGTAACATAGCAATGTAGACAAAATAATTGAAAATTTGACTGAAATATTTTAAAATTTGGCACTAATCATTGACATTTTGACAGTGAACAATGAAATTTTGGCAGAGATCATGGAATATTTGCAAATAATTGAAAATTTGTCAAAAATAATAAGAAATTCCAGTCACGTTTAAATTTTGGCATACTAATACAAATTTTTATTGAAATTATTAAAAATTTTACAGCAATTTTTGAAACTTGAACAGTAACATAGCAATGTAGACAAAATAATTAAAAATTTGGCAGAAATATTTTAAAATTTGGCACAAATCATTGAATTTTTTACAGTGATCAATGAAATTTTGGCAGTTATCTTGGAATATGTGCAAATAATTGAAAATTTGTCAGAAATAGTAATAAATTACAGTAATAATTGAAATTTTGGCATACTAATACAAATTCTATATAAAATTATTAACAATATACAGTAATTTTTGAAACTTGAACAAACAGTAACATCGCAATGTAGACAAAATAATTGAAAATTTGGCAGAAATATTTTAAAATTTGACACAACTCATTGAAATTGTTACAGTGATCAATGAAATTTTGGCAGTGATCAAGGAATATTTGCAAATAATTGATTTTTTTCAGAAATAATCAGAAATTACAGTAAAAATTGAAATTTTGCAATATCAATACAAAGTTTTACTGAAATTATTGAAAATTTTACAGTAATTTTTGAAACTTGAACAGTAACATAGCAATGCAGACAAAATAATTGAAAATTTGACAGAAATATTTTGAAATTAGGCACTAATCATTGAAATTTTGACAGTGAACAATGAAATTTTCGCAGTGATCAAGGAGTATTTGGAATGAATTGAAAATTTGGCAGAAATAATAAGAAATTACAGTAAAAATTGAAATTTTGGCATACTAATACAAATTTTTACTGAATTTATTGAAAATTATATAGAAATTTTTGAAACTTGCACAGTAAGATAGCAGTGTTGACAAAATAATTGAAAATTTTACAATTTTTTTTTAAATTTAGGCACTCATCGTTGAAAATTTTACAGTGATCAATGAAATTTTGGCAGTGATCATGGAATATATGCAATAAATTGAAAATATGGCAGAAATAATAAGAAATTACAATAAAAAATGAAATTTTGGCATACTGGTACAAGTTTTTACTGAAATTAATGAAAATTTTACAGTAACTTTTGAAACTTGAACAGTAACATAGTAATGTAGATAAAATAATTGAAAATTTGGCAGAAATATTTTAAAATTTGGCACTAATCATTGAAATTTTTACAGTGATCAATGAAATTTTGGCAGTGATCATGGAATATTTGCAAATAATTGAAAATTTGTCAGAAATAGTAACTAATCCAAAGTTTAACTGAAAATATTGAAAATTTTACAGAATTTTTTGAAAATTGAACAGTAATATCGCAATGCAGACAAAATAATTAAAAATTTGAGAGAAATATTTTAAAACTTGGAACTCATTATTGAAATTTTTATAGTGATCAATGAAAAATTGGCACTGATCATGCAATATTTGGAAATAATTGAAAATTCGTCAGAAATAATAAGAAATTACAGTAAAAATTGAATTTTTGGAATACTAATACAAATTTTTACTGAATTTATTGAAAATAATACAGTAATTTTTGAAACTTGAACAGTAACTTAGTAATGTAGACAAAATAACTAAAAATTTGACTGAAATATACTAAAATTTGGGACTAATCATTTAAATTTTTACAGTGATCAATGAAATTTTGGCAGTAATCATGAAATATTTGCAAATATTTGAAAATTTGTCAGACATAATCAGAAATTACAGTAAAAATAGAAATTTTGGAATACTAGTACAAGTTTTTACTGAAATTATTGAAAATTTTACAGTAATTTTTGAAACTTGAACAGTAACATAGCAATGTAGACAAAATTATTGAAAATTTGGTAGAAATATTTTAAAATTTGGCATTAATCATTGAAATTTTTACAGTGATCATTGAAATTTCGGCAGTGATCCTGGAATATTTACAAAAAAACCTTACAAAGAAATTAAATTTAAAAGTTAAAAAAATGTATTAAAAGTTATGCCTGAAAATTTGGCAATGTCAAATGGATATTTCTCAGGCTAATTAATAAACGCAAAGAATCCAATTTATTCCGTAATTATTACAATTATATGCTCACCGAATTCTCAATGGTTCAGACGTTTTCTCGTACTTCAAATTAATCCTGGTTAACTTATTCGTGACTATGTAAAAAAGTACGAAATATAAGAGCACAATTATGGAGCAGCAGACTATGAATATGTTGAAGGAGAGTGTCCCATGGATGAGCCACCAGGACTCTATCCTGGTGTTCATGGTGAGGTGTGCCATATGGTTGCCGAAAACAGCTATCATGGGGGCCCCTGAAACCAAAAAAATCAAAACAAAAAAAATTATTTGGCTGTTTTAAATTCACAGTTGAGAATTGTATCTGTGTTCAAATTCATTCAATAATTTTAAATCTATTCAAACATTTTGCAAACGTTTTTGCAAAGAATTTCGTAATTGAATTTCAACAAGAGATAATAATAATAATAATAATATTTATTTTGCGAAGAACTTTGGAAAGAATTTTGTAATTAAATTTACCACGAGATGGTCGTATCTGTTGTCAAATTCATTCAATAATTTTAAATCCATTCAAACATTTTGCAAACGATTTTTGAAATAATTTTGTAATTGAATTTCAACAAGAGATGATAATAATAATAATAATATTTATTTTGCAAAGAATTTTGGAAAGAATTTTGTAATTGAATTTCACCACGAGATGGTTGTATCTGTGTTCAAATTCATTCAATAATTTTAAATCCATTCAAACATTTTGCAAACGATTTTGGAAAGAATTTTGTAATTGAATTTCAACAAGAGAAGATAATAATAATAATAATATTTATTTTGCAAAGAATTTTGGAAAGAATTTTGTAATTGAATTTACAACGAGATGGTTGTATCTCTGTTCATATTCATTCAATAATTTTAAATCCATGCAAACATTTTGCAAACGATTTTGCAAAGAATTTTGTAATTGAATTTCAACAAGAGATGATAATAATAATAATATTTATTTTGCACAGAATTTTGGAAAGAAATTTAACAGTAACCACTGGTTTTGGTTGTCTGTGGCTAAATTTGTCAAAAAATTCTGGAGCAACAAACTTCTAAGGATCAACTCTTAAGATTACGTGTACATCTCAAGTATTATTATGATTATTATTATACTTTAAGGACCTGTTATGATCAGCACTACAGTCTGTTTGACGCTCTTCATCCTCGGAAGCTGCACAAGTTCTGAGTAGATGATGAGAAGATTGCTTAGCTGGGATGACATGCCAGTGAGCAAGAAGCTCTCCAGAAGACTCATGACGGTGAGGTAAGTATTCTGAAAAATAATTGTTCAAAATGAAAATATTAAAAAATTAGAATTAAAAATATTAGAATTATTAGAATTGAAAGTATTAAAAGAATAATTTGAATGAAGAATGAAGTTAATGATACATTTGTTTATGGTTTTGTGGTTGATCTTCATATTAAGGTGAATGTTATTCTAATTTTGTTGAATTTGTTTTTGCGTTAAAGAAGTACAACAAATTCCACAAAATTATTTAAATCATTTGTTACTGAAAAATTGAAAATGTTTTCCATATTTTTATTGTTATCGAGGAAACAAAATTTTAATATTGGGTTCAAAGTTAATTATAAATTTGTGTTATGATTGTTCCTCACATTAACGTAAAGATTATTACAATTTTGTTGAATTTGTTTTTGCATTAAGGAAGTACAAGAAATTTAACACAATTATTTAAATCATTTGTTACTAAAAATTGAAACCACTCAATTTTTTCCCACTAATAAAACTGCTGTGTAAAGATTCATGTTAAATGTAATTGATATTACGTTTCTATACGATCATAAAATACTTTCCATTCAAAATCACAGGACTAACAGTCGTTTACTGTTATCCCCTGTTCCATGTAAAACAGACTTGGGAGCTTTATTGGCGAGATTTTAGGGACTATAAATTCCACGGCTATATTTCACCCTGTTATTTCGGGGTGAATTTAAGGGCGCACTCACGAGATCTCGGGGTGTTGAACTTACTTAGCTTCGCGGGCATAACTCACACCAAGTGCAGTGGAGGGTTTCAGGGTGTATTTAGTACTGAGGACGCAGCTTAGTCTCAATAATTGCAAAAAACTGGACAGAGTTGTGTGTTTATGCCCTCGAGATTTAAGGGCTGTTTTTGTGTCCAGCCAGAAAAACGTAGACGACGAGAAATATTTCTTGGCGCTGATGAACGTTGAATTGTTGCTTTTAACACTTGTTTCTACTTTTGCAAAAGTGAGTAATTCAATATTTTGAATTATTTCTGGTTTTTAATATCAATAATTTTTGATAAAAACTCTTATTGTACACCTGTTATGCACGTTATTGTTATACCTAAATTATATTTAGGCAATTACCTAATTGTAAAATAGGGATATTTTTTATCGGTGATGTATACCAAGAGCATGTATACAAATTTTCAGAAGATTTATCTTCAGGCATACTGTATACAAATCTGGCATAAAATTTTCAAAATATCCAACAGATAAATTTTCAGAAATTTCAGTGGCTGATAACTTCAACTCGGAAAGTTAATGTTCAATTTTCTCACTTCTTTGAGAAATAGTAGCGCTCACATTTTTAGAGGATTTATCTTAGGGCATACTGTATACAGATCTGGTATCAAATTTTTAAAATATCAATTAGATAAATTTTCAGAAATATCAGTAACTGATAACTTTTACTGGTCAACTTTTTACAGTAACAGTTACAGTAAAAATTGAAATTTTGGCATACTAATACAAATTTTTACTAAAATTATTAAAAAATTTACAGTAATTTTTAAAACTACAACAGTAACATAGCAATGTTGAGAAAATAATTGAAAATTTGAGAGAAATATTTTAAAAATTGGCACTAATCATTGAAAATTTTACAGTGATCAATGAAATGTTTGCAGTGATCCTGAAATATTTGCAAATAATTGAAAATTTGTCAGAAATAATAAGAAATTACAGTAAAAATTGAAATTTTGGCATACTAATACAAATTTTTACTGAAATTATTGAAAATTATACAGTAATTTTTGAAACTTGAACAGTAACATAGCAATGTGGACAAAATAATTGAAAATTTTACAGAAATATTTTAAAATTTGGCATTAGTCATTGAAATATTTACAGTGATCAATGAAATTTTGGCAGTGATCCTGAAATATTTGCAAATAATTGAAAATTTGTCAGAAATAATAAAAAAATTATAGTAAAAATTGAAATTTTGGCATACTAATACAAATTCTATCTGAAATTATTAATACTTATACAGTAATTTTTTGAAACTTAAACAGTAACATAGCAATGTAGACAAAATAATTGAAAATTTTACAGAAATATTTTACAATTTAGCATTAGTCATTGAAATTTTTACAGTGATCAATGAAATTTTGGCAGTGATCATGGAATATTTGCAAATAATTGAAAATTTGTCAGATATAATAAGAAATTACAGAAAAAATAGATATTTTGAAATAATCACTTACTTCGATTAAGTCCATATAGCCCAATGTTAGATCCCATTTGAGAATGCATGACCAGTCATGAAATCTGGTGTGAAGGCAGATTTCAGAAAGCCGTACAAATGCCACAAATTTGGAATGGAGAAAGCAGGAATAACACGACACAAATATTTATGAAATTTTTAATGTCAATTTCCAAAAAAGAATCGAAAATTGAGAAACTGTAATTGAAAATTGACAATATTCATTGGAACGTGCAAAATTCTGAACGTTGAAGTGAAAATAATAAAATTGTTAACATGAATCTAAAATTTTACTGGAAATTGCAAAAAATGTACTGGAATTAATGACAAGTACATGAATTATCATTCATCGATAATTAAGGACTGTAAATTTCATATTTATGAAATTTTTAATGTCAATTTCCAAAAAAAGAATCGAAAATTGAGAAACTGTAATTGAAAATTGACAATATTCACTGGAACGTGCAAAATTCTGAACGTTGAAGTGAAAATAATAAAATTGTTAACATGAATCTAAAATTTTACTGGAAATTGCAAAAAATGTACTAGAATTAATGAAACGATTGGAACGGGCAAAATTCTGAATGTTGCAGTGAAAATCATAAAATTGTTAACATGAATCTAAAATTTTACTGGAAATTGCAAAAAATGTACTAGAATTAATGAAACGATTGGAACGTGCAAAATTCTGAACGTTGCAGTGAAAATCATAAAATTGTTAACATGAATCTAAAATTTTACTGGAAATTGCAAAAAATGTACTGGAATTAATAAAATTTTCAATAAAAGATGTCTTATATTCATCGATAATTAAGAAACTGTAAATTTCATATTTATGAAATTTTTAATGTCAATTTCCCAAAAAAGAATCGAAAATTGAGAAACTGTAATTGAAAATTGACAATATCATTGGAACGTGCAAAATTCTGAACGTTGTAGTGAAAATCATAAAATTGTTAACATGAATCAAAAATTTTACTGGAAATTGCAAAAAAAAGTACTGGAATTAATGAAATTTTCAATAAAAGATCTCTTATATTCATCGATATTTAAGAAACTGTTACGCGTCAATAATTTCGATTTTCCTGTATCTTCCTGCTTTGCTCCAGTAACGTTTATTTACACAACTCAGCACATTCTTGTGCGTCCCCGCTAGTCGAAGGGGCCTCTGTAAGGGACCGGGCGCTTATGTCATTCATTAGTACGTATTTATCCAGCAAGCCGATTAGTTCCTCATAGCAGTAAATAGTGCCTGTAGTTACGTAGAATTAAGTAATGTAAGTACACCTTCGTAGATTGCACGGTAGAATAAGGTAGAAAAAAACTAACAAGTAGAGAGACTTAAATGCCATCGTCGTATATGGGATCCTGCACTCTACAATTATGAATCGCACATATGTTGCGGGATGTGTCTAGGAGGAGGTTGGGGACGCCGGTGTTATTGCCAGCTATTTTCGGATAGTAAGACCCCATCTCTTACTCCTGGCCGGGCATAGGTTCCGTCCTCATGGGGTGAGTTTGAGTAGTCCCTGAGGAGCATTCGATTATGGCAATATTGCCCACCGTGCATATGGGATCCCCAACTCTACATTTATGAATCGCACATTGTGCGGGATGTGTTCAGGGGCATCTTGGGGTCAACGGTATTTTTACCTACTATTCATGGATAGTAGACCCTAATTTTCATAACTCCTGGCCGGGCATATGTTCCGTCCTCAGGGGTGAGTTTGAGTAGTCCCTGGGGAGCATTCGTAATATGCAGTCTGTGTACATGTATATGTATATGTAGATATATGTGTATGTGCATGTATATATTCATCACTTCTTCGGAAGGGTGCTTACTGAGCTTTGGCTCAGGAATATCTTCTCTTCGTTACAGAATCGTGCCGCTCTCGCCAAGCCTTGACACGTCGTAGCCCATCTATGTGCCCCAATTATATTCACATAATAATAATTAATGTATTTTAATAATAAATATGTTCTAAGAGTTCGTTTTGTGTTAAAGGCGTATTAAACTTGCTCTTAATCACGTCACTTTTCACCACTCAAATTATCGGCCTGACAAAACTATAATTGTAAATTAGCATTAATCACGCAAAGTGCAAAATTTTGATAAAAATTTAAACACAGCGTTGAAAATTATAAAATTCTCAGCAAGAACTTAAAATTTTGCTGGAAATTGATTTTTTTTTATTGGAACTGACGAAATGTTCAACGACAATTATCAGAAATTAGCAATATTCATTGAAAAGTTAATAATGTTGATTGTGAATTAAACATGGCATTAAAATTTTTAAAAATCTCTTGCAAAATTTAAAATTCTGTTGGCAATTGCAATTTTTTTATTGGAACTGATGAAATTTTCAATGAAAGTTATCGGAAATTACCAATATTCATTGGAAAGTGCACAATTTTGATTATATATTAAACATGGCACTAAAATTTTTAAAATTGTCATCAAGTAAATTTAGAGTTTAGCCTTCAAAGGTTGGAAAACATAATTAATGAAAACGTAAGAAAAATTTATGTTGTTAATAATTGTGCGAGATTTGTGCCAGGCATCCAAAAATGTATACCTGATGGGCTTAAAAAAAAGGAAGACATGTATTTTTAGTTTAGTAGTTTATTTCTTAGATTGTTTTGTTCTTTGTTGTATAATGTTATCATTTAATATTACAAGAATGAATAAATTATATTATAATAATATTTCGTTAACACTTTAATTACAATTATTGGTGCAAATTGAAATTGTTTATTGTAAACTTGATTTTGATTATTCTCAATTTGAAATTGAAAATCTCATTTAGAAATTGTTAGATCTCAAATTGAATTTGTTTCAATTCAATTTGGATTTGATTCTTTCCAATTTGAAATTGATTGTTTCCAATTTAAAATTGATTGGTCTCAATTTGAATTTGTTACTTCCCAAATTGAAATTGATTGGTCTCATTTTGAACTTGAATAGGTATAGAGGTCAAATTTTCAGGGGATTTATCTTCAGGCATACTATATACAAATCTGGGATAAATTTTTTTAAATATCCAACTGATATATTTTCAGAAGTTTCAGTGACTGATAACTTATACTGGTCAACTCGGAAAGTTAATAGCTCGATTTTCTCACTTATTTGAGATATACTAGAGGTCAATTTTTTAAGGGATTTTTGTTCAGGTATATTGTATACAAATCCAGCATAAAATTTTCAAAATATCTATAAGATAAATATCAGCGACTGATAACTTATACAGGTCAACTCGGAAATTTAGAAGCTCGATTGTTTTATATATTTAAGATATACTAGTGGTCAAATTTTCACAAGATTTATCTTCAGGCATATTGTATATATATCTGGCATAATTTTTTTTAAATATCCTACAGAATTTTTTAAAGAAATTTCAGTGACTGATTACTTATACTGGTCAACTCGGACCTCGATTTTCTTACTTATTTGAGACATATTCGTGGTCAAATTTCAAGAAGATTTATCTTCAGGCATACTGTATACAGATCAGGCATAAAATTTTCAAAATATCCAACAGATGAATTTTCAGAAAATTCAGTGGCTGATAATTGAAGCTGGAAAACTCGGAAAGTTAACAACTCGATTTTCTCACTTATTTGAGACATGCCTGTGGTCAAATTTTCAAAGAATTTATCTTCAGGTATTGTATTCAGATCTGGCATAAAATTTTCAAAATACTTAACAGATGAATTTTCAGAAATTTCAGTGTCTGATAATTTAAACTGGAAAAGTCGAAAAGCTATCAATTCGATTTTCCTACTTATTTGAGACATGCCTGTAGTCAAATTTTTAGAGGATTTATCTTCAGGCATACTGTATACATATCAGGCATAACATTTTCAAAATATCCATGAATAAATTTTTCAGAAATTTCAGCGACTGATATCTTATACTGGTCAACACGAAAAGTTAATAGGTAGATTTTCTCACTTATTTTAGACATCCTCATGGTCAAATTTGCAGATGATTTATCCTAAGGCATACTGTGTTCAGATCTGTCATAAAATTTTCAAAATATCCATGAGATAATTTTTAGAAATTTCAGTGACTGATAACTTATACTGGTCAACTTGGAAAGTTAATAGCTCAATTTTCTTACTTATTTCAGTTATGCTATTGGTCAAATTTCCATAGGATTTATTTTCAGGCATACTGTATACAGATCTGGCATAAAATTTTCAAAATATATATGAGATAAATTTTCAGAAATTTCATTGACTGATATCTTATACAGGTCAACTCAAAAAGTTAATAGCTCGATTTTCTCACTTATTTGAGATATTCTAGTAGTCAAATATTCAGGGGATATATCTTCGGGTATACTGTATACAAATCTGGTATAAAATTTTCAAAATATCCTACAGATAAATTTTCAAAAATTTCAGTGTCTGATAACTTATACTGGTCAACTCGGAAAGTTAATAACTCGATTTTCTCACTTATTTGAGACATAGTAGTAGTCAAATTTTCAGAGGATTTATATTTAGGCATACTGTATACAAATCTGGTATAAAATTTTCAAAATATCTAGCAGATAAATTTTCAGAATTTTCAGTGACTGATAACTTATACAGGTCAACTCGAAAAGTTAATGGCTCGAATTTCTCACTTAATTGAGACATACTAGTGGTCAAATTTTCAGAGAATTAATATTTAGGCATACTGTATACAGATCTGGCATAAAATTTTCAAAATACCCAACAGATGAATTCTCAGAAATTTCAGTGGCTGATAATTTAAACTGGAAAACTCGAAAGCTAATAACTCGATTTTCTCACTTCTTTGAAACATTAAGATGTTCTCCTAGATTAAATCTTCTTGTGTACCACTTTCTATTCTATAACTGTAGCCAACATATTGTAGCTTTTTCAATGATCTTCTAGCTTCTATTGACTTGTTTGCATATTTGATTTTCATATAAGAACTTTTCTACTATTTTCACTATTTTCACATAATATCACACTATTTCACATTATTTCACACTATTTCACATTATTTCACACTATTTTCATATAAGTGTCACTTTACTTTTGAAGCAATTGGTATTGAACTATGCTTACAGAATTTCTTCATCTTCAATTGTATTTTTCTATATAATGCAGCTAGTTTTGTATCACTTAAGTTTTTAATCAAATTAATACTTTCCTTGCTAATATCTTGATGAAACATTTTATTATTATTATAAATGTAGATTATGTATGATTACTCTTGTTTTGTTTCATATGTATATTTCATCAGTTTCCTGATACGTGTTTCGTGTTATTCAGCCATTTTCTAAGGATTCTATTTACAAATTGATTGATGACTTGATTGATGACATATTGGCACATTCAGTTCAAATAAATCCCTGCTATACAAATTTCAAAAAAATCATCTGATATGATTCCAGCATTTCTTCAGACACTTCCAACACATTGACACATTCAGTTCAAAAAAATCCCTGCTATAAAAAATCATCAGATATGATTACAGCATTTCTTCATCTTCAATTGTGTTTTTCTATATAATGCAGCTAGTTTCGTATCACTTAAGTTTTAAATAAAATTAATACTTTCCTTGCTAATATCTTGATGATACATTTTATTATTATTATAAATGTAGATTATGTATAATTACTCTTGTTTTGTTTCATATGCATACTTCATCAGTTTCCTGACACTTGTTTCGTGTTATTCAGTCATTTTCAACGGACTATATTTACAATTTGATTGATGACTTGATTGATGACACATTAGCACATTCAGTTCAAATAAATCACTGCTATAAACATATTTAAAAAATCATCACACATGACATGCATTTTAGACATCCTCATTGTCAAAGTTTTAGAAGATTTATCTTAAGGCATACTGTATACAAATCTGGCATAAAATTTTCAAAATATCCAGCAGATAACTTTGCAGAAAGTTTAGTGACTGGTAATATAAGAGCATATTTTATTTATTATAGTATTTATTATATTTAATATAATGAACTTTAATTCTCTTATATAACAAAATAAATGTTTCAGTATTAAAAAAAAGGTGGCAGGTGGCTTACGTAGTCCATAATTTTAGGGGTTTCGAAAGGTTTGGGAAAGTTACACATGCTAAAATATTTGTTCCAGAGGAATGTATTCGTGCATACGTTCAGAATTCCACCTGTTAACAGTTTTATTTTTTTTAAATTTCAATAAGTTGTGAAGTTAACACATGACTTGTTAATCAGGCGAAGCCTTTGGGATTTATACCCCATTTTCCAATTTTCCAAACAGCGTTAAACATACAAACGGTAAATATCGGAACGTCGGACTTTATAATTGGGTAAACAATATTAATTGAAGTTAAATATGCTATTTGTTTCATTTCCAGTGGACAGCGAGCTTTGCGTATTTCCCAGTCTCTGCAGTGCCATCAATAATTATATGTGCACAAAAATAAACATCGTTATAAATAATACAGATATTTTACTAATTTAAAGTTATTATTTATATATAATTATTGTGTTTATTGTATTATATTGTTTATATTGTTTATAAAAGATTAGTTATTTTAGGTTGACTTACTGTCAAAATTTCAATTACTTCTGTAAAAATTGCATTGGTAACTATCAATATTTAAAGTATTTCTGTAAAAATGTCAATTATTCTGTCAAATATTACTGATCACCTACCAATCTGTCAAATATTTGTGAAATGTCAATCAAATGTCAAGTATTATTGACTATCTATCAAAATTTTAGTTATTCTGTCAATTATCATTTACGAACTGTCAAAATTTCAATTATTTCTGTATTGTGTATAATTGTTTGTATTGTTAGTATAAGTAATATTATTTATTAGTTTTTTTTTGTAAAATTCTTCTTGGTGTTCTTTCTTCTTTGGCTCTTTGGCCTTATTTGTAATAAGTCTGTGTGAATATTAAGCAAATAAAATTCGAATAAATCGTACTTACAGGTGGCACGTCGTCCCATAAAGCATAGACGAAGACGACCATCGATCCCAGGGTGGATGCACAGCACTGGACCTTCAGGAATACCAAGCAGGAGCGCCGATAGTACCAGTAGAAGCTGAGTATCAGTCCTGCTACTGCAGTCAGCAGGGTGCAGATCGAACAGCCGATCAGGATTATGATCTGCTTGGCAGGAATGCTCTCGTCTGCTACCTGCAATTAACATGCCGGTAAAAACAAATCCGCAAGTAACTCAGCAGGAAACGGAAAACTGCCCCCTAGCCATCTATTGTCGGGAAAACCGCCAGGGAATGAGGGAAAACGAATGCTGTGATGGTGCGTTATTTCCCTTTTCAGTCGCTCCTGCAATATTGAAACCATTTACGTGGCACGTGAAAGCGAAAATAAATGTGTAGTTTTTTTCCGGCGTATATTGTCCACGTTATCCGCTTTCCTCGTTACGAAATGAATTTATCGAATGAGAATGTAATGAAAATATGTTTTTTCTTCGTCCGCAGCGGGCGTTAAAAAAAACCTGATTAGATTTTCACGCAAATGCGAAAACGGCGCGCAGCTATCTTCTATTTTCATGAATTCATAATTAATTTAATGCAGAGTTTTTATTATTTTGCGTTGGACTTTTGCGTTCCGTCCGGGAGGCTTAACGTATTAAATTTAATTGCTGAATGCTTCCTGCGTTAACACAGGGTGTAATTGAAATTCGAGAAATAACCCCGAAGGCGCAGAAAAAATGTCCAACGTAGGTACTACGAAGGTCTTCATTTAGTACCTCCTCTAACCAGGAATTTATATATCAGTCCACGATTTTGATGGGATCATGTAATTAAGAAATCCCTTTTACGTTTTGCAACTTTAACAGTTCTTCAATAGTCGGCATTCCAATTTCCAGTAGTAGGATAAACCATGAGGGTTCTGGCTCAATTGACCCACATCGGCGGCGCGAGGTTGATTTGATCGCTCCGATTAAAAATCGCGGATCATTTTAATCGAGATTTTAATAGGGTCAATTGATCCAAAACTCTCATAGTTTACCCTACTTTGCAAACCGTTATGCAAACAAATTAAATTTGCACATAAAACCTACATTTCTCCAAAAACACTTAGATTATTGCAGCAGGTCACGAATTGTAATTATAATTGCACGTGAAACTTTTATTGTTCTATTATTGCAGCAGGTCACGAATTATAATTATAATTGCACGTGAAACCTTCATTGTTCTAAAAACTCTCGGGTTATTGCAGCAGGTAACGACTTGTTAATAAATTTGCACGTGAAACCTTCGTTGTTCTAAAAACCTTTAAGTTATTGCAGCAGGTAAACAATTACATATTAAGCAAAATAATAATAATAATAATAATAATAAATCCTTTATTAGACGTTATAGTACGTGAGGTCACAAAATATAAGTGTATAGAAAGTGGTAACAAGACTAATGAAAGTAATGAAGTAATGAAAGTTTATTAACGAAATCTTCTGTGATTATGTATAAATTTCGCGAGATACAAAGCAATTGCATATTAAGCAAAATAATGAAAGTCTATTAACGAAATTATGTATAAATTTCGTGACATACATAAAATTTTCTCACATTTAACTTTACTATATAGGTAGAGTTATAATCGTTTTTACACATTTTTAATTTTTCCTAATCTTCATAATAAACTATATGGTCTAAACTTGCATCAGTTACAATTTTCTGCAACTTTCTCGATTTTCATTTAAATTTTCTAGGAAACTCCTGAAAGCTTCTGTAGCTTATTGAGCTGTAATGGAATATTTTTAAATTTCTTGTGTTAGTTTCATGAAACTAACTATAAATTTTGTACAAATTGCGATTTTGTGTGTACTAAAATAATAACTTTAATTGAATTCTGTTTAATTTTTACTTATTTTCTAGCAATTTACTTGAGTTGTAATGGAAAATATTTAATTTTTCCCAATTTTCATAATACATAAATTATATGGTCTAAACTTTGAACAGTTACAATTTTCTGCAACTTTCTTGATTTTCATTTAAATTTTCTGGGAAACTCTTCAAAGCTTCTGTAGCTTATTGAGCTGTAATGGAATATTTTTAAATTTCTTGTGTAAGTTTCATGAATCTAACTATAAATTTTGTACAAATTGCTATTTTGTGTGTACTAAAATAATAACTTTTATTGAATTCTGTTAAATTTTTACTTATTTTTTAGCATTTTACTTGAGTTGTAATGGGAAATATTTATTTTTTCCTAATTTTCATAATAATTTATAAGGTCTAAACTTTCAACAGTTACAATTTTCTGCAAATTTCTCAATTTTCATTTAAATTTTCTAGGAAACTCTTGAAAACTTCTGCAGCTTATTGAGCTGTAATGGAATTTTTTTAAATTTCTTGTGTAAGTTTCATGAAATTATCTATAAATTTTGTACAAATTGCTATTTTGTGTGTACTAAAATATAGCTTTTATTGAATTCTGTTTAATTTTTACTTATTTTGTAGCATTTTACTTCAGTTGTAATAGGAAATATATAATTTTTCCTAATTTTCATAATAAATTATATGGTCTAAACTTGCATCACTTACAATTTTCTGCAACTTTCTCGATTTTCATTTAAATTTTCTAGGAAACTCTTGAAAGCTTCTGTAGCTTATTGAGCTGTGATGGAATATTTTTAAATTTCTTGTGTAAGTTTTATGAAATTAACTATAAATTTTGTGCAAATTGCTATTTTGTGTGTACTAAAATAATAACTTATATTGAATTCTGTTTAATTTTTACTTATTTTCTAGCATTTTACTTCATTTGTAATAGGAAATATATAATTTTTCCTAATTTTCATAATAAATTATATGGTCTAAACTTGCATCACTTACAATTTTCTGCAACTTTCTCGATTTTCATTTAAATTTTCTAGGAAACTCTTGAAAGCTTCTGTAGCTTATTGAACTGTAATGGAATTTTTTTAATTTCTTGTGAAGTTTCATGAAATTAACTATAAATTTTGTACAAATTGCCATTTTGTGTGTACTAAAATAATAACTTTTATTGAATTCTGTTTAATTCTTACTTATTTTTTAGCAATTTACTTGAGTGGTAATGAGAAATTTTTAAGGTTTCAAAGTTTAATAACATACGATTCAAAAAATTTTTCATCAAAGCGTGCCATGAAAAATAAACGTATGTCTGAATATAAACTACTGAAGTATTTGGCTGTTAATAAAGAACATTCGAATTTTCATTGATTTCTAATCAAATTCCTATATTCCATACAATTTCCTGAAAGTATTAAAACTTTCAGTACAGTAAAGGAAAATTAAAGTTTGCTTAATATAAAACTTTCGAATTTTCGCAAAATTTTCATTGATTACAAAACAAATTCCTATTTTATTTTCATTATTTTTTAGAATTTCCTGAAACTATTAAAACTTTCAGTACAATAAAAGAAAATTTAAGTTTCCTTAATGTAGAACATTCGAATTTACGCAAATTTTCGTTGATTTGTAAACAAATTCCTATTTTCTGTAGAATTTCCGGAAACTATTAAAACTTTCAGTAAGAAAATTGAAGGAAATTTATAGTTTCTTTAATACAGAACATTCAAATTTACGTAAATATTTATTAGTTCCTAAACAAATTCTTATTTTCTGTAGAACTTCCTGAAACAATTAAAACTTTCAGTACAGTAAAGGAAAATTAAAGTGTCCTTAATATAGAACCCTCGAATTTACGCAAATTTTCATTAATTTCAAAACAAATTCTTCTTTTGTTTTCCTTATTTTGAAGAATATCCTAAAACTATTAAAAATATCACTAAATTGAAAGCAAATTAAAGTTTCCTTAATAAAGAACATTAGAATTTACCCAAACCCTGGTTGATTTCTACCCCAATTACTATTTTCTGTAGAATTTCCTGAAAGTATTAAAACTTTCAGTACTGTGAAGGAAAATTAAAGTTTCCGTACTATAGAATATTCGAATTTATGCAAATTTTCATAGATAAATTAGCATTTTATTTTCATTATATTGCGGAATTTCCTAAAATTATTAACGTTTTCAGTACAGAAAAGGAAATTAAAACTTCCTCACTATAGAACATTTGAATTTACGCAAATTTTGATTAATTGTTTGTTGTCATGTACCTTTTGTATATTATGTAGCTTTTCCGCTAACAAATATTCATTATTATATTATTTCAAAACAAACTCCTAATTTATTTTTCTTATTTTGTAGAATTTCCTGAAACTATTACAGCAATTAGTACAATAAAGGAAAATTAAAGTATCCTTAATACAGAACATTCGAATTTACGTAAATATTCATTGGTTTCCAAACAAATTAATATTTTCTGTAGAATATCCAGGAAATATGAAAACTTACAGAACAGTAAAGGAAAATTAAAGATTTCTTAATATGTTCTACATTACCCAAAGTATCTACAAAGTATTAGCCAAATTTACCCAAATATTTATTGATTTCAAAACAAATTCCTATTTTCTGTAGAATTTCCTGAATTTATTCAAACTTTCAGTACAGAAAAGAAAAATTAAAGTTTTCTTGATAAAGAATATTCGAATTTACACAAATTTTCGTTGATTTATAAACAAATTTCTATTTCATTTTCATTATTTTGCAGAATATCTTGAAACTATTAAAACTTTCAGTACAGTAAAGGAAAAGTAAAGTTTCCTTAATGTAGAACATTTGAATTTATGCACATTTTTTGTTGACTTCTAAACAAATTCCTATTTTCTGTAGAATTTCTTGAAACTATTAATACATTCAGTTGAAAAGGAAAATTAATGTTTCCTCAATATAGAACATTCAAATTTACGCAAATATTTATTGATTTCTAAACAAATTCCTATTTTATTTTATTTACTTCGTAGAATATCTTGAAACTATTACAGCTTTTAGTACAACAAATGAAAATTAATGTATCCTTAATATAAAACCTTCAATTTTACGTAAATATTCATTAGTTTCTAAACAAATCCTATATTCTGTAGAATTTCCTGAAACTATTGAAACTTTCAGTACAGTATATGAAAATTAAAGATTCCTTAATATAGAACATTCAAATCTACGCAAAATTTCATAGCTTTATAAACAAATTCCCTTTTTTTTCATTATTTTGTAAAATTTCCACAAACTACTAAAACTGTTAGTACAGAAAAAGAAAATTAAAGTTTCTTTAATGTAGAACATTCGAATTTACGAAAATTTTCATTGATTTATAAACAAATTCCTATTATCTCTAGAATTTCTTGAAACTATAAAAACTTTCAGTACAGTAAAGGACAATTAAAGTTTCTCTAATATAGAACACTCGAATTTACGCAAATTTTCATTGATTTATAAACAAATTCCCATTTTAATATCATTATTTTGTAGAATTTCCTGAAACTATTAAAACTTTCAGTACAGAAAAGGAAAATTAAAGTTTCTTTAATGTAGAACATTCGAATATACGAAAATTTTCGTTAATTTTTAAACAAATTCTTATTATCTCTAAAATTTCTTAAAACAATTAGAACTTTCACTACAGTAAAGGACAATTAAAGTTTCCTTAATATAGAACAATCGAATTTATGTAAATTTTTATTGATTTCAAAACAAATTTCTATTTTATGTTCCTCATTTTGTAGAATTTCCTGAAACTATTACAGCTTTTTGTACAATAATGGAAAATTAAAGTATCTTTAATATAGAACATTCGAATTTACGTTAATATTCATTGGTTTCTAAACAAATTCTTATTTGCTGTAGAATTTCCTGAAAATATCAAAAAGTTTAGTACAGAAAAAGAAAATTAAATTTTCCTTAACATAGAAAATTAGAAATTACGGAAATTTTCATTAAGTTCTAAAGAATTTCCTATTATATTTTTATTATTTTATAGAATTTCCTGAAATTATTAAATCTTTCAGTACAAATAAAGAAAATCAAAGTTTCCTCAATATAGAACATTCGAATTTACGAAAATTTTCATAAATTTCTAAACAAATTCCTATTTTCTGTAGAATTTCTTGAAATGATTAAAACTTTCAGTACAGTAAAGGAATATTAAAGCTTCCTTAATATTGAACTCACGAATTTACGCTCATTTTCAATCATTTACAAGCAAATTCTTATTTCAATTTTATTATTTCGCAGAATTTTCTGAAACTACAACAACTTTCAGTACAGTAATGGAAAATTCAAGTTTCCTTAATATTGAACATTCAAATTGACGCAAATTTTCATTGATTTCTAACCAAACTAATATTTTCTTTTCTTTATTTTGTAAAATTTCCTGGAATCATTCAAACTTTTAGGACAGATGACGAAAATCAAAGTTTCCTCAATATAGAAGATTCGAATTTATGAAAATTTTCATAGATTTCTAAGCAAATTAATATTTTATTTTCATCACTATGCAGAAATTCCTGAAACTATTAAAACTTTCAGTACAGAAAAAGAAAATTAAAGTTTCATTAATATAGAACATTCAAATTTAGGTAAATATTCGTTAGTTTCTAAACAATATCCTATTTTCTGTAGAATTTACTGAAATTATTAAAACTTTTGGTGCATTAAAAGAAAATTGAAGTTTCCTTAATATAGATCATTCGAATTTACGCAATTTTTTATTGATTTCTAAATAAAATACTATTTTATTTTCATTAATTTGTAACATTTCCTGAAACTATTAAAACCTTCAGTACATAACAGAAAAAATTAAGTTTAATTAATATAGACCATTCATATTTACGCAAATTTCTTGATTTCTAAAGAAAATTCTATTTTATTTTCATTGTTTTGTAAAAGTTCCTAAAAATATTAAAACTTTTATTGCAGAAAAAGAAAATTAAAGTTTCCTTAATACAGATTAGAGTTTTCTTCAATTTTATCTAAATTGTTTGTAACTTTTCCATATTAAAAATAAATTAAACAACAAAGTTATAAAATTTATGTAATAATTTATCACCGTTCTGTATATATAAATTTAATTAGCTATAATATTAAATATCATATTAATTAAGGACTGTTTAGCGTCGAAAAAGCTTCTTATTCATGTTAGGTACAAATATTACGATCGTTTATACACTATAATAATTCATAATAATATTTGTTATATTTTTTTATTGTGACATTTTTATATTATTTATACCTGACTTGTTTAATCAACAATGTATGTTGCAATAAGGATGAATAACCTATACTGATTTGAACTGAATAATGTAGCTTATACCTGACTTATATAAGGACTATAAGGATGACTATAAGGATAAGTATAAGGATGAATGACCTGTACTGATTTGAACTGAATAATGTAGCTGTATTATGAATAGCCTCAAGATTGATTAAAAACTATAAATTTAGATTCAAAAGATTCCCTGGCTTTGATTAATATCAGAGTAATAAAAGAGTATTACAGCAGTTTATAAAAAAACTCGTTTCCGCAAAGTAAAACTAAAATTACATCCTCATGGAATACAGCATTAAACAGAAAATAGCTTCCGGAATTGATTAAAAACTGGCATAATTTACAACGTGCAATAAACCATAAGCAAGGACGTGCAATACTTACGAATGAGGGCTTCATGGTAAGAAGAACTGCATATGTCCCAGTCCTCGGGCATAAACATCTTGTTTTTGTTCCTTCGAGCAACCTGCGAACAGCATAAGGATAATAACGCTATAAATTCAGCACTCGAAGCGGACGCTGCCATAAATTTTAATTAATTCTTGCGACTAATTGCGAATTTAATGAATACCCGGAATCTGCGGCTTCTGGACGTACAGCACGTTATAGGAGAAATCGCCATAAACATTTCCTCCCGTTACAGAATTTTTGCATTTTTAGGGTGAAGTTTATTGCCATCCGCAGGATTTGTTTAATGAAGTTTGCAATAAAGTTGCAAAATTATCTTCATAAAATCGCTAATTTCTTTGCTCACCACAGAAATGGCATCGAAACCATCAGGCAATTAACGAACTGATTGATTGATTAACTGCTTTTGATTTATAATTAAACACTAGATCTTAATGGTCGTGAGACTGAAACAATTGTAGTTTTTTCTAAAAAATATTTTGTTAGTGTTTTTGTTAGATATTTATTAGTGCTTTATTTATACTAACTAGACCTTAATATGAGAAATCCGAATGATAAGTAATTGATTACTTTTTTACTTAACTTTACTTTTTTAAGTACTCTTTTGCAATAAAAAAAAAAAAAATATATATATCAATAAAATTTAAAAAGTGTTTCTTCGCCTTATCAAAAAAAAAAAATCTGTACTCACCAAATTGAGTAGTCAAACATTACTCTTGGGAAGTGAATAAAACGAAACCCCTATTTTTATATAAACCTCACGGTTCGTCCCTGGCAAGGGCGAGATATACAGTTTTAAATGTGGCCCTATTAGCCCTCTGTCCGCCCCCTCGTGATCTCGTGAGTGGAGTCATGGGTTTCTTTGTTCGTGGTAACGTGCTTTGAGGTGGCGCCGTCACAATCAGGGGGTGTATTAGATTCGGATCGCACGATTGGGGGGTTGTCTCCCTTGGGGTGGCGAAATCGACAAAGGGATCGTGAGAATTCGACGGGGATTGTAGTTTACTGGCGACAATTCGTGATCCTAATTCTGATTTTGTTGCCCCAATGAAGGAAATGCACAGCTAGAGTTGGTTAATACAAGATTTTGTTAGTTTTTATGCAGATATCTGAGGTACATAAAAAACAAATTCACCACTTCATAGCCAACTAAGTAACAAGTAACCATTTAAAGTTTGACAGCGAACAATGAAATTTCGACAGACTAATTAAAAATATGTCATAAATAATTCAAAAATTTGTAGTAATCATTAATATTTTTACAGTAATAATTGAAATGTATTCGTAACAATTGAATTTCTGGCAGACTAGTTGATATAAATGAAAATTTGATAGCAATCATGGAAATTATGATAGTGGGTAACTCCATTTTGACAGAATAATCAAAAGTTTGTCAGCAATAATGAAATTTGGCAGACTAATTATAAAAATTATTAAAAATACTGAAATTTTGAGCGTAATAATTAAAATTTGGGTCTAGTATTTGAAAATGTTGGTAGAATAATTGATATACCTGAAAATTTTGCTGTAGTCGTTGAAATTTTGATAATGATTAATGAAATTTTGACATATTAATTAAAAATAAGGCAAATCATTAACTTTTTGACACGATTTTAAGAACTTACATTACGACAGGAAAAAAAGCAGTTGTCATTGCAATTTTGATAGTTATTAATTCAAACTTTAACGATTATGATTGAAATTTTGGCATAATACATGAACTTTGTCAAAATAATAGTAATCAGTAAAAGTTTGGCAGTGATCAATAGAATTTTAACAGAATAATTGAAAAAAATTCATTAATCGTTGAAATTTTGACGGTAATGATTGAAATGTTGATATAATAATTTTAAAAAATCCAGTTATCATTGCAATTTTGATAGTTATCATTGGAAATTTTAACTATAATGATTGAAATTTTTGTAGAGTAATAAACATTTTGGTATAATTATTAAAATGTAGGTATAATAATTGACAATTTGACAGTAATTATTTAAATTTCGACAGTGATCAATGAAATTTTGACAAACTAATTAAAAATTTATCAGATATAATTTGAAAATTTGTAGTAATCGTTGATATTTTGACAGTAATAATTGAAATGTATTCGTAATAATTGAAATTCTGGCAGACTAGTTGATATAAATGAAAATTTGATAGCAATCATGGAAATTATGACAGTGGGTAACTCCATTTTGACAGAATAATTAAAAGTTTGTCAGCAATAATGAATTTTTTTATAGTAAGTATTGAAAATAGGCAGACTAATTATAAAAATTATTAAAAGCACTGAAATTTTGACAGTAATAATTAAAATTTGGGTCTAGTATTTGAAAATGTTGGTAGAATAATTGATAAACCTGTAAATTTTGCTGTAGTCATTGAAATTTTGACAGTGATTAATGAAATATTGACATAATAATTCAAAATAAGGCAAATCATTAACTTTTTGAGAGAAATTCAAGGACTTACATTACGACAGGAAAACAAGCAGTTGTCATTGCAATTTTGATAGTTATCAATTCAAATTTTAACAGTAATGATTGAAATTTTGTCATGATACATGAGATTTTGTCAAAATAATAGTAATCAGTAAAAGTTTGGCAGTGATCAATAGAATTTTAACAGAATAATTGAAAAAAATCATTAATCTTTGAAATTGTGACGGTAATGAATGAAATGTTGTTATAATAATTTAAAAAAATCCTGTTATCATTGCAATTTTATAGTTATTATATCAAATTGTAACGATAATGATTGAAATTTAGGCATAATACATGAAATTTTGTCAAAATACTAGTAATCAGTAAAAGTTTGGCAGTGATCAATAGCATTTTAACAGAATAATTGAAACAAAAATTAATCTTTGAAATTTTGACGGTAATGATTGAAATGTTGATATAATAATTTAAAAAAATCCTGTTATCATTGCAATTTTATAGTTATTATATCAAATATTAACGATAATGATTGAAATTTAGGCATAATACATGAAATTTTGTCAAAATAATAGTAATCAGTAAAAGTTTGGCAGTGATCATTAGAATTTTAACAGAATAATTGAAAAAAATTCAATAACCTTTGAAATTTTGACGGTAATGATTGAAATGTTGATATAATAATTTAAAAAAATCCTGTTATCATTGCAATTTTATAGTTATTATATCAAATTGTAACGATACTGATTGAAATTTAGGCATAATACATGAAATTTTGTCAAAATAATAGTAATCAGTAAAAGTTTGGCAGTGATCATTAGAATTTTAACAGAATAATTGAAAAAAATTCAATAACCTTTGAAATTTTGACGGTAATGATTGAAATGTTGATATAATAATTTAAAAAAATCCAGTTATCATTGCAATTTTGATAGTTATCAATGGAAATTTTAACGATAGTGATCGAAATTTTTTTACAATAATAGAAATTTTGGTATAATAATTTAAATGTTGGTATAATAATTGACAATTTGACAGTAATTATTAACATTTCAACAGTGATCAATGAAATTTTGACAAACTAATTAAAAATTTGTCAGATATAATTTGAAAATTTGGAGTAATCATTGATATTTGACAGTAATAATTGAAATGTATTCGTAATAATTGAAATTCTGGCAGACCAGCTGATATAAATGAAATTTTTATAGCAATCATAGAAATTATGACAGTGGGTAACTACATTTTGACAGAATAATTAAAAGTTTGTCAGTTATCATGAAAAATTTTATAGTAAGTATTGAAATTTTGACTGAATAATTATAAAAATTAATAAAAACACTGAAATTTTGACAGTAATAATTAAATTTTGGGTCTAGTATTTGAAAATATTGGTAGAATAATTGATAAACCTAAAATTTTTGCTGTAGTCGTTGAAATTTTGATAGTGATTAATGAAATTTTGACATAATAATTAAAAATAAGGCAAATCACTAACTTTTTGACAGGAATTCAAGGACTTACATTACGACAGGAAAAAAGCAGTTGTCATTGCAATTTTGATAGTTATTAACTAAAATTTTAACGATAATGATTGAAATTTTGGCATAATACATGAAATTTTGTCAAAATAATAGTAATCAGTAAAAGTTTGGCAGTGATCAATAGAATATTAACAGAATAAATGAAAAAAATCATTATTATTTGAAATTTTGACGGTAATGATTGAAATATTGATATAATAATTTAAAAAAATCCTGTTATCATTGCAATTTTATAGTTATTATATCAAATTTTAACGATAATGATTGAAATTTTAGCATAATACATGAGATTTTGTCAAAATAATAGTAATCAGTAAAAGTTTGGCAGTGATCAATAGAATTTTAACAGAATAATTGAAAAAAAACAATAAACTTTAAAATTTTGACGGTAATGATTGAAATGTTGACATAATAATTAAAAAAATACAATTATCATTGAAATTTTGATAGTTATCAATGCAAATTTTAACGATAATGATTAAAATTTTTATACAGTAATAAAAATTTTGTTATAATAATTAAAATGTAGGTATAATAATTTAAAATTTGACAGTAATTATTAAAATTTCGACAGTGATCAATAAAATTTTGACAAACTTATTAAAAATTTGTCAGATATAATTTGAAAATTTGTTAGATTGATCGATGTGGCGTAACTTTGTGCGTAACTTTATTTCATACATTGAAAATTTGTAGTAATCATTGATATTTAAACAGTAATAATTGAAATGTATGCGTAATAATGAAAATTCTGGCAGACTAGTTGATAAATATGAAAATTTGATAGCAATCATGGAAATTATGACAGTGAGTAATTCCATTTTAACAGAATAATTAAAAGTTTGTCAGCAATTATGAAAAATTTTATAGTAAGTATTGAAATTTGGCAGACTAATTATAAAAATTATTAAAAACACTGAAATTTTGACAGTAATAATTAAAATTTGGGTCTAGTATTTTAAAATGTTGGTAGAATAATTGAGATATCTGAAAATTTTGCTGTAGTCGTTGAAATTTTGATAGTGATTAATGAAATTTTGACATACAAATTAAAAATTTGTCAGATATAATTGGAAAATTTATAGTAATCATTAAAATTTTGACAGTAAAAATTGAAATTTATTCACAGTATCATTGAAATTTGAAATACATGAAAATTATCATTTGTTTTACTTTTTCTTAAACTTTTTCAAATCCCAATTTGTTCTAGAAATCTTAATATTAAATGTTTATTCAATTACCTTGATACTTTTTCACTTGGGATATTATATACAGGATATTTATATACAGGGTGTTAATAAATTGCAGGGACACACTTCTAGGGCTTGAAAAACAAAACAATCCATATATCGTTAATAAATGTGTGGTCAAAAGTGTTCCCTTTTTCTATTTATCCTGTATTAATTCCCGTCGTTATGGAAACCAATAGTAAATGAAAATTGGGTTGCCTACATTAAGATGCTTCTTAAAGAATCTTTAAGAAACTCTATTTATTTAATAAATTTTTACACTATGCCTGAAGATATATCCTCGGAAAATTTGACGAAGAGTATGCAGAAAATACGTTAGAAAATCGAACATAGATCTTTCCCAGTTGACAGATTTCGCTATATCTGTTACTGAAATTTCTGAAAATTTGTCGGATGGATATTTTGAAAATTTTATGCCTGATTTGGATACAGTATGCCTGAAGATATATCCTCTGAAAATTTGACGAATGCAAATAAGTAAATAAGTGAGAAAATCGAACATATAACTTTCCCAGTTGACAAGCATCGCTATATCTGTCACTGTAAATTTGGTAATAGATATTTTGAAAATTTTATGCCAGATTTGGATACAGTATGCCTGAAGATATATCCTCTGAAAATTTGACGAATGCAAAGAAGTAAATAAGTGAGAAAATCGAACAGATAACTTTCCCAGTTGACAGGTATCGCTGTATCTGTCACTGAAATTTGTCTGATGGATATTTTGAAAATTTTATGCCAGATTTGGATACAGTATGCCTGAAGATATATCCTCGGAAAATTTGACGAAGAGTATGCAGAAAATACGTTAGAAAATCGAACATAGATCTTTCCCAGTTGACAGATTTCGCTATATCTGTTACTGAAATTTCTGAAAATTTGTCTATTGGATATTTTGAAAATTTTATACCAGATTTGAATACAGTATGCCTGAAGATATATCCCCTGAAAAATTTCTGAAGGTTTTGAAATAAAGAAGTGAGAGAATTGAACATATAACTTTCCCAGTTGACAGGTATAGCTATATATGTCACTGAAATTTCTGAAAATTTGTATGATGAATATTTTAAAAAATGTATGGCAGATTTGAATACAGTATGCTTGAAGATATATCCCCTGAAAATTTGCTAAATAAGTGAGAGAATCGAACATATAACTTTCCCAGTTGACAGGTTGACAATTGAAAATTTCTGAAAATTTGTCTAACGGATATTTTGAAAATTTTATGTCAGTTTTAGATACACTATGCCTGAAGATATATCCTCGGAAAATTTGACGAAAGGTATGCTGAAAATAAGTTCGAACATAAGCATAGAACATAGAGCTTTCCCAGTTGTAAAATATCGCTGAAATTTCTGAAAATTTGTCTAATGAATATTTTGAAAATTTTATGGCAGATTTGAATACAGTATACTTAAAGATATATCTTCGGAAAATTTTCTGAAGGTTATGAAGTAAGTAAGTGAGAGAATTGAACAAATAACTTTCCCAATTGATATGTATAGCTTTATCTATCACTGAAATTTCTGAAAATTTGTCTAATGGATATTTGAAAATTTTATGCCAGTTAGAGCAAAAGAAAATTAAAGTTTTCTTAACAGAGAACATTCGAATTTACGGAAATATTCATTAAGTTATATACAATTTCCTTTATTATATTCATTACTTTGTAGAATTTCCAGAAACTATTAAAACTTTTAATACAGAAAAAGAATATTAAAGTTTCTTTAATGCAGAAAATTCGAATTTACGAAAATTTTCATTGCTTTCTAATCAAATTCCCATTTACTCTAAAATTTCCGGAAACTATTAAAACTTTCACTACAGCAAAGGAAAATTTAAGACTCCTTCATATGAAATATTTGAATTTACGCAAATTTTCATTGATTTCTATACAAATTCTTATTTTATTTTCATTATTTTGTAGAATTTTCTGAAACTATTAAAACTTTCAGTACAAAAAAGGAAAATTAAACTTTTTTCAACATATAATATGCGAATTTAGTGAAATTTTCATTAATATCTAAACAAATTCCTATTTTCTGTATAATTTCCAGAAAATATTAAAACTTTCAGTATAGCATAAGAAAATTAAAGTTTCCTTAATATAGAACATTCAAATTTACACAAATTTTCGTTGATTTTTAAACAAATTGCTACTTAATTTTCATAATTTTGTAGAATTTCCTGAAACTGTTAAAACGTTCAGTACAGAAAAGAAAAATTAAAGCTTCCTGAATATAGAACATTCAACTGTACGTAAATATTCATTGATTTCTAAATAAATTACTATTTTCTGCAGAATTTCCTGAAACCATTAAAACTTTCAGTACAAAAAATGAAAATTAAACTTTCTTTAACATAGAACATTCGAATTTAGGGAAATTTTCATTAATATCTCAACAAATACCTATTTTCTGTATAATTTCCAGAAAATATTAAAACTTTCACTATAGCATAAGAAAATTAAAGTTTCCTTATTATAGAACATTCAAATTTACACAAATTTTCATTGATTTTTAAACAAATTGCTATTTTATTTTCATTATTTTGTAGAATTTCCTAAAACTGTTAAAACGTTCAGTACAAAGAAGGAAAATTAAAGTTTCCTCAATATAGAACATTCAACTGTACGTAAATATTCATTGATTTCTAAATAATTCCTATTTTATGCAGAATTTCCTGAAACTATTAAAACTTTCAGTACAGTAACACAGTAACATTTCTGAAAATTTTTCTCGGGGATATTTTAATTTTTTTATGCCGGTTATATCAAAAGAAAATTAAAGTTTTCTTAACAGAGAACATTTGAATTTATGGAAATATTCATTAAGTAATAAACAATTTCCTTTATTATATTCATTAATTTGTAGAATTTCCAGAAACTATTAAAACTTTTAATAGAGAAAATCAATATTAAAGTTTCCTTAATGCAGAAAATTTGAATTTACGAAAATTTTCATTGATTTCTAAACAAATTCCTTAATTCTGTAAAATCCCTGAAACTATTAACACTTTCACTACATCAAAGAAAAATTTAAGTTTCCTTCATATAGAATATTCGAATTTACGCAAATTTTCATTGATTTCTATACAAATTCCTATGTTTTGTCTTATTTCCAGAAAATATTAAAACTTATAGTATAGCATAAGAAAATTAAAGTTTCCTTAATATAGAACATTCAAATTTACACAAATTTTCATTGATTTCTATACAAATTCCTATTTCATTTTCATTACTTTGTAGAATTTTCTGAAACTATTAAAATTTTCAGTACAAAAAATTAAAATTAAACTTTCTTTAACAGAGAAGATTCGAATTTAGGGAAATTTTCATTAATATCAAAACAAATTCCTACTTTCTGTATAATTTCCAGAAAATATTAAAACTTTCAGTATAGCATAGGACAATTAAAGTTTCCTTAAAATAGATCATTTAAATTTACACAAATTTTCATTGATTTTTAAACAAATTGCTGTTTTATATTAATTATTTTGTAGAATTTCCGGAAACTGTTAAAACTTTCAGTGCAGAAAAGGAAAATCAAAGTTTCCTCAATATAGAACATATACAACAACTTTAATAATTATAAATATATTGGAGTTTTTAGTAAATCGCGATTATTAGTTTTTTTAAAATAACTTCTAAACTGTTCGGACTTTTGAAAATTTCTCAACATAATTTGAACCAGCATATAAAACTGCACAATATTGCCCATTTAACAATATCTCTAACTTTAAAAATAGGAAAGATACCCAAGCAATCCTACTCTATTTAGAACACCCTGTATCACTATAAATTGCTTTAATTAGTGAGATAACAACAGAAAACTTACATTACAGAAATATTTCCCAGTATAATTTTTCAAAGTAATCCATTTGTTCTGAATGCGATGTTGTGTACTGTTTATTTTGTGTAAAATCTGGTAAACATGTATTCATTATTATTTACAAATTGTTATTTTTCTGAGCAGAACTGTATCCTAAAATAATATTTCAAATTAGTGCTATACTCAATTAAATGAAATAACACAGCAGTTGCAATTATATCTACGAAGTAATGTATTAATAATTAATATTATTATGTAAATTCCAATTCATAGTGTTATCTTGTACGATTATACGTTTTATATAAAGACGCTAATAGAAGAAGAACTTGTTTTGTGTCCGAATGAAGAATGGTGTGTCTTGTTTCTGATTAATGGTGAGGAGTTATTTCTGCAGCAAGAAGTAACTTACGGTGACAGTTGTAACGTAAATTAATGTATAGATAAGCGCTTCTTGTGCACTCTTAATAAACTATTTTTGTTTGGCTGTAGTTCTCCGATCGCTTCGAACTTTGCGAAGTTTAAATTGCGTTTGCTTAATCTTAAGACGCAGAAAATGTGTCGCGGTGACTTGCTACAAGTTGACTAGGCAAGTCACTTAGTTGTGTACAGATAAGTTTTGTGGATGGAAGTAAATTGTTATTTCTACGTAAACAACGTCTAATAATATAAATAATATCTTTATAGGCGATATAAACGATAAAATATTTGATGATATTTTCACATACATCCTGTAATAAGTATAATAATACATACATAATTTAAGGTAATTTATTACTGTTTAATGGATTTAAAAAATATGTACGATATTTTTTATTGTGTTCTTCTTAAATGGAGTACTTACTGGTAGTTTATATACAGGGTGTCCCAAATACGGTGGGATTGCATGGGTATCATTCTAATTCTTAAAGCTTATTATTCTTATTCTTTTTTATTCTTATAAAGAATCATATTATTCTTAATATTATCAAAATAAGAAAGATACCCATGCAATGTTACTCTAGTTAGGACACCCTGTATAGAGATATTTTCTGGTTCTTATTATTTTTATTGTGTCTTCTTGACATTGCTAGCTAGTTTTGGCTATATTTTTTAGCCATCTTCAGAGGTTAATTCAGCAGTAGAATTAATAAGAAATTGGGCTCAGAATTTCAAATTTGTTTCATATAACCTATAATTGTTTCTAGCAAAAATAACTGACAATTCGGATTATAGTTTGTTTTCGATATTTTTTACCAACGTAAAGCAGGTCTTTAAATAGCTTGATGTATAAGTCTTCTTACAAAAGAATATTACAAAAACGCAAATTTTGAGAATAACATTTCTGCGAAAATAATTTCAAACACAAGACGACGTATTTACAGAAACGTTAGAATGGCACAAGTTTCGCTGAACCAAATTAAGCCGTTTTAATTAATTAATTTCAGTATCGGATCCGCGCAGTGGCAATTAATGCACAGGCAAATTCCGTTAGGCACCGATCCAATTAATAGGCAAAATTGAGCTCCTTCGCCGGAAAATTTAGCGCTGAAGAGATTCGATCGGCGTAAACTTGCGGCCCAAAATGAAACGAAATGCGGAAATTTAAATAAGAAAGAACAAACAGACGCAGCGAATAAAATAAACGAAACGTGGGGGGCGTAAGATGCAAATATTTGCGGATGCGGTTGACAACCTGGAAATGTAAATAGATGGGCAAACATTAAAAAGAAACAGTGTCAGAGGAGGGAAGAAGGATTGCGCACGAGGAGCTTCCTGGCTTTGCACCGTGCTCCATCACGTATGCAAAGGTGTTTATGCACAATGTTTGAAAAAGGAAATGCAAAAACAACACGTAAATTATTATTCAACGCTGGGAGGGGATCTTGTGTTATTTTTTAATGTGGCTATGCAAATTATTTTGCAATTTTAAGCCAGTTGATTTGCATGTACTTTCAATTGTTTTCATTGAATCGTAACCATTATAATTATTCATAATCCTGTTGCACAACTAAACAGGCTCTAAAAGTGCTGGACTCAAATAAACATCCTGCGAATATTAATTACTACATATGTTGCACAAAATTTAATAAAACAAGAAATGCAAAATAAGATTTCAGAAATTTAATGAAAAAATCATGTGAAATGTGCTCAAAACATCAAAAAAGTAAAATACTCCAGAATAATCATAGTATTCAGAAGGTACGGAAATTACCATTAAAGGTTTATCATTGTTCAGCAAGTCATATTGCCATATTCAGTGATGCAATCATAGATCATAGATCTAATCATAATAATTATAATAATAGAATAATCTTTTGTCCGATTTAAAGCGAGGATTGCAATGATTAATAAGTATTATTATTATAATATTCTAGGGTTACAATTGTCTAGATATACCTTTGTGCCAAAAATACAATAAGATAAAAATATATGTGAATGTATTTTTTTGTCTAGGCCAAAAACACCAAGAAGTTTTTTTTTCCAAAAAATATACAGTAATACGATCAAAATATCAATGATTACTGTAATTTCGTAATTATTTTTCACGAATTTTCAATTATTTCAATTATTATTATTTATATTTACTGGTAAAGTTAATATTGTTGTCATATTTCAAACATTACTATATAATTTTTATAATTCTGTCCGTGTGTTATTTAATACCTTTTTAATTAATTAAAATATGACAGAATTTTAAAAATGTTATAGTAATGTGTGAAATATGACAACAATATTAACTTTAACAGTAAATAGTTCGGTACATAATTGTATTTTTGACAAAATAATGGAAACTTCGTGAAAAATAATTAATAAATTACAGTAATGATTGATTATTTGATAGTAATCATTAAAATTTAAACAATTAAAATTATGAGAAATAATTAAAATATTTACAGCAATCATTTAAATTTTGAGTGCTAAACAATAATTTAAAGCAAACGTTCAAATAGTTACAGTAAGTTAAATTACAGTAATCATTGATATTTTGATAGTATTAATTACAATTTAGACATAATAATTGAAAAATGGTGAGAAATAATTAAAATATTTACAGAAATCATTTAAATTGGGAGGTGCTAAACGATAATTTTAAAATTAACGTTAACATAGTATAGAATAGAATCGAGTATATTTATTCATTTAGCCAGATCATATATACTTATAAATATAAATGTTATGTATATGAACGATAAGATTTGTAGATAGTGACAGGATGTTGAAAAATATGTGATGAATCAATAAAATTTTGGGAAGTTAATTGAAAATTTGTAAGAAATAATTAAACAATTTACAGTAATCACAAAAATTTTGACAGTAACAATGAAAATGTTGGCATAATCAATGATAATTTAATGATAATGATAATAATAATCAGGATAATGATAATTTTAAAGTACCTAATCATTCTATTTTATTCTATTCTATTGAAATTTGGACGGAATTGAAAATTTGTGTGAAATACCAAAAAATGTGATAGCCACCATTGTCATTGATAATTTTAAAGTAATCGTGGATTTCATTTAAAGTTTTCTTTTAAAGTATATTTTTGATACAATTGAAAATTTGTGATTAATAACTCAAATTTGAACAGAATCATTGAAAATTTGTGAAAAATAATCAAAGAACTAACGGTAGTCATAGAAATTTTGACTGTAACATCAAAATTTTGACAATATCATCGAAAATTTAAAAGGAATCAATGTAATTTTGATATTATCGTAGATAATTTAAGTAGTCATTGCAATTTTTGCAGAAATTACAATTTGTTCATTCTAATCTATTCTATTCTTGACAGAATTGAAAATTTGTGAAAAATACTAGAAATTTTAATAACCACCATTGAAATTTTAGAGAAATAATAGAAATTTTGACGGAATTGTAAATCTGTGAGAGATAAATAAAATTTTCATAGTAAATCTTCAAATTTTGGTTAATAATTGATTGAAATTTTGTCGAAATAAATAAAAATTTGTTAGAAATAACTCAAAAATTTGTGTAATAATTGATATTTACACAATACCAATAACATTTTGGTGTAATTACCGAAATTTTGACAGAATTATTAAATATTTGTAAGAAATTATTTAAGTTTTGATAGTAATCATTAAAATGCAACAATGTTTAATTGTAATTTTAAAGTTAACGTTGAAATTTTAAGAAAATAATTGAACATTTCGGAGAAATATTTAAAATTTTGTCAGAAATATAAAAAAAAATGTGCGAAATATTTAAACAACTTACAGTAATCATACAAATTTTGACAGTAAGAATGAAAATTTTGGCAAAAAAGTTCAAAATTTATCCGAAATATTCAAACAACTTATAGAAATCATAGATATTTTGATAGTAACAATGAAAATTTTAGCATAATCAATGATAATGTAATGATAACGATAATGATGATCAGGATAATGACAATTTTAAAGTACCTGATCATTCTATATTATTCTATTGTGTTGAAATTTTGACAGAATTGGACATTTGTGAGAAATACTAGAAAATTTGATAGTCACCATTAAAATTTTATAAAAATAATTGAAATATTGACAGAATTGTAAATCTGTGAGGGATAAATAAAAATTTTACAGTGAAACGTCAAATTTTGGTTAATAATTGATTGAAATTTGGTCCAAATAAATGAAAATTTGTTAGAAATAACTCAAAAATTAGTGTAATAATTGATATTTACATAATACCAATAGAATGTTGGTGTAATTACTGAAATTTTGATAGAATTATTCAATATTTGTATGAAATTATTTAAATCATTGAAATTTAACTATGTTAATTTGTAATTTTAATGCAAACGTTGTAATTTTGACAAAAAAATTGAAAATTTCGGAGAAATATTTAAAATTTTGGCCGAAAAATAGAAAATTTGTGGGAAATATTTAAACAATTTACAGTAATCATAGAAATTTTGACAGTAACAATGAAAATAATAACATAATCTTTAATAATTATAAATCATCATTGAAGTTTTGACAGAATTGACAATTTGTGAAAAATTATTGAAATGGATTTAGATTTGCATTTGAAATTTAGTTAAAATTGAAAAATTCTGAGAAATAATTAAAATTTTGACAGTAAGCATTGAAATTTGGCGGTGCTAAACGATACATTTAAAGTAAATGTTGAAATAATGACTGGATAATTGAACATTTGTGAGAAATAATTAAAATTTAGGCAGAATAATTGAAAATGTATGCGAAATAATTAAAATTTTAGCAGAATAATTGAAAATGTGTTAGAATAATAAAACAACTTCCAGTAATCATATAAATTTTGATAGTAACAATGAAAATTTTTGCATAATCATTGATAATTTTAAAGATATCATGGAAGTTTTAACAGAATTGAAAATTTGTGATTAATAATTTAAATATTAGCAGAATCATTGAAAATTTGTGAGGAATTATTAAAGAACTTACAGTAATTATAGGAATTTTTACATAAACAATGAAAATTTTTACATTTTAATCGATACTTTAAAAGTAATCAATGCAATTTTGACATCAATTAGATAACATATAAAATTTGTGACAAATAATTAAAATTTTGACAATAAGCATTGAAAATGGGCGGTGCTAACGATAAATTTAAATTAAACGTTGAAATAGTGATAGTATAATTGAAAATTTGTGCGAAATAAGTAAAATTTAGGCAGAATAATTAAAAATTTGTGAGAAATAATTAAAATTTTGCCAGAATAATTGAAATTTTGTGAGCAATTATTAAAGACCTTACAGTATATTTATTAATTTCGCCAATAACAATGAAAATTTTCACAATATCATCGATAATTTAAAGGTAATCAATACAATTTTGACATTATCATCGATAATTTAAATTTAAACATTGCAATTTTGACAGAATGGACAATTTGTATAAAATAATCAAAATTTTGATTGAAATAATTGAAATTTGGATATAATTGAAAATATGTAATACATTTTGAAAATATTGAGCGCAATACTTAATAATTTTGAAGTAGGCGTTGACATTTTTACAAAATAATAGAAAATTCATACGAAATTATTAAAAGTTTAGCAGAATAATTGAAAATTTGTCAGATATAATTTGGCAACTTACAGTAATCATAGAAATTTTGAGTGACAATGAAAATTTTGGCATAATCATTGATAATTTTAAAGTAATCATGTAAGATTTGACATAGTTGAATATTTGTGATTAATAGTTAACATTTTAGCAGAATCATTGAAAACTTGTGAGAAATAATTAACGAACGTGCAGAATAATTACAAAATTGTCAGAAATAATAAAATAACTTACAGTAATCACAGAAATTTTTAGAGTAGCAATGTAAACGTTGGTAAAGGCATTAATAATTTTAAAATAATCATGTAAGTATTGACAGAATTGAAACATTGTAATTGATAATTGAAATTTTATCATTGAATATTTGGGAAAAATAATCAAATAACTTACAGTAATCATAGAAATTTTGACAGTAAAAATGAAATTTTTTACATTATCATCGATAATTTAAAATCAATCGATGTAATTTTGACATTATCACCGATAATTTAAAATTAATCATTGCAATTTTGGCAGAATTTACAATTTGTATGAAATAATCAAAAAGATAACTGAAATAATTTAAATTTAGTTAAAATTAAAGATAAAATTAGATAAAATCTTGGATAGTGATAAAATTTGGCAGTGCTAAACAATACTTTGGACGTTGAATTTTTTACAAAATAATCAAAAACAATAAAAACTTTGTCAACATTTTCGAATGGGTGAACATAAATGGGCAAAAATTATGGTTTTTATCTACTGTCATATAACTCTTGGTATTCATGGTATTCATGTTATATTCTTAGTATTTATTGGTGTTCATGGTATGATATTATATTCTTAGCATTCACTGGTGTTATTGGTATCTCATGGAGTATCAATTTATTTAAAATTTTATAAAATGAAGGAACCTACATATTTCTACTGGAAGAAAACCTAAAAATAAAGACACTATTTTAAAATCAACAATTTATCATTCACAATGTTATAAATTTATACTCGATATTTATTTATAGTTTTAAATTTTGCTATTTTATTATGTTATTAACTTAATTTTCACAAACACTTTAGTCCAGCATGGGATTTATATATTTTTTATATAATTAGGTAGACGCACTTATGGTGCAGGAGCTATAATTTTATAGCATTTTGTAGCATTAATATACATTATTTAATTGTTTCTAACATTGTTAGAATTTTGTATGTAATTGCTTGGACTGTCAAAAAACTTATTTAAATGAGACTATTCGACAGTTTCCAAAATTACATTTTGTTAATATACACCAAAAACATTAAAAATTTAAACAATATTGTTTAAATTTGATAAATTGAGGAAAAAATATATTGCTCTAGTTGTTTATTTTTGAGATTTGTCAACTTTTCATATAATTTCAATATTTCATAACCTTCTTGAGCACTTATACAGGGTGTTAGGGAAGTCGACCGACAAATTTCTAGGGATGAATCAGGGAACAGAATGAAGTTGAATCTTTGCCAATATTTGTTTAGATGATTTTTTTTAGCAAAGTTTCAAACGTTCAATTTGTTGTTCTCATTTAAAAGTAAAGCAAGTACATGCTAGATTTCAAAAAGCAATGCATTATCGAGATTTATTTAGCAGTTCCCAAAAAAAATGAAGCACCAATTTTAACACGGATTTAGGGGAAAACTATGCAGGTGGGCCAAAAGTGGCATAGGAATATTCGACTTGATTTTGTACTCTGAATAACCCATCGAACGTTTTCTCTCGATCGACTTCCCTAACATCCTGCATAACATGCACAACTTTTATAATGTACGTTATTGTGAATTCAATCTGTGAACACACTGTATATTTGCTTGTTATGACGAACTCTAGGGATTTTCTAGACGGGACAATATTACAAAATGCCTGCCATTTATTAGCGAAATGCATTATTTATGAACTGTTTTGAATGTACAAAAAAACAATAATGAACTCCAAACAAAATACACAATAAGAGACTTGTATTTTAGCCGGAGAATAATGTATTCAGCGCAAATAACTCTTCGTACAATTGCACAGTTGACCCTGCGGAGCTCCGAAACTCGGGGAAACAATTCGCGCTTATCGCCGCTTTATATTCTCCAAAGTTATTTCAATTCGAAATTGAACCGCCGCCCCCAAGAATCCTATTATATTGAGCGGCTTACGCGACGCCGAAGGGAGGCCCAAACAGGAGGGCGGTTAACCCCAACCCACCTGGTTATGCACGCCTGGGTGTCCCAGGAGTACCCGTAGCTGGCGTAGTCCGCGATGCCGCAGAGGATCTTCCACGGGTCAAGCGAGGAGTTCTTCGGCTGGTGCGTGAACTCCATGGTGAAGGTGGAGTCGGTCAGGTTGCCGAAGAGCTCGGCGCCGTCCAGGAGGAGCGTCGTCGAAGCCACGTTGGATATCACCTCGTAATCCATCTCAGTGCCATCCCTGGGAAAAAGAGTAAGGTGATTAGGTAAAGCAAGAGGTAAAAGCAAAGGTGATTACAATGAAAGCAGTGGTGGTCGCCAGAAACGATTGTGTTTCTTGTTGAGGCCCAGAGGAAAATAATCATAAGGTGTTTTTGGCAGCCTAAATAAATTAATGCGTACACGAAATGTTGATATATTAAACTTGATTAGAAAATGGAACAGTAATATACAGGGTGATTCATTGATATTGCCCATTTTTTAAACTGAAATGACCCACGACAGACCATGTTTTATTTAGCTAAACAACGAGTAGGTGAGACAGGTGTTATTTGCTGAAAAATCGTTCGTATTAATAAATAAAGTAAGATCCGCATTCCGGCGTACAAATACGTAAACAGACTCGTGGGGGGCCACAGACCCCTAAACCAGTCCGGGAGAATTCCATCAACAATGGGGACAATAAAAGCCATTAACTTAAGAGTAACAACAGTTTACTAGTCGGGCGGAAATATCAACAGTTCATGGAAATATAAATTACTCGGGACCAGACAGGAGATGTGCTATTGACCGACAGTGAGCGATTCCGGGGAGTTAAAAACCGAAAGTATAATATTACGGCCCATAGAATCATTAACTTAAGTACCATAAAAACAGCGCCAGATACATGCACGCGTACCGAAATTCTTAGAACAGGTTCCATTTGGCCTTGATAACTCACGCCACGAAGGGACATGATTTGTATTGGTAGCAAACACAAATCCGCCAGCAAAAGATCGAGTGGCGTAAACATGTGGAAGAAATTATTGCGCAGGCACCGAAAAAGGCACTTGGCCAGAACGAGTAGACCACCGTAGAAGATCGGGGACGGCAGTGTTTGGGCCCGGGCCTCGGGGAAAATGGGGAGGTAAACATATAAGAATCTGCGAAAGCAGGGGGGAGGTCACTTAGTGCTCGACGGCCGAGGGCACGAGACAAATCGCGAGAGTGTAAACGGGGGCGCAATTAGTATAAACAGTCAGGGAAATTGATAATTCAATCAGGGCAGTATTGAACCAGTTAGATATTTTCGGGGAGACCGCGAAGTAATTAAAACAACACCAAGCGCAAGGGCCACCACGACATCAGTACGGCTATCCAGTAGGCGAGAGATAGGAAGGGTTAATGAGTGAGTACTGACGCAATTGATGATTGAGTAACGCGAATCAAACTGCCAATTTCGAAGGGCACTGCGAAACATTTAGCAGACAAGTCATTACGCGTGTCAAGTAAATTAATTCGGCAATCCGCCGGAAAATATCCTGTGACAAAATTACGAAAGAACAAAACGCCCAAACTGGCGCAAAGGTGTGTGATCCTCTTCGTAATGAGAGCGATTTGTGGGTTTCGCGCGGCACTTTGAAATAGAAGGGCGCGCTGGAAGCATACTACAAAATCGCTCTTACCCGTTGGTATGTGCGAACTGAACGCATTCATCAAGCTCATACGATAACATGTATGTTTCTCTTCGTAATTAGAGCGATCTGTGGGTTTCGCGACGCACTTTGAAACAGAAGGGCGCGCTAGAAGCAGACTACAAATATCGCCTAACCCCTTGATGTGTTCGGGTCGAACATATTAACTAATCACACCCCACAACGTGTGTGGTTCTCTTCGTAATATTGTCACGTATGATAAGTATTGCTACTCCACATAAACCACCACCAATACTCGATTATCATGCGTTTTAATTATTATTTATATTTTATCAGCAAGGGATTCGGGAAAGAGCTTAGTTCAGGAAGGTATTTAAACAGATATAAACTCAAGGGATTTCCCAGGTAGCGATCGCAACGGGAACTAAAAACCGGTATCCGCGAAGGTCAATAATTATTACAAAATTCAGCAAATATCATCATGTCATACCAAATCACTAAATCCTTGTAATTAACGTTGCGTAGTTAATATCACTAATCAATCAGCCGAGTGAGTGGTCAAACTAATAAGTTGTAATTGCATGCCGGTGAAATAAAAACAGCCCTCAGCATCGATGATGCATGTGGTCAGTATTTGCATATTTGAATTCGTGAGCGAGTGAGAAATGAATGAATACGAGTCAGTGTATTCCTGAAGCACGAGCATGTGGATATTATAGATAAATTATTGAATGAATCCAAGTCATAAGTCATGATCGGATCAGAAATAAAGTTAATGATTACGAAACATAACGGCAATTAAGAATGAATGCGAATCAACGGAATTCATGCATGAGCATGCGTAAAGAAGGGATATAAATCCGTGAATGAATCAAAGTCAAAATCACGCAGAATCACATCCGCTAGGTGAATTCAATTGTCACAAAAACGAAGTAAAAACAAACTAAAAATAAATGAAAATATTAAAAACAAAAGAGAAGGCAATATGCAAAAATAAATAAAAATAAAAAGAGTCAAAAACAAACGAGGGGCTTATATTTCATACACGTCAGACGTAACAGGGTTAGGGTATGAGACTCGCTATGAGATCAGATATATGTACTTTAGCCAGACACAACTGACCATCGTGCACAAATCACCGATCGAAATTTACGATATAATTATTTGGGTGTTATTGCTTGGTAAATGCATTGCGAAACTTTAATTAAGGGTAAATCGTCATCCTTAATACTGGCATGTTATTTGCTGGGAAATACACTTCTAAACTTTATCTGAGGATAAATCATATCAAGTAAATAAAAGATAAAAATATGGACGATCGAACGCATGTGGAATGAATGACATAACTAAAACACCGTAATTAGCAGGGACAGATCGCATGTACTAGTAACCAGTAGAATTTGAATTATAACGTTAATTCACGTCAGAATACCACGAAATATAATCAGAAACCACGTAAAAAAATCGATAAATTCATTTCAAAACTTTAATTCAAAATAAATCGTCATTCTTCATTATTTGTGTGTTATGACTTATTAAATAAACCCTTAGTCACCACATAAATGTAAAGCGTATTATTTACCATAACCAAATGAACCAAACCTTACTTGCTAAATTAAAATGTAAAACCATATGAATTACTGAATGAATAAATTACTGTATGATGATATTTGTGTATGCGTATAATTTGATATTTTCCCCGTAACAGACACAATACTTGAACAACGAACCATCGATCTTGTAACTATAACGATTCCATGAATCAAACACAGGTGAAGTACCGCCACTTAGATTACGAGCCACTCTACGTTTATAAATTAATTACAATTTATAATGATACCCCGGCATTGTACCGTTGCAATATGTTTTGCCATAACAATACTGATTTACTTGTAGCAAGGCCTTGATGGGGTGACTTCTAAATTGCTTGCTCCTGCGGCTGACATCTACCTGCAGATGACAAACCCCATCCCAAACCCTACCGCAGACCACCAAGCAGACGACCGTATTTCGTGCAGTCCTAACCTGACCTAACCTAACGCATAAATTCGACGTGTGAGCCCCACACAGTTGCAAACCGGCAAAGAATGTGGGTCACGTCACCTTCACGAGCCCATCGCTCAACAACAATCGGGGATGTACTTTGACTCTGGCGGCTTCGAAGGGATGAAACACGACCGTGAAGGGATGGTGTTGCGGTTAACGCCTCGGTTGCTCGCAAATAACACTGCAGCACCGGAGGATTCGGGGGTGTAATTTGTTTACGTACGGTGGGCATGCTTCACGTGCAAATTTCAAACTGTTGACAGTTGGAGTTAAGTGAATTAGTTACCAGCTGAAAATTTAATGATAGTCATGGCAAGTTGTAGGTTAAAAGTTTATGGGTTTACTGATGAAATAAAAAGTTGACCCCCAATAGAAAATACGTACACGTTTCCATCACCTATCAAACTTACAGTTATTTCAGCATAGTACTAATTAGTTTCTAAAATTAACTAAACTTAAATATTCTGTTAAATTTTCAATAGTAGCTGACTGACAAATAACTGAAATTTTCACAGTAATTAATGATTTTTAGACAGAATAATGATAATTTTGTTGAATATGATATTTGCCAAACATTTTTTTAAACATGTAAACTGACTAAATATCAAATATTCTGTTAAATTTTCAATAATAGCTGACTGACAAATAACTAAAATTTTCACAGTGATTTTTCAACAGAATTTTGTTGAATATGATATTTGTCGAACATTTGTTTGAATATGTAATATGGGAGCAACAATCCATTATTGACCCAAATATTAGGCATATTCAACAAAATTATCATTATTCTGCCTAAATATCATTAATAACTGCCAAAATTCGGTAACTATGTGACAATTTCGCAAAAATTATAAAAAAATGTCGCAGAATAATTGATTTTTTTATACCTTCGGCCAAAACTTAGTAAAAATACTTAAAAATTCAAGCATCATTGTAATTTTGAGTCAATATATGGGGCTCTAGCAAAATGATGACAAATTATCAAAAACATTTGAACAGAAACGATTGCAAATTTTACAGTGAAATTTTGGCAGTAATCATTGAAAATTTAACAGCAATTAATTTCAATTGTGGCAGAAAAAGAGTTAATTTCGCTAAAGGTGACTGACAATTTCGCAAAAATTATTAAATATTTGGCAGAAACCGTTCAAATTCTAACAAAATAATTAAAACTTTGACAGAATACTTGAATATTAGAAATAATTAGAGATTAGAAAAGAGTAATTTTAAAATTGAGGGAAATTTTTGAAAATTTATCGCAATAGTAGGAACTTAGGTAGGTGATTTCAGTTATTTTCACCTAAGTTCCTACTATTGCGTTAAATTAAAAAAAAAAAATCGCAATTTTAAAATTACTCTTTTCTAATCTCTGATTATTTCTAATATTTCAAGTATTCTGTCAAAATTTTAATGATTTTGTTATAATCTCAACGGTTTTTGCAAATTTTTTAATAATTTTTGCCAAATTGTTAGTCACAGTTACCGAAATTATCTCTTATTGTGCCATAATTGAATTTAATTGCTGTTAAAGTTTCAATGATTACTGCCAAAATTTCACTGTAAAATTTGCAATCGTTTCTGCCCAAATTTTATTGATAATTTGTGATAATTTTACTAAATCCCCATATATTGACTCAAAATTACAATGATGCTTGAATTATTCAAGTATTTTTATTAAATTTCGGCCGAAGGTATCAAGAATTCAATTATTTTGCTAAAATTTCATTAAATACTGTCAAAATTTCAGCTTTTGCACCAAAAATTCTATTATTTTTTAAATACATTATTGATTCTGATCAAAATGTAATCATAATTCATAATTTAGAATTATTAGAATTTAGATAAAGACTTAAACTTATAAGTATCGTTGAATTTTTTTAAATATTTATACTAAATTTCGGTCGTAGGCAACAAAAATTCAATTATTCTACTAAAATATCATTAAATAATCTCATAATGTCAGTTTTTCTATCAAAAATTGTATTAGTTGGTTAATACATTCGCAATTACATTGTCAAAATTTTAATATTAATTGATAATTGACTCAAAATTATAATTATTATTGATTTTTTTAAGTATTTTTACTAAATTTCAGTGGAAAGCAACAAAAATTCCATTATTTTGCTAAAATCTGATATAATACTTTCAAAATTTCAGTTTTTCTATTAAAAAATCTATAATTTTTTTAATACATTAGTGATTCTTGTCAAAATTTTAATATTATCCAAAATTGACATAAAGTTATAATTATCCTTGAATTTATTTAAGTATTTTTAATAAATTTCGGTCGGAGGTTTCAAAAATTTAATTATACTGCTAAAATTTCAATAAGTGTTGTCAAAATTTCAGTTATTCCATCAAAACTTTTATTATTTTTTTAATACATTAGTGATTTCTATCAAAATTGTAAATATAATTGATAATTGACTCAAAATTATAATTATCCTTGAATCTTTTAATTATTGTTACAAAATTTTGGTCGAAGGCAACTAAAATTCAATTAATATTCTAGAACTTCATTATATTCTGGGAATTTTTTAATTATTTTGTCTAAAATTAATCTGTTTTAATATATTAATGATGTTGTAAAATATTTAATTGATAACTGGAAAATTTTCAATTATTTCTGCATAATGTAAAATAATTATGCCAAAGGTTAACTGAAAATGACGAATTTTTCATTATTGCTCCCAAATTTTTAATGATATTTAACACATTTTACAATGGTGACTGAAATTACAATGATGATTGATATTATCAAGTATTTTTACTGAATTTCGGGGACGAATGTAACAAAATTTCAATTATTTTGTTAGAATTTCATTAAATACCGTCAAAATTTTAGTTATTAGTCAAAAAATCTATAAGGTTTAATATATTAATAATTGTGGTCAAAATTTTAATGATAACTGATAAATTTTCAATTATTTCTGCACAAAATCAAACAAGTTTACTAATATTTTAATGACATCTGACGAATTTTTGATTATTGCCCCCTTATTTTAGTCATATTTGACAAATTTTACAATGATGACTAAAATTACCAAAGTAACTTAAATATTCAAGCATTTCTACTAAATTTCGGAGTCGAATGTAATAAAATTTCGATTATTCTGTCAGAATTTCATTAAATACCGTCAAAATTTTAGTTATTAGTCAAAAAATCTATAATGTTTAATATATTAATAATTGTGGTCAAAATTTTAAAGATAACTGTTAAATTTTCAATTATTTTCGCATAAAAACAAACAATTTTACCAATATTTTAATGACAATTTTTTTATTAGTGCTTCCAAATTTTGTAGTCATATATGCTAAATAAAAAATATTTTAAAAATGATTACTTAAATTACAATCACAACTTATTTTTTCAAGTATTTCTTTTAAAGTTCGATCAAATGTAGCAAAATTTCAATTATTTTGCTAGAATATTATTAAATACTGTCAAAATTTCAGTTAATGTGTCAAAAATTCATTTATTTTTTAATATATTAATGATTGTTGTAATTTTATTGATAACTATCAAATTTTCAATTGATTCTGCATAAAATCAAATAATTTTTCCAAATTTTCAGTAAAAACTGATGAATTTTTTATTAGTGCTTGAGAATTAGTCAAGGTTTACAAATTTTAGTCAACTGTTTAAATTTCAGTGTATCGGTTAAATGTTTAATTATTTTTTTAATATAATAATGATTGTTGTCAAAACTTTAATAATATCTGTAAAATTTTCAATTATTTCTGCAGAATATCAGACAATAACAGGTTTGTATTTATAATTGTGAATGTACTAAAAACGTATCAAAGGATTAATCTTCAGGCATACTTTATACAGATCTTGCATAAAATTTTCAAAATATCCATTAGATAAATTTTCAGAAATTTTAGTGTACAGATAATTTATACTGGTCAACTCGGAATGTTAATAACTCGATTTTCTCACTTAATTGAAAATTTGGCAGTTATTTTTTTGAATCTTGGTATGAATAACTGAAATGTGAATTGAATTTAACTAATAATTGAAAATTTGGCAGTAATTTTTGAAATCTTGGCTGGAAAGTCTATGATTTAAATTGAATTTTACTAACAACTGAAACACTTTGGCAGTAATTTTTTAATCTTTACTGGAATGACAGAAATCTGAATTATTAATTGAATTTTACTATACATTGAAAATTTGGTAGTTATTTTTTTAGAATCTTGGTATGAGTGACTGAAATTTGAATTAAATTTTACTATTAATTGAAAATTTGGCAGTAATTTTTGAAATCTTGGCTGGAAAGTCTAAAATTTAAATTAAATTTTACTAACAACTGAAACACTTTGGCAGTAATTTTTTAATCTTTACTGGAATGACAGAAATCTGAATTATTAATTGAAATTTACTGATAATTGAAAATTAGGCAGTTATTTTTTTGAATCTTGGTATGAATGACTGAAATTTGAATTGAATTTAACTAATAATTGAAAATTTGGCAGTAACTTTTGAAATCTTGGCTGGAAAGTCTGAAATTTAAATTAAATTTTACTAACAACTGAAACACTTTGGCAGTAATTTTTTAATATTTACTGGAATGACAGAAATCTGAATTATTAATTGAATTTTACTATTAATTGAAAATTTTGTAGTTATTTTTTTGAATCATGGTATGAATGACTGAAATTTGAATTGAATTTTACTAATAATTGAAAATTTTGCAGCAATTTTTGAAATCTTGGCTGGAAAGTCTGAAATTTAAATTAAATTTTACTAACAACTGAAACACTTTGGCAGTAATTTTTTAATATATACTGGAATGATAGAAATCTGAATTATTAATTGAATTTTACTAATAATTGAAAATTGGGCAGTTATTTTTTTGAATCTTGGTAGAAATGACTGAAATTTGAATTGAATTTAACTAATAATTGAAAATTTGGCAGTAATTTTTGAAATCTTTGCTGGAAAGTCTAAAATTGAAATTAAATTTTACTAACAACTGAAACACTTTGGCAGTATTTTTTTAATATTTACTGGAATGACAGAAATCTGAATTATTAATTGAATATTTCTATTAATTGAAAATTTGGCAGTTATTTTATTGAATTATTGAAGCCAAAAATTTTTTTTTCAGGAAAATCCAAAAAATTGTTAGGCATTAAATCGGTATTTTATACCATATATACTGGGCGTGTTGACTGCATAAACCCGGCGCCTCCACCATATATACCCGGCGCCTCCACCATATATACCCGGCGCCTCCACCGCACAAACCCGGCGCCTCCACCGCACAAACCAGGCGCCTCCACCGCACAAACCCGGCGCCTCCACCATATAAACCCGGCGCCTCCACCACATATACCCGGCGATTCCACCACACAAACCCGGCGCCTTCACCATATATACCCGGCGCCTCCACCCATAAACCCGGCGCCTCCACCACATAAACCCGGCGCCTCCACTATATATACCCAGCCCCTTCGCCATATACACCAAGCGCCTCTGGCGGGCCACGTCATTCCCAAGGTACGTGGCTGTACCTACGAATATTTAATTCCTTCGCTACAAAATTTGTTTCGTGTTAAAATAATTTGTACATGTAGGTAATCAAATATTAATTACGCTCAATTTGCCAGCTTTGTTATTTTAGCAGTTAACGCAGAGAGGATTAGATGTAATTATTAATAAATCCGCGTGCCTCTAATTACAAAAGCTTCAAACATAACAATAATCGTGTGCCTGAAGACGGAAATAACATCGAGCATCAAGGTATGAAAAGTTAACGCAAAATAATTACACAAATCTACCCCATACGCACACACACGTGTAGATGCGTAATCGTGCGTATGTACACGTGTGTGTGTGTGCGTATGGGGAAATAAACAATGCATGGGGTACTTACTTGAGCCGGATGGCTGATCGCTGGGGCAGGAAGGCGGATAAATTCCTGTAAACCACCACCGCTAATGTTGCAGATTTATTTGCAGGGGCGAAGTAATGCTGAGGGAGTGCCAGATGCAATTTATAAGCGAGCCAGCCGGGATAACTGCAAAAAGCAGACGATAATGTAGCCGATAAAGTCGGGAAATGCAGCAGTATTCTTCAGCTAAACCGCGGTTTTTACCCCCCAAGTAACTAATTAACATTCAGAATGCTGCACAACATACGTGCCTAAGTGGATGGAATGTGCAATAATTACCGCAATTAACACGAAGTGGGCGAATTAATTAATTGAAGAGGACTTTTGTTTTTACTGTGTTTTGTTTCTACTTTCTACAGACGATTTAGCTTTTGTTTATTGTCAAATAAACAAAAGCTAAATCGTGATAATCAGAATTATGTGATGGAGTATTTGTTGTTTGATTCCTGCGAATGGGTAATTAAAGTTGGACTTTTTTTTTCTGAAACAAGAATTATGTATATTGAGATATACATAATTCTTGTTTCAGAAAAAAAAATCCAACTTCAATTACCAATTCGCAGGAATCAAACTACAAACACACCATAACATAATTCTGCATTCATTCCATTTAATTAACAATGCTGTGAAATGCGGACCCGAAGTCCTGTTTATGATTAATTTATTTAAATGGCAGGTAAGAAGCATTTCTTAATTAATTGCCCCCTTTGATGGGGCGGAGTTCGTCTTCGTCTGCGAGACAAGGGGCTTCTGAGGGAATTTTATTGTACCTTTGACTGGAGAGAGGAACATGAAATCCGGTCTTATCTGGGGACGTCAGGGTAACATCAATGGTGGCCAGGGCCCTGTGGAAGGCAGATTGGAACGTCAGGCTCTGCCGTTTCACAACTCGCTGCAGGAGAATGACTTGCTGCAAAAAAGCAGATTAAATTCGCATCAGTAAGTCTTATTTCTAGCAAAATATATACACATATTTAGATTCACTTGATCGGCATACAAAGAATGCTGTATAGAAATGCCATAATGCCATGAATACCATAAAAGCTATGACTAAAGTTATTATTTTTTTAATATTATGTTATCTTTTATCATAAATGCAAAATATTTATAAATATTGCAGGTTTTTGGGTACATAGTTATACGACCAGCGAATATTGAATATCTATAGATATTCAATTTTTATATATTTTATCGCCATCTTTTTATCTTCATTTCATCTTCGTTGATGGCTAGAAAATATAGCAGAAACTAGCTAGCAAGGTCAAGAAGACACAATAAATTAATAAAAACAAGAAAAGATCTTTATACATAACTACCAGTAAGTCCTCCAAGAAAAGGAAGGTCAATAAGACACAATAAAGTAATAAAAACAAGAAAAGATCTTTATACATAACTACCAGTAAGTCCTCCAAGAAAAGGAAGAAAAGGAAGGTCAAGAAGACACAGTAAAGTAATAAAAACAAGAAAAGAACTTTATACATAACTACCAGTAAGTCCTCCAAGAAAAGGAAGAAAAGGAAGGTCAAGAAGACACAACAAAGTAATAAAAACAAGAAAAGATCTTTATACATAACTACCAGTAAGTCCTCCAAGAAAAGGAAGGTCAAGAAGACACAATAAAGTAATAAAAACAAGAAAAGATCTTTATACATAACTACCAGTAAGTCCTCTAATTAAGAAGAAAACAATAAAACATATTATAATAACGTATCCAAATTGGATGAAACCATAACAAAAATACAATATTTATGTTTGTAGGTACCTAATAAGTCGCTTTTTATGTTTTTCCACAGACAGTTTTTATTTCCTTATCAACAATTGTTTTTTAGTTTTGTCGTGAGAAGTCATTTTCAATTACTTCTGTCATCAGTCAATCACTCCCTCAAAATTTTAATGATATGCTAAAATATCAATTAATTGTGCCAAAATGTCAAATGTTTTTCTGTAAATATTTCACTAATTGATAATTAACATTGCAAATAATAAAAAAAATAGCTTTGTTACTAATGCATATCAATGTATCTGTCAAAATTTCAATTGTTTTTAATAATATTTCAATTATTTTTACCTGAATCTTTATTATTTCTATAAAAATTGTAAGAATGACATTTAAATTTCAATAATTCAGTTACTACTCAATGCATATGAAAACTTTATTGTATCTGTCAAAATTTCCATCGTTATTATTTATTTAACAATTATTTTTACTGGAATATTAATTATATCTTTATACATTGTAAGTATTATATCAAAATGTTAATTATTAAATCAGTACGTATTTACTAAAAATTCAATTATAAAAAAAATAATACTCATCAAAATTTCATTAATATACCAAAATATCAATTAATTGTACTAAAATGTTTTTTGTTTTTGTTAAAATGTCATTGATTGCTGATTAAATTTGTAAATAATAAAAAATAATTATTTAAGGTTATTGAATTAAGTACTTAGTGGTATTAAATTTAATTATTTTACTATTTATTTCTATCGCCTGAGTTTCGGTTTATTTTAAAAATCATCTTAAAAGGCATACCTACGAAGAATACAATAATAAGGTTATATATAAATTAGAGTTAAGTTTGTTAGAAAATGTTTAAATACAAATTCTAATTCAAAAACTTCAGACATCTTTCAAATTTCAAAATACAAATTGATTAGAAATATTTATAGTAAAAATGAGATCAGAATATCTTCATATTAAAATACATATATCGTGCCACTGATGGTGTTTTTTTGGAAACCGAAACTAGTCAGGCGAAATAAAATAAATAAATAATAAAATAAAACAAAAATAATTCTACTAGTAAGTACCTAATAATAACAATCTTAAATATAAATAACTTATAATCTTAATTATTTCTATCAAAATTGTTAGTATGATATCTAAATTTCAATAATTCAATTACTATTCAATGCATATGAAAACTTTATTGTATGTGTCAAAATTGTTATTATCAATTTTTTTATCGATTATTTTTATCGAAATATTAACCGTATAATCTCTTAAATAGAAAAAATAATTAGTTTCCTACTGCATAAATAAACAATGTATGTCAAAACTTCAATGTTTCTGTCAAAATTTGAATTGTTTTTACAATATTTCATTTATTTCAGCCCTAGTCTTCACCACTTTTCTCAAAATTATACTATCAATGACTAAGTCTGGGTACCAAATACCAAAAAAACAATTATCTCCGGAAAAATGTTCAGAAAATCATGAAATTTCTATGATATGCCAAAATATATAATTATGTTAATTGTTCTGTCATTATTTCAATGATTGATCAGTAAGTACTTAATTCAACAACATTTAATATAAATATTTTGTAATCTTAATCAATTCTATCAAAATTGTAAGTATGATATCTAAATTTAAATAATTCAATTACTACTTAATGCATACAAAAAGTTTATTGTATAACATTATTATTACATATGGTTGAATTTGGAAATTTTGTTTGTAAACTTTAAATTCACCTTATTCCCATGACTAGCCTCGGCATGTTTGTGTAAATCATTTACTAGAACAAACGTGTTATACTAGCGCGATACACGCAACTTGTAATTAATTAAATTAGGAAAGTTTATATAATTTTCCGAACAACAAACTTTAACCGTAACTTGAGGCCCAAGTGTTTTACTGAGATGGCTTAAAATTAATTTAAACCCATTAAACTACGTACCAGAATTTTATGTATTACGAAATGTTATTGAATAATTGCTTGTATCTCAAATAGAAAATATTTCATTTACAAAAAAAATCATTACAAATTAATTAATTAAAAAATTCTGAGCATATTTTCGTGTACGGCGTGTGAAATCTATTTACCAAATATTTACATATATTTACAAAATAATAAATATTTACAAAAATATTTACCTAAGATAAATGACCACCGCATTTTTTTTAAAATACGTTCTTATAGGTATATAATTCTGGCTTCAGCAGAAATAATATTATTTAAAATGTTGCTACTATCTATATACTAATTACTATACATGTGTTTTATAACAGGTGTGCATGCATAACATGACATTCTAAGTAGAAAAAAATAAACTTTTAAAAAATTTCTGCTCGTTTGTGAGTTAACTGAGTATAAAGTTAAAGGCAAAACAAATAATTATTTATTAAGAATAACGTAGGCCTTGGAATGAAGATGGCGAACAAAAACAAACTCATAACAAATATTGTATTATTATTTGTTATTTTAAGTATCTACTGGTATTTTATAGTAGTACTTATTTATTTATCCCGACTAGTTTCAGCTTAAATTCAGCCATCATCGGGGGTATGTACTAAAAAAAATACATATATACAGGGTGGTCACTTTTACGACGCGCACCATTAGGATCTGTTAAACGGAAATACATACATAGTTAATCAGATGGGATAAAAGTTTCTCAGTTTTGTGCCTTTCAATATACTTAAACGAAATCTAGGATATCTTGCACAGTTCCTGAAATATCGCTGAAAAACTGAAAAAGTGCACATTCATTTTCCTTTTATAACTTTTTTACTTTTGAAGGAAATTTTACAAAACTTGGCACGCTTACATTTTTCGACGTCAGCTTTCTGATGACAGTATTAAACATTTTTTGCGCCAACTAGATGCCCAAATTTTCATAGTCAACTTTTGATTTTCTTATGGCCGCAATATTGGATTTTAATAGCATTCAAAAGAGCGAAAATTTCCAAATTCAACCATATGTAATAATGATGTTATACAATAAAGTTTTTATATGTATTAAGTAGTAATTGTATTATTGAAATTTAGATATCATAATTACAATTTTGATAGAAATAATTAAGATTACGAGTTATTTATATTTAAGGTTGTTGAATTAAGTACTTACTGGTATTTATTTTTATTTTATTTTATTATTTATTTGTATCGCCTGACTAATTTCGGATTATTTTAAAATCCATTATTTAAACGGAGAGTGATAATAGCATACGGAGAGAACGAAGATGCCAACAGCCTGAGATTAATTAACTCGCAGAATTTAATATTTTTTTCATTGCAAATATGCATTTTATTAAAATAATTAATAATTTTACTCTCGGTTTGGCTGGAATTCGAGCTTTCCGGCGGCTTTTCAATCGGAATTTTCAGGCGAGCTGCAAAACGAGCCGGAAACAAATTTAATATTTGCAAAGGAAAAAAAAAAAATGTTGCAAACATTCCGGATCTCCTATTTATTTTGTTCTTTTGTGAGGCTCACACATGACCGCATGTGCGTGATTTGTGTGCCGGCTTCCGAATTGCGGGGAATGTTTCCGGTATGTGCGATCGCTTCAAATTTCTAATTATTAATGGGCCATTTGAGCTGCCTTGTCATTTCCTGCAATCTACATTTGATCCCGAATTTAACTAAGGCAGGAATTCGTAAATGTTAAAATAATCGTTATGCTCTAGGTACATAAAAAATTAATTCTAATTGTTTGGGCACGTGTATATCTACAGGGTGTCCCAAGTAAATTTAAAAATTTTAGATGTTCCATGAAATATAAAAATTCAGGGAAAGTCTTGTGGAATTTAATGACAATTTTCAAATTATACAATCAAAATATCAAAATGATTAATCAATTAATAATTGATTGAAATGATTAAAAATAATGAAATGATTAAAGCGTAGTCAGTAATTTTGTTTTGCTTATAAAATGCCATTGTGATGGATGGTCATCCTTATCTTTGTATGAGTATTTAGAGATAGGTTTTTTGGTTTTTTCTAAAACTTCAACAGTTTTAAAAAGCTTGCAGAAGAATATAAAATGTAAACAGTTTTAAAAAGCTCGCAAAAGGATGTAAGAAGTATTAAAAATCAAAAATCTTACAGAAGAATGTAAACAGTTTTACAAAGCTTGCAGAAAAATGTAAACAGGTTTAAAAGGCTTTGCAGAATAATGTAAACAGTTTTAAATAGCCTGCAGGAGAATGTAAACAGTTTCAAAGAGCTTGCAGAAGATTGTAAAAAGTATTAAAAAGCATGCAGAAGATTGTAATATGTATTGAAAATCTTACAGAAGAATTTAATCAGTTTTAAAAAGCTTACAGAAAAATGTAAACAGTTTTAAATAGCTTACAGAAAAATGTAAACAGTTTTAAAAAGCCTGCTCAAGATTGAAAATAGTTTTAAAAAGCTTGCAGAAGAATATAATATGTAAACAGTTTTTAAAAAGTTCGCAGAAGGATGTAAAAAGTATTAAAAATCAAAAATCTTACAGAAGAATGTAAACAGTTTTACAAAGTTTGCAGAAAAATGTAAACAGGTTTAAAAGGCTTTGCAGAATAATGTAAGCAGTTTTAAAAAGCATGCAGAAGAATGTAAACAGTTTCAAAGAGCTTGCAGAAGATTGTAAAAAGTATTAAAGAGTTTGCAAAAGATTGTAAAATGTATTAAAAATCTCACAGAAAAATTTAATCAGTTTTAAAAAGCTTACAGAAAAATGTAAACAGTTTTAAATATCTTACAGAAAAATGTAAGCAGTTTTAAAATGCCTGCTCAAGATTGAAAATAGTTTTAAAAAGCTTGCAGAAGAATATAAAATGTAAACAGTTTTAAAAAGCTCGCAAGGATTAAAAATTAAAAATATTACAGAAGAATGTAAACAGTTTTACAAAGCTTGCAGAAAAATGTAAACAGGTTTAAAAGGCTTTGCAGAATAATGTAAGCAGTTTTAAAAAGCCTGCAGAAGAATGTAAACAGTTTCAAAGAGCTTGCAGAAGATGGTAAACAGTTTCAAAGAGCTTGCAGAAGATTGTAAAAGGTATTAAAAAACTTGAAGAAGATTGTAAAATGTATTCAAAATCTTACAGAAGAATTTAATCAGTTTGAAAAAGCTTACAGAACAATGTAAACAGATTAAAATAGCTTACAGAAAAATGTAAGCAGTTTTAAAAAGCCTGCTCAAGATTGAAAATAGTTTTAAAAAGCTTGCAGAAGAATATAAAATGTAAACAGTTTTAAAAAAGCTCGCAAGTATTAAAACTCAAAAATATTACAGAAGAATGTAAACAGTTTTACAAAGCTTGCAGAAAAATGTAAACAGGTTTAAAAGGCTTTGTAAAATAATGTAAGCAGTCTTAAAAAGCCTGCAGAAGAATGTAAACAGTTTCAAAAAGCTTGCAGAAGATTGTAAAAAGGATTAAAAAAGTTGAAGAAGATTGTAAGATGTATTAAAAAACTTGAAGAACATTGTAAAATGTATTAAAAAACTTGAAGAAGATTGTAAAATGTATTAAAAATCTTACAGAAGAATTTAATCAGTTTTAAAAAGCTTACAGAAAATTGTAGACCGTTTTAAATAGCTTACAGAAAAATGTAAGCAGTTTTAAAAAGCCTGCTCAAGATTGAAAATAGTTTTAAAAAGCTTGCAGAAGAATATAAAATGTAAACTGTTTTTAAAAAGCTCGCAGAAGGATGTGAAAAGTATTAAAAATCAAAAATCTTACAGAAGAATGTAAACAGTATTACAAAGCTTGCAGAAAAAATGTAAACAGGTTTAAAAGGCTTTGCAGAATAATGTAAGCAGTTTTAAATAGCCTGCAGAAGAATGTAAACACTTTCAAAGAGCTTGCAGAAGATTGTAAAAAGTATTAAAAAGCTTGCAGAAGATTGTAAAATATATGAAAAATCTTACAGAAGAATTTAATCAGTTTTAAAAAGCTTACAGAAAAATGTAGACAGTTTTAAATAGCTTACAGAAAAATGTAAGCAGTTTTAAAAAGCCTGCTCAAGATTGAAAATAGTTTTAAAAAGAATGGCAAGAGTTTTAAAAAAGACTGCTTTACGGCGACTAAATGATTAATTATTATTAATTCATACTACTTTCAAAAACTAGTATAGATAAAAATCTATAATATTATTGACTACATGGTAGATATTATGTAGACCAAATTAAAAAAAAAAAAAGATTCTTCACCTGACTGTGGCAAAACGTGCAGTGAAGTATAAAATAAATATTAGGTGTGTATTAGGTAAGTAAGCAAAATATTAATGATATGAAAATACAATGAAATTATTCTGTTTGTTTGTTTTGTTTCTGTTGTTTATAATTTTTTTTTAGTTTAATAATATTTAAAGAAAAAAATCAAAAATAACTGTAAATATTAATGTAATTAAGATGAAGATTTTTCACCTGAGTGTGGGAAAACAAAGTAATATAAAAATATTATTAAAGCTATTACGTTATTTAATTTTTTTATTAATTTAAAAATTGCACATATTTAAACTTCTATAATTAATAATATCGAAACATACAGACTTCTAATTATTGGCAAAATGTGCAATAAATATGTCTTACATATGCAAATTATTCAATTTACTGGTAGTTATGGATATATACAGCATTCCATGAAAATCCAAGTTTTTTTTTTTTATTTGGCTGACCTAATATATTATGTAGTCAATATTGTTGTAGATTCTTATCTCTACAAGATTTTCAAACCAATTAATATGAATAATTTTTTTTTAAATTATTTACCCGGCGCATCCACCATTTTTTGTAACTTGCTATTTTGTCAAAATCGATTATATATTAGTCTACCATCTCAAATTTTTGTCTACATTTGGCTGACCTAATGTACCATGTAGGCAATATTATTATAGATTTTTATCTCTACTAGCTTTTGAAAGTAGCAGATATGAATTTTAAAACAATATTTATTTACCCGGCGCCTCCACCATTTTTTTGCAACTTGCTATTTTGTCAAAATCTATTATATATTAGTTTACCCTCTCGATTTTTTTTCCAAATTGGTCTCCCTAATATACCATGTAGTCAATATTGTTATAGATTATAAAATTAATTATAATTAATATAATAATTATCCCACAGTTTTAATACATACCAAAGTAATTCTACTGAGATGTTTGTCTATTGAAATTTGGTGAGCAACCAGCCCGATAAGAACTAAATTCACGCTTTATATACTATTCCCTGCTTCTTTTAATTCATATCATTCCTAGTATAGGGACTTCCCCAAATTATTTGATTCTCAGCGATTTCCCCGAATCAATACTCGGTTCTCACGCCCCATATAAACAAATAATTATGATCTCTTCATGACTCGGATGCATGATAATTTTGTAAACTCGCGTCATTTTAAATTCTTTTAAAATATTTAATTGGATTTGATATTCCATCTCCCATATTATAACTGTATTTGCATAATGTGTTATATCTGCCTCAATTCGTTGATTAAAATTTTTGTTGGATTATTTAGCTGCACTGACTCTTAGGTTGGTACAACTTGGCCATGATTATAAGCTGATGTTTAATTTTCTGCGTAGCACCTTGTCTACAGATTCAAGCATATCTCATCACGACAGTAATCTCGTAACCGAGAGCCCTCCTACATTATTCCGAAACACATTTCGCGCAAAATATGTAAATACCACGCTCGGCGTAATTAAGTGCAAATTTTACATGGGGAAGTTACGAGCTGAGGCCGGCGGAAATTAGATAAGAAAGCGTGCAATGTAAATACATAACTCGAAATGGCATCAAATAGGCGATAGTTCTGGCCAAAGTTTGCTGCAAACGGCGATGTCGCTTAGCAGAAACTGGAGTAAATGACACACGGCGTGTAAGTTTTACGATAACGGCGGATGTGTGATGGAAATATTATTATATGTGCTCCTACTGGAGTCATAATGGGCACGAGAAGAGATTCTGAAGTGTTATTGTGCAGCGGCGTATTCACACCATGCACACTCCTAGGAAAATCCACGTTAAGTAACCCTTACCTTGAGGAATAAATATTGTATAATGCTATGTTTTGTATAATTGTAACGGTACAATACCGGGGTATCATTATAAATTGTAATTAATTTATAAACGAAGAGTGGCTCGTAATCTAAGTGGCGGTACTTCACCTGTGTTTGATTCATGGAATCGTTATAGAGACAAGATCGATGGTTCGTTGTTCAAGTATTGTGTCTGTTACGGGGAAAAATATCAAATTATACGCATACATAAATATCATCATACAGAAATTTATTCATTCGGTAATTCATATGGTTTTACATTTTAATTTAGCAAGTAAGGTTTGGTTCATTTGGTTATGGTAAATAATACGCTTTACATTTATGTGGTGACTAAGGGTTTATTTAATAAGTAATAACACACAAATAATGACGAATGACGATTTATTTTGAATTAAAGTTTTGAAATGAATTTATCGATTTTTATGTGGTTTCTGATTATATTTCGTGGTATTCTGACGTGAATTAACGTTATAATTCAAATTCTACTGGTTACTAGTACATGCGATCTGTCCCTGCTAATTACGGTGTTTTAGTTATGTCATTCATTCCACATGCGTTCGTTCATCCATATTTTTATCTTTTATTTACTTGATTTGATTTATCCTCAGATAAAGTTTAGAAGTGTATTTCCCAGCAAATAACATGCCAGTATTAAGGATGACGATTTACCCTTAATTAAAGTTTCGCAATGCATTTACCAAGCACTAACACCCAAATAATTATATTGCAAATTTCGATCGGTGATTTGTGCATGATGGTCAGTTGTGTCTGGCTAAAGTACATATATCTGATCTCATAGCGAGTCTCATACCCTAACCCTATTACGTCTAACGTGTATGAAACATAAGCCCCTCGTTTGTTTTTGACTCTTTTTATTTTTATTTTTATTTTTTTTAATGTCCTTTGTTTTGTTTTTAATATTTTCATTTATTTTTAGTTTGTTTGTTTTACTTAATTTTTGTGATAATTGAATTCACCTAGCGGATGTGATTCTGCATGATTTTGACTTTGATTCATTCACGGATTTAAATCCCTTCTTTACGCATGCTCTTGCATGAATTCCCTTCATTCGGATTCATTCTTAATTGCCGTTGCGTTTCGTATTTATTAACTTTATTTCTCATCCGATCATGACTTATGACTTGGATTCATTCAATAATTTATCTATAATATCCACATGCTCGTGCTTCAGGAATATACTGACTCGCATTCATTCATTTCTCACTCGCTCACGAATTCAAATATGCAAATACTGACCACATGCATTATCGATGCTGAGGGCTGTTTTTATTTCACCGGCATGCAATTACAACTTATTAGTTTGACCACTCACTCGGCTGATTGATTAGCGGAATTAACTACGCAACGTTAATTACAAGGATTTAGTGATTTGGTATGACATGATGATATTTGCTGATTTTTGTAATAATTATTGACCTTTACGGATACCGGTTTTTAGTTCCCGTTGCGATCGCTACCTGGGAAATCCCTTGAGTTTATATCTGTTTAAATATCTTCCTGAACTAAGCTCTTTCCCGACTCCCTTGCTAACAAAATATAAATAATAATTAAAACGCATGATAATCGAGTATTGGTGGTGGTTTATGTGGAGTAGCAATACTTATCATACGTGACAATATTGCGAAGAGAACCATACACGTTGTGGGGTGTGATTGGTTAATATGTTCGACCCGAACACATCAAGGGGTTAGAGCGATATTTGTAGTCTGCTTCTAGCGCGCCCTTCTGTTTCAAAGTGCGTCGCGAAACCCACAGATCGCTCTAATTACGTAGAGAAACATACATGTTATCGTATGAGATTGATGAATGCGTTCGGTTCGCACATACCAACGGGTAAGAGCGATTTTGTAGTATGCTTCCAGCGCGCCCTTCTATTTCAAAGTGCGGCGCGAAACCCACAAACCGCTCTCATTACGAAGAGGATCACACACCTTTGCGCCAGTTTGGGCGTTTTGTTCTTTCGTAATTTTGTCACAGGATATTTTCCGGCGGATTGCCGAATTAATTTACTTGACACGCGTAATGACTTGTCTGCTAAATGTTTCGCAGTGCCCTTCGAAATTGGCAGTTTGATTCGCGTTACTCGATCATCAATTGCGTCAGCACTCACTCATTAACTCTTCCTATCTCTCGCCTACAGGATAGCCGTACTGATGTCGTGGTGACCCTTGCGCTTGGTGTTATTTTAATTACTTCGCGGTCTCCCCGAAAATATCTAACTGGTTCAATACTGCCCTAATTGAATTATCAATTTCCCTGACTGTTTATACTAATTGCGCCCCCGTTTACACTCTCGCGATTTGTCTCGTGCCCTTGGCCGTCGAGCACTAAGTGACCTCCCCCCTGCTTTCGCAGATTCTTATATGTTTACCTCCCCATTTTCCCCGAGCCCCGGGCCCAAACACTGCCATCCCCGATCTTCTACGGTGGTCTACTCCTCCTGGCTAAGTGCCTTTTTCGATGCCTGCGCAATAATTTCTTCCACATGTTTACGCCACTCGATCTTTTGCTGGCGGATTTGTGTTTGCTACCAATACAAATCATGTCTTTTTGTGGCGTGAGTTATCCAGGCCCAACGGGCCTTGTTCTAAGAATTTCGGTACGCGTGCATGTAGCTGGCGCTGTTTTTATGGTACTTAAGTTAATAATTCTATGGGCCGTAATATTATACTTTCGGGTTTGAACTCCCCGGAATCGCTCACTGTCGGTCAGTGGCACATCCCCTGTCTGGTCTCGAGTAATTTATATTTCCATGAACTGTTGATATTTCCGCCCGACTAGTAAACTCTTGTTACCCTTAAGTTAATGGCTTTTATTGTCCCCATTGTTGATAGAATTCTCCCGGACTGGTTCAGGGGTCTGTGGCCCCCCCACGAGTCTATTTACGTATTTTTACGCCAGAATGCGGATCTTATTTATTTATTAATACGAACGATTTTTCAGCAAATAACACCTGTCTCATCTACTCGTTGTTTAGCTAAATAAACCATGGTCTGTCGGGGGTCATTTCATCAATCTTTTGCCAGACAATTCAACTTAGACTGAAAATTGTTATAAGTAATTAATTACGTTCAGACATGCTCACATAAATCTAGTACAAGGGAATTAGGAAATTAGGTAATACCAATTTTATATAGCAATATCAATTTTTTGTACTAGATTTATGTGAGCATGACTGTACATGAATTTATTAGGTGACACGACATAATGACATTTTTACACTTGGCCCATTGAAAGCAGCTTCTTTAGTATTATGGGTTTCGACACTCTTTAATTTCATTTCAGAGCATTCTCAATTACAAACGGCACGCACAAACTACCAGGTTTCATTCTTTTCATCCAAAGCCTCCGGCTAGTGCACTAAAATGCATTCAACACCTGTGCAATCTAAAAAGTAATAACGTAGTCATGAATTGTTAAGAGTTGCAGGTAGACTGTCGTATTTACCAAAGCTCTCACAGGCAATAAGCACTAAGCGAACTGCGATACCAATAACACAGCAATAGTAAATAATAGATTTTCAGCTCCTTGTTGGGAGTAGGCATCTGCTGGATGCGAGATATTGCCTCGTGGAAATGCTGGGTAATTGAAAACTCACCACACGTTGAAAATTAACTGTAAAATTGCAAACGAAGGCTCACTATAATGAAAATATTATTTTACGTATATATTGTTATGGCGTTTTATAAAAATTTTCAAAAGGTACAGTCAAAATATCAGAAATGTTAAAACGTCCAGAATTCCACAAAGTCGTGGGTTACCATGTATATTACTACGTTTTTGGTTTGCCCGTTTAATTTCAAATATATTTTGTAGATGTATATATTTTACATAGTAGTAGTAGACAATATTTATTAGGCTTCGACCTATGTGGTCTTTCCGCCTTAAGATCTTACATTTTATATATGGCATACATTGTATTAAATTCTATATGATGGATGATGATGATGATGATGATGATGGTGAGCAGTGGTGATGTGAATGATGAGAACAGGTATGCCAAAGTCATTCTTTGTATATTTCATATAATGTGTTTGAAGGGTGCTTTATGTTCGTTCGTCTAGTATATTTTACATATATTATAGTATATTTTGTATTTGTAGAGATGTACAGCAGAAGATAGAGATTCAGAATTACCTATACTGTCAAATTTCTAATATAGAAAATTAGTGCAATAGATTTAAACCCCATTTATAAAGTTACATTTTTTTTTTAGATAATGGCAACATGAAAAACTTTGACAACACAAGCTGCAGATAGGTACCTATCTATTCTCACCTTTTTTTTAATTTCTGAGATTAAAATTGAATTCCAAAGTTTTTACCTCAAAAATGTAAAATGGTTTTTACCATTTTTCTTACAGATCCTCCAATAAGGTGTTAATTTTGGAAATGTGTGGATTATTGCTTTTGATATGGAATCTTTGTAGCTTTTTGGGTTTGTTTTTTGAGTAAGTAAGGGTGACTACAATAAAAACGAGAATTTAACCTCGTTTTATACCTCAAAGATACTTCTACGAGTGGATTATTTTTAAAAGTTTGTTACAGTAATATGTGGCTTGTGGCTTGTAATATTATGTGGGTTCATAGTAAAGTAAGAATATCGACTTTGACAACACAAGATAGAGATAGGTACCTATCTATTCTCATCTTTTTTAATTTCTGAGATTAAAATTGAATTCCAAAGTTTTTACCTCAAAAAGACGTTTTGAAATTTGGCATCAATTTTTCTTACAGATAAAACAAGAACGAGAATTTAACCTCGTCTTATACTTCAAAGATACCTCTATGGGATTATTTTTAAAGTTTGTTACAGTAATATGTGGCTTGTGGCTTGTTATATAATGTGGCTGCATAGTAAAGTAAGAATATCGATTTCACAAGTTGCGGTCCATTTGGAATTATATTATACCTCCGAACAGGTAGTGGTTTAGTTATCAACCGCAATTACAACTGCACTCAGGAATACCCACAATATATCGACCATTCCAGCCGCAAAAGCATTTTGCGGACTGATTAAGTTTCAATGGGATTTACGGATGTACTTAGTTCACACATGTACACAAATAATTGGTCTCAAAGTCTCTTCATCACAAAAGACAGTACAGTAATACATCATTAGTTTATAAAAAATCACAAATAATAATAAACCAGCGACGCAGTATTTTCAATTTTTTGATTATTCATACAAATATGTTTCAACTAACAAACGTGTTAATAAGTAAGAATAATAATATCATTAAATTATTATCATATTTGAGAACATCATTTAAAAACAGTAAAGTACAAATATCTCAACACAATCTCAATCTCAATTGGTCTCTCAACCATTGAATATTAACTAATTTAAATTAATCATCAGGATGGTTTCGAACTTTACCCTTCGACCCTAATTTAAATTAGTGATATGCCAATATATTACTGTATAAATATATTATAAAACCTTAAACTGAATAATAATAATTAATTAAGTTAGAGGAGATTAAAAAAAAACACTTAGTATAAGTTTCACAATTTACTAAATGTTTTTTTAAATCTCCTTATATGTTTCCAATATTCTGTCCAATATTATTCATATTAATTCGATGTTTAAATATTTGGTCTGTGTTTCAGTGATTACTAATAAAATTTTAGCTTGTCGTTCAATTGCTGCCAAAAATCACGCATACTGACAAAATTTCGACAGAATAATGATATTTTGTTATTATACAAAAATTTTACAGAATAATGACATTTTGAGAAATTTTGCTCAAGTTTTTACAAGAAAATTTTGTACAGAATAATGATATTTTGAGAAATTGTGTCCAATTATGTATAGGAAACATTTTTACCGAATAATATATTAACGACTTTTTAATAATATGAATAGTGAGTGAGAATTAAACAAAATGAAGAAGAATGTGGAAATACATAGAACCTTTTAAGTTATAATTACGAGGTTTTTAATAATATTAATAGAATATGTGAGAATTAAAAAAAATATGAAGCAGAATGTGGAAACACAATTTAGAACCTTTTAACTTATAATAATTTAGAAGCATACGAAGTCCAATTATGAAAAGAAAACTCATGAAGTTATAATTCAGAGGATACTAATCATATTAATTCGCTGTTAAAATATTTGGTCTGTGTTTCAGTGATTACTGATTGTAATCAGTGTAAATTGAATGTAACTCTTGAACTGAAGTAAACTGAAACTGTTAATTGTAATCAACAGTAGCTTGTCTTTCAATTACTGTGAAAAGACATGCATACTGACAAAATTTCCACTGAATAATGATATTTTGATATTATACAAAATTTTGGCAGAATAACGACATTTTGAGAAATTAAGTCCAAATTTTCACAGGAAACATTTTTACACAATAATATATTAACGAGTTTTTAGCAATATTTTAATGATTACTGTCAGAATGTCATTGATTACTAACAATATTTCGACAGAATAATCATATTTTAGGAGTTTTCATTGAAACTTTCACAGGAAGTACATCAAACGTAGTACATATTAACAGAATACGTGAGAATTAAAGAAATATGAAAAAGACTGGGAAATACAATTTAAAAATCTCAATATGTTTCCCCAAGTGATTACCACACACACACACATCAATTTAATTAAATTAAAATTAATAAATTAAGTTAAGTCTCATAAATATGTACATGGAAAATTGGGAATAAAATAACTATCAATGTAGACTTTGTTGTATATTTAAATATACATACTTCATTGTTACTGCAATTTCCATTGAAAATTGTGAGGAAACTGTCGATGAAATCAGTTTAAATTTTCATATTTTCTTGTAGCACAAAGTACAATGAATCACAATTCACAATTTTACTTATGCATTTCCATGGAAAATTCAGAAAATTTGAAGTTTCATATAAAAAAATTTGGTTATTCCAAAATTGAAATACAGGTATGCTGAATTATTATATGAAATTCGTTCCACATATAAATTGGTTTTTATATTTCATATGTTTCATTTTTTCTGCAATTTATGTAATTGAATGGTTCATTTCAAAAAGTACCTAAGAAATGTTTTTGGAAACTTCAATACTTACTATGAACCGCATCCACTTTAGTGTAAATTCCAGAAAACTAGCAATGGTGTCATTTCAAAATTTTACAGTTTCTGATAATTTGGACTCTAGTTAGAAAAAATTTAAATTTAATTCATGCATTTTCATCGAAATTTGAGAAAATTTTCATATAAACCATAATCATTGCAGTATTCACTGTAAAAAAAATGGAAAACACTGAATTATACTGTTAGTACAGTACAGAAATAATACAGATCAACAAAAATTATCATTCAAATATATCAAACATGTGCAAAATAAATAATAGAATTTCCATGTCATTTTTTTTCCATGTCAAACTATCTGGTTTCAATATTAAAAACAAAAAAACAAAAAACCTAATGAAAATCTTTCAAATTTGAAATATTTATATTTAATTATATGATAACTTTATATGCAGACTTTGATTTATATTGGAATAGTACTTCATTGCTAGTGCAATTTCCATGGAAAATTGTGAGGAAACTATCGATCACGTCTGTTTAAAGTTTCATATTTTCTTGTTACACAAAGTACAATGAATTAACATGCACAATTTTACTCATGTATTTGCGTGAAATACAAGTGGAAAATTGCGTGGAAAATTCAGAAAATTTAAAACTTGATATAAAACAATTTGGTGGTTACTCAAAAATTGAAATATGACAAATTATTATATGAAATTCGTTCTATAAAGGTAAATTCTAGAAAAATTAACAACCTTCCAGTTTTACAGTTTCTGATAATTTGGACTACAGTTAGCAAACATGTAAAATTTAATTAATGCGTTTTCGTGGAAAATTGAGAAAGTTTTCATATAAACTTGTTTCTATATTTGACACGTTCTATTTCTTCTACACATTTATATAATTCACGAAATATACTTCTAAAATGTTGATGGCAATTTTTCGAAAAACCATTACAGTGGTTTTTTCAATTTCTATTTCCTGATAATATAAATTGTAATTAAGAGACATAAAATATTAAGAAAGTTTTCATATAAATTTGTTTCTATATTTCATATGTTTCATTTCCTCTGCATATTTACATAATTAAATCGTTCATTTCAAATACCACCTAAGTAATTTTTTTGCAAACTTGAGTTCTTACTATGAACTATTCACTGCAAAAAAACTGGAAAATTCTACAAAAACACAGTTTTTTTACTTTACTTGAAAATTAACAAATTTTACTTATGTTACTTTTAAAATGAACGATTCAATTCTAGAAATAAACTTCTAAAATGTTGATGGTAACTTCATCTGAATTATACTTTTAGTACCTACAGTACTGAAAAAATTTAGATCAGTAAAAATAATCATTCAAATATATCAAACAAGTACAAAATAAATAACAGATTTTCCATGTCATTTCCAGTTACACATTGATTTTAAAAGAAATCACAAAAATGTGGCTGTGGTTTCAATATTAAAAAGAAAATAAACAAAAAACCTAATGAAAATCTTTAAAATTTGAAATATTTATATTTATTTATATGATAACTTTATATGCAGACTTTGGTTTATATTGGAATAGTACTTCATTGCTACTGCAATTTCCATGAAAAATTGTAAGGAAACTATCGATGACGTCTGTTTAAATTTTCATATTTTCTTGTTACACAAAGTACAATGAATGAACATACATAATTTTACTCATGTATTTGGGTGGAAAATTCAGAAAATTTGAAGTTTCATATTAAACAATTTTGTGGTTATTCCAAATTTAAAATATGATAAATAATTATATGAAATTCGTTCTACAAACGCAAATTCTAAAAAAATTAACAACTTTTTCCAGTTTTACAGTTTCTGATCATTTGGACTACAGTTAGCAAACATGTAAAATTTAATTAATGCGTTTTCGTGGAAAATTGAGAAAGTTTTCATATAAACTTGTTTCTATATTTGACACGTTCTATTTCTTCTACACATTTATATAATTCACGAAATATACTTCTAAAATGTTGATGGCAATTTTTCGAAAAACCATTACAGTGGTTTTTTCAATTTCTATTTCCTGATAATATTAATTGTAATTAAGAGACATAAAATATTAAGAAAGTTTTCATATAAATTTGTTTCTATATTTCATATGTTTCATTTCTTCTGCATATTTACATAATTGAATTGTTCATTTCAAATACCACCTAAGTAATTTTTTTGCATACTAGAGTTCTTACTATGAACTACGTGGTTATTTACATTTTTCGTGTTAAAACTACAAAAGGATCATGGCAGTATTCACTGCAAAAAAACTGGAAATGACTGCAAGAAACCGTTTTTTTGGCTCTTCTGCAAAATAAACAATTTTGACTCATGTTGTTTTTGAAATGAACGATTCAATTCAAGAAATAAACTCCTAAAATGTTGATGGTAAATTCATCTGAATTATACTTTTAGTACCCACAGTACTGAAAAAATACAGATCAACTAAAATAATCATTCAAATATATCAAACATGTACAAAATAAATAACAGATTTTCTATATCATTTCCAGTTACTCATTGATTTTAATAGAAATCATAAAAATGTAGCTGTGGTTTCAATATAAAAAAGAAAAGAAACAAAAACCTAATAAAAATTTTTCAAATTTGAAATTTTTATATTTATTTATATGATAACTTTTTATGCAGACTTTGTTTTATACTTGAATAGTACTTCATTGCTACTGCAATTTCCATGGAAAATTGGGAGGAAACTGTCGATGACGTGTGTTTAAATTTTCATATTTTCTTGTTACACAAAGTACAATGAATTAACATGCACAATTTTACTCATGTATTTGCATGGAAAATTCAGAAAATTTGAAGTTTCATATAAAACAATTTGGTGGTTATTCCAAAATTAAAATATGATAAATTATTATATGAAATTCGTTCTACAAAAGCAAATTCTAAAAAAATTAACAACTTTTTCCAGTTTTCCAGTTTCTGATAATTTGGACTACAGTTAGCAAACATGTAAAATGTAATTAATGCGTTTTCATGGGAAATTGAGTAAGTTTTCTTATAAACTTGCTTCTATGTTTGACATGTTCTATTTCTTCTGCACATTCATATAATTCAAGGAATATACATCTAAATTGTTGATGGTAAATTTTCGAAAAACCACCATAGTCGCTTTTTAATTTCTAGTTTCCTGATAATATGAGTTGTAAGAGACATAACATATTAAGAAAGTTTTCATATAAATTTGTTTCTATATGTCATATATTTCATTTCTTCTGCATATTTACATAATTGAATCGTTCATTTCAAATACCACATAAGTAATTTTTTTGAAAACTTGAGTTCTTATTATGAACTATGTGGTTATTAATATTTTGCCCACAAAGTATCATTGCAGTATTCACTGCAAAAAAAAAATTGAAAACACTGAAAAAACATAGTTTTTTTCATTATTATCGTTATAAAGATGTTTGTATTTAAATACTACTAGTAAGTTCTCAAATAAAAGAAAACAATAATAAATATAATAATGACTTGTATTGAATATGAAAGAAACCATAACAAAGAGTTCAGATATTCAACTAAATTACTTAGTTGCTTAGTTACTTTTAGTTGCTTAGTTGCTAGTTACTTACAAAGTACTTTCATATAATAAATATTTTCAATATGACTGCCACAAATGCGAAACGACTTATCATTCTACCCTCGTATTTAAAAAATAATCAGGTTTATGAAAACAAAAAGCAGATTAGTACATAAGTGTTTGATAATTTATTACGTGAGTGAATTTAAAAATCCAATTTCATCTATGCAATGTATAGTCTGCCAATAATCTGCAAAAAAAAACTGTAACATGCTCCATATTTATCGAATACAAATCCCGATTAATTCCTGGTTAGTAGTTCCCTGAAACTTTGTTCGCTGAAACTTTTCCTCCGATAACGCCCTAATGTGTGTTTGTTTCTCGACGCGAATTCTGCCGGATTTTTATGCCATTCCGAGCGAAGCCAGATAAGTTTTTCAGTTTTTCTCGTGGAGGAGAATGAAATGCGATGACGTGTCATCTAGTTTCCTACTTCCGGGCTTACGATATGGATTCTGCCCGTTGAATTATTAATCTGCAACGAGTACAAGCTCAGGGGAGTCCGTTTTATTGGGAAGTTACCTCCAGACCATCACCTTATGAGCAGTATTCAATTAGTCGAAGTTTTGGTATTATGGTTTGCTAATGTGAAGTCTGCACAAGTTTTACTAAGGTAATTAGTTTGGCTGTTATCGCACGAATTGGAATAACTTTATTACGGCATTAGCGTGTTGTATTTCATCAAGAAACGTAAAATCATTTCATTTGGAATTGGCAAGAAAAAAAAAGTTTCAGTGGATGATGTGAATATAGACGTTTCAGACTTAATTTCGATTGAGTTCCTATCCTATCAAAACAAAGTACAAAAATTATATAACAAATAAAATGGATGAAACTATAACAAAAATAAAATGAACATAAATCTTCTTGACGTTCTAAATAAACATAAAAGACATATAGTCCTAATAGTCCTAATAGACATAGTCCTAATTAATCATTTTTCAAGATTCAAGAAATAGTTTTTATTTCTGAGAAAGTCAAAACTTATACACCCATCTTTCAATCATTTCTCAAAACCTTCATTTTATTTCTCAGAAGGTCAAAATTTACATGTCAACCTTGAACAATTACCCATAATCCGAATTTATTTATACTAAACCTATTCTTACCGGTTGATTGACCTTGATATTCAAAATAAACAAAAAATCTGTTTCCAAATTGTTATCTGATAACTTTCATAAACATAAAAGTTCCCAAAACGTCCTAATTATAAATATTTCAAGAAATCGTTCTTATTTCTGAGAAATCCTAAACTTACATAACCACCTTGAAAAATAACCAAAACATATACAACATTTTGTTTGTAATAAACAAAAAAAAATCGGTTTCCAAGTTGTTATCTAATAACCTCCAAAAACATGAAAGTTCCCAAAAAGTCCGAATTAATTTAAATTTTTTCAACAAATCGTTCTTATTTCTGAGAAATCCAAAGCTTAAACACTAAATCTATTCTTACCGTTTGATTGTTCAAAATAAACAAAAAATCGGTTTCCATATTGTTATCTGATAACTTCCAAAAATATGAAAGTTCCCAAAACGTTCTAATTAATAAATTTTGAAGAAATCGTTCTAACTTCTAACATAATCCTAACTTATTTACACTAAATGTATTCTTACCGTTTGATTGACCACTGAATGCTTCTGCTGAAGGACTCCATCCACAATATCGAGAACAGTATTTCCTGCTTCGTCACTCACAGACATGTTCATGTAGCTAATTATTTCGTAAACAGAAGCCAGGATTCTTGATCCTTCCCCTGGAAGGAGAGCTACAGTGCCTTCTACCAAATACCTCTTGTAACCATCAAGAATGGTAGCAGGATTCCGTGATCCGTACCCAAGACGCAGCTTCTGGAACTAAAAATGGTCATTAGGACATGTTGCTGAATAGGACGTTTTAAGAATAAAAAAGGACGATTCATCGCTGATACGTTTACTATTTCAGTGATCAAATGGGACGAATGAAACGTTTCAAGAATGGAAGAGGACGATTCATCGCCAGTACATATACTGTTTCGGTGATCAAATGGCACTGTTGTGAAACTGTCGGCGATGAATCGTCCAGGAGTAACCAAGAATGAAAGAGGACGATTCATCTCTGATACGTATACTATTTAGGTGATCAAATAGGACGAATAGGACGTTTCAAGCATGAAACAGTACGATTCATCGCCGGTACATATACTATTTCGGTGATCAAATGGCACTGCTATTAAACTGTTGACGATGAAACGACCTGGAGGTAATCAAGAACGAAGCAGTACGATTCATCGCTGATACATATACTGTTTCGGTAAACAAATACGACGCTTGAAGAACAAAAAAGGACGATTCATCGCTGATACATAAACTATTTCGGTAATTTAATGGCACTGGTGTCAAACTGTTGGCGATGAATTGACCTGGAAAAACCATGAACGAACCAATACGATTCATCGCTGATACGTATACTGTTTCGGTGATCAAATGCCACGCTTCAAGAACGAAAGAGGAGTATTTAACGCTGATCAGTATACTGTATCCGTGATCACATGGGACGCTTCAAGAACGAAATAGAACGATTCATCGCTGATACGTATACTGTTTCGGCGATGAAATAGTACCGAAGTAAAACTATCGGCGATGAATCGACCAGGAGGTAACCAAGAACGAAGCAGTACAATTCATCGCTGATACATATACTATTTCGGCGATGAAATGGCACTGGCGTCAAACTGTTGGTGATGAATTGACCTGGAAAAACCATGAACGAACCAATACGATTCATCGCTGATACGTATACGGTTTCGGTGATCAAATACGACGCTTCAAGAACGAAAGAGGACGATTTAATGCTGATCCGTATACTGTTTCGGTGAACACATGAGACGTTTCAAGAACGAAATAGAACGATTCATCGCTGATACGTATACTGTTTCGGTGATCAAATACGACGCTTCAAGAACGAAAGAGGACGATTTAATGCTGATCGTATACTGTTTCGGTGATCACATGAGACGTTTCAAGAACGAAATAGAACGATTCATCGCTGATACGTATACTGTTTCGGCGATGAAATGGTTCTGAAGTAAAACTGTTGGCGATGAATCGACCTGGAGAAACCAAGAACGAAGCAGTACGATTCATCGCTGATACATATACTATTTCGGCGATGAAGTGGCACTGGCGTCAAACTGTTGGCGATGAATTAACCTGGAAAAACCATGATCGAACCGATACGATTCATCGCTGATACCTATACTGTTTCGGTGATCAAATACGACGCTTCAAGAACAAAAGAGGACGATTTAACACTGATCCGTATACTGTATCGGTGATCACATGGGACGCTTCAAGAACCAAACAGAACGATTCATCGCTAATACGTATACGGAGAAAAGCCGCGGCGTTCAACAGGTGGCGATGAATCAGCCCTGAAAAACGGCGTGGAGTTCAACTGGCGGTGATGTAACATCTTAAGCTACGTCCACATCGAAAGCATCACATAGGAACATTATGTTTATGTTGATTGTTCCTAGAACTTGCTTCTGAATGTTTCTGAAAGTTTCTTCTGAACATCAAGAAACTTCCAGAAACATTCGGAAATTAGGTTCAGGAACAAGCAACATATGCACAATGTTTATAACATTGTGTTTATGTTGATTGTTCCTAGAAGTTGTTTCTGAACGTTTCTCAAAGTTTCTGCTGAACATCAAGAAACTTCCAACAACATTCAAAAACCAGTTTCAAGAACAAGCAACATATGCACAATGTGCATAACATTGTGTATATGTTGATTGTTCCTAGAACTTGTTTCTGAATGTAGTTGAAATGTCAATGTATCTGAAATGAATGTATCAAGTTTCTGCTGAACATCAAGAAACTTCCAGAAACATTCAGAAACTAGTTTCAGGAACAAGCAATATATGCTCAATGTACATAACTTGTGTTTATGTTGATTGTTCCTAGAAGTTGTTTCTGAATGTTTCTGAAAGTTTCTTCTGAACATCAAGAAACTTCCAGAAACATTCAGAAACTAGTTTCAGGAACAAGCCACATATTGTCAATGTACATAACTTGTGTTTATGTTGATTGTTTCTAGAACTTGTTTCTGAATGTTTCTGAAAGTTTCTGGTGAACATCAAGAAACTAATAGAAACATTCAGAAAGTAGTTTCAGGAACAAGCAACCTATGCACAATGTGCATAACATTGGTTTATGTCGATTGTTCCTAGGACTTGCTTCTGAATGTTTCTGAAACTTTCTTCTGAATATAAAAAAACTTCCATAAACATTCAAAAAATAGTTTCAGGAACAAGCAACATATGCACAATGTGCATAACATAGTGTTTATGTTGATTGTTCATAGAACTTGTTTCTAAAAGTTTCTTCTGAACATCAAGAAACTTCCAGAAACATTCAGAAAGTAGTTTCAGGAACAAGCAACATATTACAATGTGCATAACATTGTGTTTATGTTGATTGTTCCTGAAACTAGTTAATGAATGTTTCTGGAAGTTTCTTGATGTTCAGCAGAAACTTTCAGAAACATTCAGAAACAAGTTCTAAGAACAATCAACATAAACACAATGTTCCTATATGTTGCTTTCGTGTAGACGTAGCTTAAGATATTACATGTTGCTTGTTGTTGTTGTGTTGCTTTTGGTGGTTTGGACATAGCTTTAAAGTTACCAGCAAATACCTCGTGATCCAGCTCCTGCAGCTCCTCCACGATGCACCCGGAGAAGTCCGGGAGGTACCACGTCGGCTGGCCGGTGTCCCTGAGGGTGCAGGCACGCCTGGCCACACCCAGGTACCCGGTGGGGCACTCCTGCAGACTATCGGTACCCGGAGCTGTTTCGGGCCAGAGGAGCTTCAGGTGACGCTCTCCACCACACGTCTTCACCAGCTCCGTATCGATCACATTCACCAGGATGCTCTGCTCAGACCAAACAGCGGAATCCTGGACCAAGCATGAAAAAGCCGTCGACTTCTGAGGAAGACAAAATAAATACATGTGCAGTAAAACCTCTCTTAACGGACACCTTCAAAATAGCGGACACCTCTACTGTATGGACATTTACCAATTTTCTGAATGCATGAATGCTATCTTCTTTGTGCAGTTGAAATACTCAACTTTCAGGTAAATAGTTTTAATATATGATATATGTGCGAATGTTTAACTTACGTTTATGCTGGACACTTGAAGAATGCTGCCCATTGGAAAGAGCACCTCGTAGTGCTCCGTGTCGGTTTTGATGGGCAGCAGCTCTTTGTTCTTCGTCCAGCTGTAGGTGTATTTGCGCTTTCCACCACCACTGGATACGCTGAAGCACTTTATTGTGAAATTCTCACCCTGAAAACAAAACGGAAACAATTGCCACTCAAAAATTTATAAATTTGTAGATACCGGTAAGTATTTTCGAATTGTGTATCTTGCCCAAAGTTTCAAGATTGTACTCGTTCTTTCGCATTTTTTTCAAAAATACATTCACCTATACATAAATAAGTTTTAACAAGGCTGGACATCCTCGGGGATGCTGAAATTTTCTCATCCCAATTACCGTCACTTACCTTCCTGACCGTCAGGCTCATGGGCTCGATCCACACCCTGGGGGCCGCCCGGACGTCGACCCTCTTCGCCAGGCACCTCTGGACTCCGCTCTCCACCACCTGGCAGGTGAAGGCGCCCTGGTCGAGGGGGGATGCATTTTTAATCCCCAGGAGCGACGTGTATTGATCCCTGACCTCGCCATCCTCCATCAGCTTGTCCCATTTGCGACTGGAATAAATAATAACGCAAATAGGATCGGGCACAATTCACGTCGGTTCGATTCCCGAAGCCCTCGTGAATTAAAACGCATTTGCAGCCCTCGCGAGATTCTGTCGTCGTCGGATTTTGTTTTCTGGGGGCCTCGCGCGACTTCGGGATTTGGAGCAGGGGGTTTATTGAAGTGGGATTTTATTGCTTATATTTTGGCAGTTTATCGCACGAGGGCCGTAAATAATGAACAGGTCTCAGGTGGCTCGTTAATGCCGGCTTTAATTTGTTACTGCGCTCCTTGGTTTTGCGTGGGCTGCATTTGCAATTCCGGCAATTTACTGGCATCAGCAGTTATTAGATTATATATGGAAATCATAGCGCCCAAAAGCTTACTCCTCAGTTTTAACATTTATCACCTCCAAATACTCCAATCTTTGACTGGAGATTAAAGACTTCATCGAACAAATTTTATTTTGCAGTTTATAAACAAATTTGTCCACGACTATCTCATAATACACTTATGTTTCCTCAATAATGTTTATTATCACTATTTATCACTGCTGGTAGTGATTAATAGATATTATTATAATTGAGGGGTCTAGAAATAAAAGTGCATTTTTGGTAGTTCAGAGATAAATGGCTTTAAAGTTAACTTGAACTTCAAAATTCCAGGAATAACTTTAGATAACTGTATTAATATTTTAGTCTATAATATATGCACACAGATTTCTAAACATATTCCTGGAATTTTTGAATCCAAGTTAACTTTAAAGCCATGCATCTCTGAACTACTAAATATGCACTTAAACTGTTTTAAATATAGACCCTTCAATTATAATATATCCATTAATCACTACCAGCAGTGATAATAGTGATAATAAACATTATTCACTACTGAAATGACATTCGAACTTTTAAAAGTATTTAAATTTCGCATTACAATATTTAAACCAGATACTCGAGCAATATATCGCATACAGACCACCGGTTTTGACGGCTATGCCACCGTGACACTTTTATGACAGCAAATGCTAAGCGTCTATATAACTTAGAATTAGAATAACTTAGAATTTACATTAGATAACGTTATGAAGTAATGCTGTTGTCATAAAAATCTGCAAAATTTCTTTAAAAATTGTAATAAATTTCCAAATATTATTTATATTAGATAAATATGAAGTTCTGTATGTTTACATAAAAGTTTGCAAAATTTCCTAAGGAATTGTCATACAATTTTTAAATTGTACTATTTATGATGTTCCTGGTGTCCACACATCAATATTTACTAATAAATTGTCATGAAAAATTAAAATTCTACTATTTATGAGGTTAATGGTAGTCAGACATAAATATTTGCAAAATATATTATGGAATTTTCATGAAATTTTGAAATTTTAGTTTGTAAAACATTAGTAGTAACCAATTTTATGAAATAACATGAAATTTTACAAAAATTCTTTAAGAATTATAATAAAAATTTCAAATTTTATTATTCATATTAGACAAATATGAAGTTCTATACATATACATAAAAATTTGCAAAATTTTCTAAGGAATTGTCGTACAATTTTTAAATTGTACAATTTATGATGTTCCTGATGTCCACACATCAAAATTTACTAATGAATTGTCATGAAATTGTAAAATTGTACTATTTATGAGTCTAATGGTATTCATACATAAATATTTGCAAAATATATTATGGAATTTTCATGAAATTTCTAAATTTTATTATTCATATAAGACAAATATGAAGTTCTATACGTTTATATAAAAATTTGCAAAATTTCCTAACGAATTGTCATGGAATTTTGAAATTGTACTACTTATGATATTCCTGGTGTCCACACATCAAAATTTACTAATGAATTGTCATAAAATTTTAAAATTGTACCATTTATGAGGTTAATGGTATTCATACATAAATATTTGCAAAATATATTATGGAATTTTAATGAAATTTTTAAATTTTAGTTTGTAAAACATTAGTAGTAAGCAATTTTATGAAATAAACTGAAATGTTACAACATTTCTGTAAGAATTATAATGAAATTTCCAAGTTTTATTATTCATATTAGACAAATGTGAAATTCTATACGTTTGTATAAAAAATTTCAAATGTTCTTAAAGAATTGTCATGAAATTTTGAGATTGTACTAATTATGAGGTTCTTGATATCCATACATCAAAATTTGCAAAATATCTTGTGGAATTTCCATAGAATTTTGAAATTTTAGGCTGAAAAATATTAATAGTAGACAATTTTATAAAATTCGTGATTTTTGAAGAACTGTAACGAATATTTGAAATTTTAGAATTCACATGAGATGACTGTATGAAATTTCTGCCGTTTTCCTGGTGTCCACACATCAAAATTTGCAAAATTTACTAATGAAATTTTAAAATTGTACTATTTACGAGGTTAATGGTATTCATACATAAATATTTGCAAAATATATTATGGAATTTTCATGAAATTTTAAAATTTTAGTTTGTAAAACATTAGTAGTAAGCAATTTTATGAAATAAAATGAAATTTTACAAAATTTCTTTAAGAATTATAATGAAATTTCAAAATTTTATTATTCATATTAGACAAATATGTAGTTCTGTATGTTTACATAAAAATTTGCAAAATTTCCTAAGGAATTGTCATGGAATTTTGAAAATGTACTAATTATGAGGTTCCTGGTATCCATACATCAAAATTTGCAAAATATCTTGTTGAATTTCCATGGAATTTTGAAATTTTAGTCTGAAAAATATTAATAGTAGACAATTTTATGAAATTCGTGATTTTTTAAGAACTGTAACGAATATTTGAAATTTTAGAATTCACATTAGATGACTGTATAAAATTCCTGCCGTTTTCCTGGTGTCCACACATCAAAATTGGCAAAATTTACTAATGAAATTTTAAAATTGTACAATTTATTAGGTTAATGATATTCATACATAAATATTTGCAATATATATTAGGGAATTTTCATGAAATTTTGAAATTTTAGTTTGTAAAACATCAGTGGTAAGCAATTTAATGAAATAAAATGAAATTTTATAAAATTTCTTTAAGAATTATAATGAAATTTCCAAATTTTATTATTCATATTAGACAAATATGAAGTCCTATACGTTTATATAAAAAATTGCATATTTTCCTAAGGAATTGTCATGGAATTTTGAAATTGTACTACTCAATAGGTTCCTGGTATCCATACATCAAAATTTGCAAAATATCTTATGGAATGTCCATGGAATTTTCAAAAATTTTAGTCTGAAAAATATTAATAGTAGACAATTTTATGAAATTCATGATTTTTGAAGAACTGTAACGAATATTTGAAATTTTAGAATTCACATTAGATGACTGTATGAAATTCCTACCGTTTTCCTGGTGTCCAGACATCAAAATTTGCAAAATTTACTAATGAAATTTTAAAATGGTACTATTTATTAAGTTCATGGTATTCATACATAAATATTTGCAATATATATTATGGAATTTTTATCAAATTTTGAAATTTTAGTTTGTAAAACATTAGTAGTAAGCAATTTTATGAAATAAAATGAAATGTTACAAAATTTCTTTAAGAATTATAATGAAATTGCTAAACTTTATTATTCATATTAGACAAATATGTAGTTCTGTATGTTTACATAAAAATTTGCAAAATTTCCTAAGGAATTGTCATGCAATTTTGAAATTGTACTATTTATGGGGTTTCTGGTATCCATATATCAAAATTTGCAAAATATCTTATAGAATTTAAATAATATTTTGAAATTATTGTTTGTAAAATATTAGTAGTAGAAAATTTTATGAAATTCATACTTTTTATTACTACAACTTTTTATTAAAGTGTTTTTCATATCATATTTAAACTTAAAAAACGTTGTATCAATATCTATTCATTGGAAAAGTTTACGAACGAAATTAGGTAAAATAATTCACGCTCTGGAATTCATTGTTCAGTAATGTGCCGAAAATATACGGTAAAGAGCGAAACCATCGTCGAGAATGTATTTATTGCTATGGAACCCCATCACGAACGCATAAGAACAAACTTTATTAGACAAAGAAAAAAAGAGCCCGGGATATCGTTATATAAATTACTACCTACAAATTGGTTTCGATTTTGCCGTCTAATAAGTAATGCTGGGCAGTCTGTCCTCCTTCCACTCACACATCTTCCATAAAGCCCCGTGTTCACGTAATGGGCTTTTATCAACTTTATTGTTACAATAATTTTGCCGGACAAAGGAGAAACACTTTTCCACGATAAACTGGCGGATTTTGCGGAAAATCGAAGGGGGGAAAAAGTCTCGTAAAATACACTTAGTTTACAATATTACGTATAATGCGTAGGGATAAATATGGGACAAGGAAAAGCAGAGGATGCATAGTGAACGCCATAAAGTCTGCAAAAAAATATTTTCACTTCGTGTGGTTCGTTTTAAGCATAGTTCATCCATAATGGCCCAGTTTATATCATTGATTTTGAATTTCAATCGAAGTTTTTCGAACCTAGAAGTGATTGGTAATAAATTTGTGACTTCATATAGACTTTTGTTGTTAGGATTGTATACCCATTACAAATAGTAGTAATAATAATAAATATTAGGCATCTGGTTCTTATTTAAAAATTCAAAAATAAACCAATTGAATCATATTCTAGAAACGTAATTCAAACTGAAATGACCCACGACAGACCATGTTTTATTTAGCTAAACAACGAGTAGGTGAGACAGGTGTTATTTGCTGAAAAATCGTTCGTATTAATAAATAAATAAGATCCGCATTCCGGCGTAAAAATACGTAAACAGACTCGTGGGGGGCCACAGACCCCTAAACCAGTCCGGGAGAATTCTATCAACAATGGGGACAATAAAAGCTATTAACTTAAGGCTAACAAGAGTTTACTAGTCGAGCGGAAATATCAACAGTTCATGGAAATATAAATTACTCGAGACCAGACAGGGGATGTGCCACTGGCCGACAGTGAGCGATTCCGGGGAGTTCAAAACCGAAAGTATAATATTACGGCCCATAGAATCATTAACTTAACTACCATAAAAACAGCGCCAGATACATGCACGCGTACCGAAATTCTTAGAACGGGGGCCTTTTGGCCTGGATAACTCACGCCACGAAGGGACATGATTTGTATTGGTAGCAAACACAAATCCGCCAGCAAAAGATCGAGTGGCGTAAACATGTGGAAGAAATTATTGCGCAGGCATCGAAAAAGGCACTTAGCCAGGACGAGTAGACCACCGTAGAAGATCGGGGACGGCAGTGTTTGGGCCCGGGGCTCGGGGAAAATGGAGAGGTAAACATATAAGAATCTGCAAAAGCAGGGGGGAGGTCACTTAATGCTCGACAGCCGAGGGCACGAGACAAATCGCGAGAGTGTAAACGGGGGCGCAATTAGTATAAACAGTCAGGGAAATTGATAATTAAATTAGGGCAGTATTGAACCAGTTAGATATTTTCGGGGAGACCGCGAAGTAATTAAAACAACACCAAGCGCAAGGGCCACCACGACATCAGTACGGCTATCCAGTAGGCGAGAGATAGGAAGGGTTAATGAGTGAGTACTGACGCAATTGATGATTGAGTAACGCGAATCAAGCTGCCAATTTCGAAGGGCACTGCGAAACATTTAGCAGACAAGTCATTACGCGTGTCAAGTAAATTAATTCGGCAATCCGCCGGAAAATATCCTGTGACAAAATTACGAAAGGACAAAACGCCCAAACTGGCGCAAAGGTGTGCGATCCTTTTCGTAATGAGAGCGGTTTGTGGGTTTCGCGCCGCACTTTGAAACAGAAGGGCGCGCTGGAAGCATACTACAAAATCGCTCTTACCCGTTGGTACGTGCTAACCGAACGCATTCATCAATCTCATACGATAACATGTATGTTTCTCTTCGTAATTAGAGCGATCTGTGGGTTTCGCGACGCACTTTGAAACAGAAGGGCGCGCTAGAAGCAGACTACAAATATCGCTCTAACCCCTTGATGTGTTCGGGTCGAACATATTAACCAATCACACCCCACAACGTGTATGGTTCTCTTCGTAATATTGTCACGTATGATAAGTATTGCTACTCCACATAAACCACCACCAATACTCGATTATCATGCGTTTTAATTATTATTTATATTTTATTAGCAAGGGATTCGGGAAAGAGCTTAGTTCAGGAAGGTATTTAAACAGATATAAACTCAAGGGATTTCCCAGGTAGCGGTCGCAACGGGAAATAAAAACCGGTATCCGTGAAGGTCAATAATTATTACAAAAGTCAGCAAATATCATCATGTCATACCAAATCACTAAATCCTAGTAATTAACGTTGCGTAGTTAATATCACTAATCAATCAGCCGAGTGAGTGATCAAACTAATAAGTTGTAATTGCATGCCGGTGAAATAAAACAGCCCTCAGCATCGATAATGCATGTGGTCAGTATTTGCATATTTGAATTCGTGAGCGAGTGAGAAATGAATGAATACGAGTGAGTATATTCCTGAAGCACGAGCATGTGGATATTATAGATAAATCATTGAATGAATCCAAGTCATAAGTCATGATTGCTTAAGAAATAAAGTTAATAATAAATACGAAACATAACGGCAATTAAGAACGAATGCGAATCAAGGGAATTCATGCATGAGCATGCGTAAAGAAGGGATATAAATCCGTGAATGAATCAAAGTCAAAATCATGCAGAATCACATCCGCTAGGTGAATTCAATTATCACAAAAACGAAGTAAAAACAAACTAAAAATAAATGAAAATATTAAAAACAAAAGAAAAGACATTAAAAAATTAAATAAAAATAAAAAGAGTCGAAAACAAACGAGGGGCTTATGTTTCATACACGTCAGACGTAACAGGGTTAGGGTATGAGACTCGCTATGAGATCAGATATATGTACTTTAGCCAGACACAACTGACCATCGTGCACAAATCACCGATCGAAAATTACGATATAATTATTTGGGTGTTATTGCTTGGTAAATGCATTGCAAAACTTTAATTAAGGCTAAATCGTCATCCTTAATACTGGCATGTTATTTGCTGGGAAATACACTTCTAAACTTTATCTGAGGATAAATCAAATCTAGTAAATAAAAGATAAAAATATAGATGAACGAACGCATGTGGAATGAATGACATGACTAAAACACCGTAATTAGCAGGGACAGATCGCATGTACTAGTAACAAGTAGAATTTGAATTATAACGTTAATTCACGTCAGAATACCACGAAATATAATCAGAAACCACGTAAAAATCGTTAAATTTATTTCAAAACTTTAATCAAGAATAAATCGTCATTCTTCATTATCTGTGTGTTATTACTTATTAAATAAACACTTAGTCACCACATAAATGTAAAGCGTATTATTTACCATAACCAAATGAACCAAACCTTACTTGCTAAATTAAAATGTAAAACCATATGAATTACTGAATGAATAAATTACTGTATGATGATATTTGTGTATGCGTATAATTTGATATTTTCCCCGTAACAGACACAATACTTGAACAACGAACCATCGATCTTGTCACTATAACGATTCCATGAATCAAACACAGGTGAAGTACCGCCACTTAGATTACGAGCCACTCTACGTTTATAAATTAATTACAATTTATAATGATACCCCGGTATTGTACCGTTACAACAATAATACTAACAATTTTTTTTGTAAACTAACCAAAATGTTAACGTTTCGTGAGCAAGGTTCCTTTCACGTGCATTTCGTAAGCTCTTGCCTTAAATCTCAGGACATTCGTGTCTTATACAGTCAGATTGGATTTCGCAAATGGAGATTGATCGCCAACGATATGAGCAAAAGAAAGTGAATCTGCACGAAGGTTCAGAGCACGATAATTCCTAATTGGCTGCGGTGTATTCCTCGAGCGCTGAATAATGGATTTAATCTTGCAGCAGGGGATGGTATTAAAAGGATTATTAAACGGATGAAGACAGGAGCCAGGCTTATGACGAGCCTTAAGAAACACACGTAGAAATACACCAAAGACACGACACTGAATGAGCAGAAGAGATGAGTGCTAAATTTTTAATTGGCGCGATTTCGCTGATGCTGCCATATGGGATTAATAACGAATTCCAGGACCTGATTTCTTCGCCCTTTAATTAAAAGGGCGAAGGAGGTTTGAGGTCTAAAGGTTTCACGACGTGAAGGTGAGAAGGCATCGAAGGGACAATCCCCGAGGCGCCGCTGCGAGTCTCGGAAAACTGTATTATAAAGAGGCGAGTGCTTTTCAAAATGATTTAATGCGACCGCCGAAGGGATTTATGTGTGTGAAACATCATGATAAAGCGTTTACCCTAAATTACGGTGAAATATAAGTAATATATTTCACGAACAAATACTGTTTTACTTTATTGCCTTTTATTTGCGTGACGGCGATAATGGCCAGTTTTATGTACTGCATGCACATTTTACTGCCAGCTTAAACACTTTTTGCGCCCACAATGGACCTCCTCAAATGGAAATTACGACCACTAGGCGGGAATGAAGAACGCGGAGATTGTCAGAGTGATTGCTGTTTAACATAAACATTAACGTTGAGGAAGATCACTTGGATATAAACGTCACTTAGTGGTCTATTAGTATGCCTGAGTACAAATCTTCTGAAAATTTTGCCACGAATATATCTTAAATAAGTAAGAAAATCGAGTATTTTACTTTCGAGGTGACCAGTATAAGTTATCAGTCAATGAAATTTGTGAAGATTTGTCCAATGGATATTTTGATTTTTTTTTACCAGATCTGTATACCTCAAGATAAATTCTCAAAAAATTTTACCACTAGTATGTCTCAAATAAATGTCTCAAATGTTTAGAGTGCATTGCTATATATCGTAAGTTATTTTATAATTATATTGATTTAAACCTTTAACACTTAATATCAGTACAACTAAACTACTAATATTTAGTACGAAGTTCAAGTATTGATGCCACGGATGTCCTTTATAAGCTGTGGCATAATTCCCCTGGCAGCTAATTACAATTAGGAAGGTCTTCACCTCAACTGCTGTCGATTTAATTAGATGTCCTATACTAGATATCATTGTTTAGTGACGAACATATGACGTTCATTGTACCGTGGCCCTAATTACGTATAATTATGATGATCTACAATATACATCTTAATCCTGTATATTTTATAATTGCATAATACGTTAATGAAAGTAATGATTTTATTTATTTATGGTATTCAGAGCAAATAAATCGCACGAATACTTGCATCTATTTAACTGCAATAATATTTTTCAGTATAGTTAATTTTTTTCTGTGGTGTGCATCAAAACAACATTAAATCTAAAATGCTGCATTAAGTATGTTGGTTGTAATTAGCTTTTTAATTATTATTCACCGTTTGAAATTGCAATTGAAATATTATTATAGATGAATCGTTTTATTCTGCAAAATTGTATTGTTACGAAACATGCATTTGAATAATTTGTAATTTCGTTGTTTGACATTTTCAAAAAAGATTCTTGGATTTACAGAAATATTCCTGTTTTTATTCAGTAATGTTTAAAAATTCCGTAGAATTTTGTAATAATTTTATCAGTCATTACAGACAAAATTTAACAAATTACTGCCAAAGTTTCAATTTTCATTAAAATTTCAGCCAAAATTTCTAAACTATCTGTGTTTACTGTTTATGTGTTTATTTGTATCTATGCTTACTAACATTTCAGTAATTGCTGTGAACATTTCAAATATTTCTTCCACATTTTTAATTTAAAAAATACCGACAAATATCTTATAAAGTTACCAATGTTTAACGCAGAAAGGTTAATATCCTGACAATAAAAGTACGAAATTTTAATTATTTTATTGAAGAAAAACCAAAATTTTGGACGTGAAGGATGTCATTTGATAAGTTGGAAATCAAGAAGTACAAATGTTCCGTTTAAAGAATGCAGAAGTTCATAAAGTTATCTGATGTAAATTTTAAAATGATTTCATCTTTTTGTTACAGTTCTTCTTCAAAAAGTGCAAATTTCATCAAATTGCCACTAATTATATTTTAAAACCAGAATTTTCAAAATTCAATGAAAATTCCCTGAGTTTTTTGCAAATTGTGATGTGTTGACACCAGGAACCTCAGAAATTTGACAATTTCAAAATTCCATGACGACTCATTAGGAGATTTTGTAAATGTTTATGTATACATATAGAACAGAAACAGAAATATTCCAGTTTTTATTTAGTAATGTTTAAAAATTCGGTAGAATTTTGTAATCATTTTATCTGTTTTTTTTTTGCCAAACTTTTAGTCATTACAGACAAAATTCAACAAATTGCTACCAAAGTTTCAGTTTTCATTAAAATTTCAGCCAAAATTTCTAAGCTATCTGTGTTTACTGTTTATGTGTTTATTTGTATCTATGTTTACTAACATTTCAGTAATTGCTGTGAACATTTCAAATATTTCTTCCACATTTTTAATTTAAAAAATACCGACAAATATCTTATAAAGTTACCAATGTTTAACGCAAAAAGGTTAATATCCTGACAATAAAAGTACGAAATTTTAATTATTTTATTGAAGAAAAACCAAAATTTTGCACTTGAAGGATGTCATTTGATAAGTTTGAAATCAAGAAGTACTAATGTTCCGTTTAAAGAATGCAGAAGTTCATAAAGTTATCTGATGTAATTTTAAAATGATTTCATCTTTTTGTTACAGTTCTTCTTCAAAAAGTGCGAATTTAATCAAATTGCCACTACTTATATTTTACAACCTGAGTTTTCAAAATTCAATGAAAATTCCCGGAGTTTTTTGCAAATTTTGATGTGTGGACACCAGGAACCTCAGAAATTTGACAATTTCAAAACTCTATGAAGACTCATTAGGAGATTTTGTAAATGTTTATGTATACATATAGAACAGAAACAGAAATATTCCTGTTTTTATTTAGTAATGTTTAAAAATTCGGTAGAATTTTGTAATCATTTTATCAATTTTAATTGTTTTACCAAACTGTTAGTCATTTCAGACAAAATTTAACAAACTACTGCTAAATTTTCAATTTTCGTTAAAATTTCAGCCAAAATTTCTAAACTATCTGTGTTCACTTTTTATGTGTTTATTTGTATCTATGTTTACTAACATTTCAGTAATTGCTGTGAATATTTCAAATATTTCTTCCACATTTTTAATTTAAAAAATACCGACAAATATCTTATAAAGTTACCAATGTTTAACGCAGAAAGGTTAATATCCTGACAATAAAAGTACGAAATTTTAATTATTTTATTGAAGAAAAACCAAAATTTTTGACTTGAAGGATGTCATTTGATAAGTTTGAAATCAAAAAGTACAAATGTTCCGTTTAAAAAATGCAAAAGTTCATAAAGTTATCTGATGAAAATCTTAAAATGATTTCATGTTTTTGTTACAGTTCTTCTTCAAAAAGTGCGAATTTCATCAAATTGCCACTAATTATATTTTACAAACAAAATTTTCAAAATTCAATGAAAATTCCCTGAGTTTTTTGCAAATTTTGATGTGTGGACACCAGGAACCTCAGAAATTTGAAAATTTCAAAATTCCATGACGACTCGTTTAGAAAATTTTCTAAATGTTTATGCATACATATAGAACTTGATATTTTTTTTACAAAACGAAAACATTGAAGATCATTGAGGATTAATGAGTTGTATTAATAATTGATAAGCAAACATCATGAATGGTGCCATATATCTACAATTCCAACATTTTATAATACTTTGCTCTACGAATAACAAGATTTTGAATAATATCTTAGGTAATTATACAGGGTGTCTCACACAATTGCACCATTAAAAGTTCATGGGGTTCCCGATAAATTAAAATTTAAAAAAATTCATCGAAACCTGGTTGATTCTATTTTCATCTTTATGAGAAAACAGAAATTTCCATTTTCATAAAGTTGGATAATAGCATACAAAAATTTAAGAAAATTTGATTAATATTTGACATTATTTATTTATTTATTTATTTATTTACGGGAAAACCCTGTTATACAAAATATTATACAAAATATTATTACTACAGAACATCATTAAAACATCAATTAAATTAATACATTCTAAATATTAACTTAAAAACTATTGATAATTTCTATTATCAATAGAAAATTTTGTATTATAACGTTTTTGAGTATATTACATTAGAAATTTGCCAGATTTGCACTATTTCAGTCATAAAAGCAACATATTTGGATAGTTACAATTGAAAATTAGAAAATTAGGGCATTTTTTAAAGAAAATTTAACAGATTTTTTCTATTTCTACAAATTTGGAGAGTTTTATACAAAAAATTAACAAAATTTTCACACATTTTGACAATTTTGGACAGTTTTATAAGAACATTTAATAGCATTTTCTATTTTCACAGAGTAGGAGAGTTTTATAAAAAAAATAATAAAATTTGATTGATGTTTGATAATATCAAGAGAAAATTTTCAAACATTTTGACAATTTTGGACTGTTTTATGAGAATATTTATCATAATTTTCTCTTTTCGTAAAGTTGGAGAGTTGCATACTAACATTTTACAAAACTTGATTTATTGATATTATCAATAGAAATTTTTATTTTAGAATGTTTTTGAGTTTTTTACATTGGAAATTTGTCAAATTTGGACTATTTTAGTGTTAACAGCAGCCTATTTTGATAGTTCCAATTGAAAATGTAACAAATTTGGGTATTATTTAGAGAAAATTTAACAGATTACTGTATATTTACAAATTTCGAGAGTTTCACACAAAAATTAAACAATAATAAAACAAATTTTGATAAACTTGAACAGTATTGTAAGAACATTTGACAGATTTTTTTATTTTCATAAGGTTGGAAAGTTACGTGCAAAAATTTAACAAAATTTGATTGATATTTGATGTTATTAAATGAATATTTTATTTTAGACAGTTTTTGAGTTTTTTATATTGGAAATTTGTCGAATTTGGACTATTTGAGTTATAGCAGCTATTAACATTCCGAGTTGACCAGTATCAGTTATCAGTCTCTGAAATTTCTGAATATTTATGTCATGGATATTATAATATTATAATAAAGAATATTTATTAGCAAATAACGCTACATAATATACAAAATTTCAACAAAAAATTAAAAAAAAATGATACCAGATCTGTATATAGTATGACTGAAAATTAATCCTCTGAAAATCTGACATTAGGAAATTTTGTAAATGTTTATGTATACATATGGAACTTCAAATTTTTCTAATATAAAAAATTAAATTTGGAAATTTTATTACAAATCTTACAGATTTTGATGGAAATGGCAGCATATCACAGTATGATTAACAGATTTATGACGACACCAATGTCAACAGATAATAATAGTTATTATTAATGTATTATAAAGTTGTCTTATGTAAATTAATATTTTAAATGTTCGTTACAGTTCTTCAAAAAGTACGAATTTCGAAAAATTGTCTACTACTAATATTTTACAATTATTATTTTACAATAATATATTTAATTATTTTGAGCTGTCATTAACATATACACTTCCACATATGCTCATATCTACACACCCACACATATATACAAACATAATTGCCTTTGATAAGTCATTAGTGTGACATATTTCGATATAATTAACGAATTAAGCCAATATTTGCAAAATAAACCATATTAAAATAAATGAAGGTATTTTATACCTGATTCGCTATTGTTTTGGACTTGGAACACTATAAAGTTACAACAAAACAATTGGGAATGCTCATAAACCAAAATAAAACACAAGCAAAAACAAATAAAGCAAAATAAACTATATTAAAATAAATGAAGGTATTTTATATCTGATTCGCTATTGTTTTGGACTTAGAACACTATAAACTTACAGAAAAACAATGGGGAATGCTCAGAAACAAAAATAAAACAAAAACAATTAAAATTATTCCATAAATGACACTGATTTAACACGTTCCTGCTGCTTCTGTACAATAAAGAATCTTCTGTACGTTGATATAAAGTTTCAATACAACCTGAAGCGATGGCATACCTACAATTTGAAGATATTTTCAATAAATTTAATAAAATAAATCGCCTTAAATAACATATTTCGATATAATTAACGAAATAAGCCGATATTTGCAAAATGGTGGATGCGCCGGGTATATATTATACCCGGCGCATCCACCATTTTGCAAAATAAACCATATTAAAATAAATGAAGGTTCTATAATTCCAAAACAATAGCGAATCGGAGATAATATACCTTTAGTTATTTTAAATGGTTTATTTTGCAATATGGTGGATGCGCCGGGTACATTATACCCGGCGCATCCACCATTTTGCAAAATAAACCATTATAAAATAAATGAAGGTATTTTATCTCCGATTCGCTATTGTTTTGGAACTATAACACTTTAAAGTTATAGCAAAACAATGGGCAATGCTCAGAAACAAAAATAAAACAAAAACAATTAGAATTACTCACTTCTTCATTATTCATTTATTATTTTATATTTATTAAATGACACTAATTTAACACATTTATGCTGCTTCTGTTCATTAAAGAATCTTTGGTATGTCCTTCTTAATTGTTGTTTAATATTTTTTAATGTTTCTGATTTGTAAATATTTATTTGTACTCACAATTATTTTTTTTATATAGATTTTATGTAACTTATGTATTCCACTATTTATTGTTGAATCTACTTATACACATATGTTATGATAGTCAATTATTTATACGTTAGACTGAATACCTTTTTTTTTCATGACTTGTGTAAACCTATTGGTAACATTAATAAAGATTATTATTATTGTTATTATTATTATTATTATTATTGTGATTATTATTATTATTATTATTATTATTATTATTATTATTATTATTATTATTAAGTCTGTATTCAACTTGAAGCAATGGTATACCTACATTTTGAAGATATTTTGGTAAGAATTATACTCGTTAATACAATTTTGTACGTGCAAAATTCTGTCGTAAGTCAAAGTCTGTAACATTTACAGACAAAAAGTAACATTTTCGGTTTCTTTTTAAGCGATCCTAATTTTTTTTTTGTGAAAAAAAAACGTTGTGGCATAAATGGAAACAAATGTGAATTGGACAACCATTGTTTAATGTAATGATGCAATTACCGAAACAAATCAAATAAAATGGTGTCGAAAGTTTTTGCAAAATGGTTCGATGAGTGCAACTTATTTATTAATTTTGTCATCATTTTTTTAAATTTGTTTTTTATCATTATTCTTCATTTATTATCAATTTTTTTTAAATTTGTTTTTTCATCATTATTCTTCATTTATTATCATTTTTTTAAATTGTTTTTTCATCATTATTCTTCATTTATTATCATTTTTTTTTAAATTTGTTTTATCATCATTATTCTTCATTTATTATCAATTTTTTTTAAATTTGTTTTTTCATAATTATTCTTCATATATCATCAAAATTTTCATTATTTCATTCCGAACGTTTCGCTTCGAACTGTATTGATGTGTGTTGTATAAACGTTAGAGATTCAATATTTGTGTGCTAATGAGCCTAAAGCAAATGAGGGCACAAGAAACATGCCGATCTGAGTACAACACGAATCAGATAATCACAGCAATTCAAACAATTACAAGATTGAGGAGGTAATGTAAATCATGTAATGTGCTGAATAATTTGGAATTACTGAATAGTTGTGGCAAATTATTCCACTTGCTTTTTATTGTTTGGCTAATTGGGATATGAGGGCCTTTGCTAATTTTACTTACTAATGAAAATTGTTATAAATTCTGGCTTGCTGTAATTACGAACGATGTACAATATATGGATAATTAAAGTCTGATCCAATTTAATTTTTAACTAAGTTAGATCTAGATTGATCGATGTGGTTCTTATTTGTTGAAAATTCATAATTACTAATGTATGAAATAAATTTACGCACTTTTTTTAAAATTTTCAAAATTACTCAAAACTACATTTCCTCACCTATAGAAGCCACTGTGGCTTCTATTGTTCTATTGTTCACAATTGTTTCGCCACACAGTGTGGCGAAACAATTGTGAACAATAAAAACAATTTTGAAAATTTAAAAAAAATGCGTAACTTTATTTCATACATTAGTAACTTAGCTCTGTTAGGGTGATAGTATTATTGCAAAATGTCACTAGACTTGAAAAAAAAAATAGGTTATTTAAAAAAAAAGGTTGTATTTATCATGGTTAGTATAGTTATCAGACACTGAAATTTCTGAAAATTTATCTCAAGGATATTTTGAAAATTTTATGATAGATCTTTATACAATATGCCTGAAGATAAAGCCTCTCAAAATTTTACAACTGGTTTATGTAAATTAAGTGGGAAAATTGAGTTATTAACTTTCCGAGTTGACCAGTATAAGTTATCAGTAGACTGAAATTTCTGAAAATTTATCTTATAAATATTTTGAAAATTTTATGCCAGTTCTGTATACAGTATGCCCGAAAATAAATCCTCTGAAAATTTGACAACTTGTATGTGTAAATTAAGTGAGAAAATCGAGTTATTAACTTTCCGAGTTGAACAATATCTGTACACTGAAATTTCTGAAAATTTATCTAATGGATATTTTGAAAATTTTATGCCAGATCTGTATGTAGTATGCCTAAATATAATTTCTTTGAAAATTTGACTATGAGTATGTCTTAAATAAGTGAGAAAATCGAGTTATTAACTTTCCGAGTTTCCATCCCTTATCAACTGATAAAAGAGTTCGCCTAATTATAAATGACCCTATATAGAGAAAAACCGCCATAAATTTCCGGCGCACTGATAGATTTGTGATTGCAAGGGGGGCGACTAAAAGATCTGGGCGAAATAACGACCCCAATGCCTTTTGGAGCTGAAACATTCTGGGGGGCATACCTTACATTGGGCGTTTTTGTGTTCCATTAAATGATCTGATTCGAGTTATATATGGGGGCGGCAAAATGATAAGTTTCCCTTTTCGCCCTGTCGCCCCCCGCAAAACGCGGAATTAATTCAGACGTGCATTGAATATGTTGAACCGTTTGGGGGTGGGTGGTGTAGGTGGACAAAAACTACTATATATCTTATTTCCGGTTCGCTGAAACTCGCCCGAGGGAAGGGCCGCGCCCTCATCCCCTAAACGCCGACGCAACCCCCGGGAATTCCGGCTCAGTTTAATACGAAAATTAATCTGCCGGATTTATTAACTGAACGCTATAAAATAATATATTATTAAAAAAATATGAAATTCAAATTTCCCCCGGCGGCGCGCGGGAACTTGGGGGGGATATATGACTCCCCACCGCGGGGGGGCTGCGCTTTTAATCGTGAAGGGGGCGCAAAAAAGGCGGTGGCACAAAAGTTAAAGTGGGGGGCGATAAATAAAGTTCTGAGACGTCTTGTTCGGGGGGTATTAGCATGCGTGCGGGGGTCTTTATTACTTGCCTGGTTGGAGTCGTGACGTTGACAAAGAGTCCATCCTTGAACCATCGGAAGGACGGAGAGGTGCCCTGCGCCGTGCAGGAGAGCACGAAGTCTTCGCCCGCATGTATTAGTCCCGATGGCTGAATTGATATACTCTGCAAAAAGAGGCAAGGATTTATTGCTGTTTATCATCGCTCCAGGGGTAATGTTGAGCCAGGACCAGTTTCATCCCCGAGACGCCCACGATTTTCGGGGATGCGCCCAGATTAAATCGGGCAAAGTGAAAGGTCGGTTTTTTGATCGTTTAGGGAAAAACGCAGAAGTTGTATAATCTCAATCATTAAAGGTACAACCCATAAATTATACCGTATCAGTTGCAACACCCAAATGTAAATATAATTTTTTCTTAGTATTTTATTCATGTTACCACATATTTTTGATTATTACGTATTTATATTATATGGTGAACATATTGAACATATCATTTTCACAACTAGAATTGAATATTTTACAAATTTTTGTAGACTGAAATTTGACAGATATGCACAGTTGTTATTTATAACCTAATTTTTGCGGATTTAGTTAGTTTCAGTGGAAAAACTGTTAGATTTATATAATAGCAGTTAAAAATTGATCGATATTCACAGCTGAATTTAAATTACAACGGATTTTTACAAATAAACCTTTGAATTTGATAGATTTCGACATTTGCCATTTGACATTAAACAAATTTTAAGTTTTATGAATAAATTTGTCAGAATTTTCCATTTTCGTAAAGTTGGAGAGTTGCATACAAAAATTTTACAAATTTTGATTGATATTTGATATTATCAAAAGAAAATGTTATTTAAGAAAGTTTTTGAGTTTTTCACATTAGAATTTTGTCGGATTTAGACTATTTCAGTTATAAACAGCAACATATTTGTATAGTTTTAATTGAAAATTAAACAAATATGCACATTTTTGTCTATTTTTACAAAGTTTCAGAGAGTTACAGAGTTTCATACAAAGCTTTAATAATTTTGAGACAAATATTAATAAACTTGAACCAATTTTATGACAACTTTTAATAGAATTTTCTATTTTCACAAAGTTGGGGTGCTGAATAACAAAAATTTAATAAACTTTGATTGATATTTGATTTTATCAAGCGAAAATTTTATTTTATACAGTTTTTCAGTTTTTGTATTAGAAATTTGTCGATTTGGACTGTTTGAGTCATAACAGCAATATATTTGGATAGTTACAATTAGAATTATAAAATTTGGACATTTTTCATACAAAAATTTAACTAAATTTTCACCCATTTTGACAGTTTTGGACAGTTTTATAAGAACATTTAACAGAATGTTCTATTTTCACAGAGTAGGAGAGTTTAATTGAAAAATTGAAGAAAATTTGATTGATGTTTGATAATATCAAGAGAATATTTTCAAACATTTTCACAATTTTGGACAGTTTTATGAGAACATTTAGCAAAATTTTCAATTTTCGTAAAGTTAAAGTAAAATTTGACAAAATTTGATTCATATTTGATATTATCAATAGGAAATTTTATTTCAGAACGTTTTTGAGTTTTTTATATTGGAAATTTGTCGAATGTGGACTATTTCAGTGGTAACAGCAATATATTTGGATAGTTCCAATTGAAGATTAGACAAATTTGGGCATTTTTATGAGAAAATTTAACAACATTTTTCTATTTTTATATATTTGGAGAGTTTCATACAAAAATTTAACAATATTGAGAAAAATTTTGACAAACATTTGACAGTTTTATGAGAACATTTAACAAAATTTTCTATATTCATAAAGTTGGAAAATTGAATACAAAACTTTAACAAAATTTGATTAATATTTGACATTATCAATAGAAAACTTTGTACTATAACGTTTTTGAGTTTTTATATTGGAAATTTGTCAAGTTTGTACTATTTTAGTGTTAACAGCAACATATTTGGATAGTTCCAATTGAAAATTAGACAAATTTGGGGATTTTTATGAGAAAATTTTACAGATTTTTCTATAGTTATAAATTTCGAGAGTTTCATACAAAAATTTAACAATAATGAGACAAATTTTGACAAACTTGAACAGTTTTGTGAGAACATTTGACAGATTTTTTAAATTTTCATTAAGTTGGAAAGATGCATGCAAACATTTTACAAAATTTGATTGATATTTGATGTTATTAAGTAAATTTTTTATTTGAGACAGTTTTTTAATTTTTTTATATTAGAAATTCGTCAGATTTGGATCATTTGTGAGTTCATATTAAAAATTAGACAAATTTGGGTATATTAATGAGAAAATTTAACAGATTTTTTCTATTTTTACAAATTTGAAGAGTTTTATACAAAAAATTAACAAAAGTTTGACACATTTTAACAATTTTGGACAGTTTTATGAGAACATTTAGCAGAATTTTCAATTTCATGAAGTTAAAAAGTTACATACAACAATTTGACAAAGTTTGATTCATATTTGATATTATCAATAGAAAATTTTATTTGTGATCGTTTTTAAGTTTTTTATATAGGAAATTTGTCAGATTTAGACTATTTCAGTCATAAACAGCAACATATTTATATAGTTCGAATTGAAAATTAGACAAATTTGGGCATTTTAATGAGAAAATTTAACAGATATATTTCTATTTTTACAAATTTGGTGAGTTTCATACATAACATTAATAATTTTGGGACAAAATTTAATAGATTTGAACCAGTTTTATGAGAACGTTTAACAGAATTTTCCATTGTCACAAAGTTTGAGAGTTGAATAAAAAAAATTAATAAAATTTGATTGATATTTAATATTATCAATAGAAAATTTTATTTCAGAAGGTTTTTGAGTTCTTTATATTGGAAATTTGTCGGATTTGGACTATTTCAGTCATAATAGCAACATATTTGTATAGTTCCAATTGAAAATTAAAAACTTTGGATACTTTTATGAAACATTTTTACGGGTTTTTACTATTTTTACAAATGTGGAGAGTTTTATACAAAACTTTAGCAATATTGGGACAAATTTTGACAAATTTATACAGGTTGATAAGAAAATTTAAAAAAAAATCTATTTTCACAAAGTTGCAGAGTTGGATATAACAAAATTTGATTACTACTACTACTAGTACTACTACTACTACTACTACTAATATTATCAATAGAACATTTTATTTTAGAACATTATTGAGTATATAACATTAAAAATTCGTCAGATTTGGACTGTTTGAGTCATAATAGCAACATATTTAGACAGTTCCAATTGAAAATTAAACAAATTAGGACATTTTTATAAGAAAATTTAACAGATTTCTTCTATTTTTATAAATTTTGAGAGTTTCATACAAAACTTTAACAATGTTGGGACAAATTTTGATAAATTTAAATAGTTTTATAAGAATTATTAAGAATAAGATTTAACAGCATTTTTATTTTCATAAAGTTGGAAAGATACATGCGAAAATTTAACAACATTTGATTGATATTTTACATTATCAATAGAAAATTTTATATTAGAACGTTTTTGAGTTTTTCACATCAGAAATTTGTCAGATTTGGACTAATTCAGTCGTAACAGCCACATATTTAGACAGTTGCAATTGAAAATTAGACAAATGTGGACATTTTATTAGAAAATTTAATGTTTTTTTCTATTTTTACAAATTAGGAGAATTTCATACAAACACTTAACAAAAGTTTGAAAAATTTTGACAAATTTTGACAGTTTTATAAGAACATTTAACAGAATTTTCCATTTTCAAAAAGTTGGAGAGTTGAACAGAAAAATTTAACAAAATTTGATTGATATTTGATTTTATCAAGAGAAAATTTTATTTTAGACAGTTTTTAAGTCTTTCATATTGGAAATTTATCAGAATTGGACAATTTAGGTCATAACAGCAACATATTTGAACAGTTACAATTGAAAATTAAAGAAATTTGCACATTTTATTGGAAAGTTAACAGATGTGTTCTATTACTACAAACTTGGAGAGTTTCATACAAATATTTAATAAAATTTGTGTAAATTTTGACAAATTTTGACAGTTTTAAAAGAACATTTAACAAAATTTTAAATTTTCATAAAGTTGGAGAGTTGAATAGAAAATAATTAAACAAAATTTGATTGATATTTGATTTTATCAAGAGAAAATTTTATTTTAGACAGTTTTTGAGTTTTATGCCAATTGTCCATGCAAGTGCAAGTCAGGTACCGATTTAATCAATATGTTGATTGAAGATACATGATTCATAAACATGATACATGATAAATATCATGATTAAATACATAATATTTAAATGTACATTATTTTTCTTGTAAAAAGTTTTTTTTGTTCTTGTTCTTGTTCTTCTCCTATTATTCTTGTTTAAAAGTGCCATATTTGGAGATAACTTTGCATACATGATAAATATTATGATTTAATACATTATATTTAAATATACATACTTTTTCATGTAAAAAGTTTTATGTTTGTTCTTGTTCTTGTTATTTTTTTTTGTGTTCTTGTTTAAAAGTGTATTATGTGGAGGTTACATTGCATACATGATAAATATCATGATTAAGTACATAATATTTAAATATGCATACTTTTTCATGTAAAAAGTTTTTTTTTTGTTCTTGTTCTTGTTATTTATTGGTGTTCTTGTTGAAAAGTGTATTATATGGAGGTTACATTGCATACATTATAAATATCATGATTAAATACATGATATATAAATATGCATACGTTTTCATGTAAAAAGTTGTTTCTTATGTTCTTGTTCTTGTTTTTCTTCAGTTGTTGTTTAAAAGTGCCAGATTTGGAGGTAACTTTGTATGTATGATAAATATCATGATTAAATACATTATATTTAAATATACATACTTTTTCATGTAAAAAGCTTTTTTTTGTTTTTGTTCTTGTTATTTTTTTGGTGTTCTTGTTTAAAACTGTATTACGTGGAGGTTACAAAGCATACATGATAAATATCATGATTAAATACATGATATATGAACATGCACACTTTTTCATGTAAATTTCTTTTGTTCTTGTTATTGTTCTACTTCTGTTGATCATGTTTAAAAGAGCCATATTTGGAGGTTAGATTGCATACATGATAAATGTCATGATTAAGTACATAATATTTAAATATGCATACTTTTTCATGTAAAAAGTTGTTTCTTTTGTTCTTGTTATTGTTCTTCTTCTGTTGATCCTGTTTAAAAGTGCCATATTTGGAGGTTTAATTGCATCATTACGAAATCCACCCTTACATTTTACACAAACCAGTTTAAACATCTCCCTCGTTTCCCATGTTTAGAATGTGACAAGGTTAGTTTATGACAAATGTGATATGCCGAGTAGAATTCTGCACTTATTTATTTAATACGGAGATAGTGGCGCAGTTGACATTTTCTCAGAAAATAATCCCGGCAATGAAATTGGAGTCTGTTGACTGAACTGTATTTACAAGTCATGACAAGGATCCTCACGTACGCTCAGTTTGTGCGCTCGAATAACCGACGTAATTTGTAACTCGGGAGTTTCAAGAGGAGCGCAGCAATATTTAAATTTTGACTCGGAACATTCAAATTAATTAGGACCTCGTGAAAATCTAATTAATTAAATATTTTCTACGGGGTGTTCGATAACAGATGCAGTGAATGCCAGATGAGATGTAACTCTTCACGTAAAACCGAAGTCAGTCCTCTGAACTTTCGGACTGGTCAACGCAATTGCTACTTTTTTTTTTTTTTTTTTTTTTTTTTTTTTTTTTTTTTTTTTTTTTTTTTGTAGGGTCTTGGAGTCGGAAGGTCGCAATTGTTACTTAGATAACTTTATAACTGTATCAGGGTTAAACACTGAAATGTACAAATACTAATTATTTGAGTTAATAAGTTTTTCCAATAACGTGTAATTGGAATTTTGTTGCGTTGCGAATTTATTTGGCTATAATATATTGGCTACAAATTTCCGCATGTTGATTTTGAACTAGGGTTGAATTAAGCAGATAGAGGCATAATTCAAATCGGCTTCGACTTAACGAGGCCATAAGTAAACAAATACAATTTAAATATCGCTGCCTACCCAATAACGCTAATACCTATTAATTATCGGCCTTTCACGTAGGACAAGGGTTAACCGAATGCCGAGGCGCGCCGCCCTTAAAGCCCGCGGGGAAATTAATATTTTCTCACTAATTGGGTGTTTTCAAATTGGGTTACGCCAATTTGCACCCTAGTAAACGCAACGCTAGGGCGCGTTATCGCAACGAACCCTTTTTCAGCCCCCCAAATAATGCACGAACCAATTCGAACTTAATTAATCTTGTTATGCCGTGCAGGAAGTAATATTTTTTTGACGATTGTCAAAATAAGTAACGAATGAGTTCGATTGGGATAAGGGCGAAATACGAGCCAAATAGGCAGAAATTTGTATATTGCTGAAAAAAGTGATGGTGTAAATTGTAGCACGAGGCGCAAGCCGAGTCAAGCAGCTGCAAGATTGCATTTCCAACGAAATGCGCATACTATTTTCGATAAAAAAATATAATTTTTTTTATGGCAAAAACATTAGAAAATTTTAGTTTTGTGAGGGCAAATTTTATCTTACACATGAGACCAATGTGTCCAGCCCTGGCAACGGTTGGATTCACCCGACTGTGATGACATTACAAATTAACAGACAGTCGTTCACCCTTGACGCCTATAAACACCCCCCTGCAGAACTTATAAATTATACATCAGCAAATCTGTCCCCCTTGTGCACGTGCATAATTGTGATGCTGTCCGGCAGTATCTGTAGCTCCATAATTACACTAATGACCGCCGAGTTAATTACTCAGAAACACGGCTTTAATTACTTATTAGATCGCTAATTGTTAAGGGACATTCGCGCCGCGTTTAATTAATTAACAAATTCGCCATTAAATACGCACGGGCCAATTAAAGCGGAGTCTGCCCCGTTTTTGCACCCCCCGTTTAACCTGCAGGCTGCAGCTAATCGAATCTCCATATTTTATTAAAACGCAGATTATCCTGATACTTTAATACAATTAATTATAGAAGTAACTTCTCCTACATAGACACTAAAACTTAAGCACAAAATCAGACCTAGTTTTGACTCAAAATCGTTCTGAAGGAAAAGTTTTCTATTGATATTATCAAACATCAATCAAATTTTGTTACATTTTTACTCTCAAACTCTCAAACTTAATGACCATGGAAAATTCTGTTAAATGTTCTCATAAAACTGTCCACATATGTGAAAATTTGTCAAAGATTTCTTTAGTTTTTGTACAAATTTGTAAAAAAAATCTGTTAAATTTTCTAATAAAAATGTGCAAGTTTCTCTAATTTTCAATTGGAACTATCCAAATATGTTGCTGTTACGACTGAAATAGTTCAAATCCGGCAAATTTCCAATATAAAAAACTCAAAAGCGTTCTCTAATAAAATTTTCTTTTGATAATATCACATATCTATCAAATTTTGTTACATTATTGTATGCAACTCTTTAACTTTATGACCATGGAAAATTCTGTTACATGTATCACATGTAACTGTCCACAAATGTGAAAATTTGTCAAAAATTTCTTAATATTTTGTATGAAACTCTCCAAATTTGTAAAAATTGAAAAAATCTGTTGAATTTTCTCATAAAAATGTCCACATTTTTTAATTTTCAATTGGAACTGTCTAAATATATTGCTGTTACGACTGAAATAGTTCAAATCCTTCAAACTTCCAATATAAAAAACTCAAAAGCGTTCTGAAATAAAATTTTTGGTAATTTTTTGAATGCAACTATCTAATTTTATGACCATGGAAAATTCTGTTACTAGTGTCTCATGTAACTGTCCACATATCTCAAGCTTTGTCAAATATTTATTAATATTTGGTATGAAACTCTCCTCATTTGGAAAAATATAAAAATTCTGTTAAATTTTCTAATAAAAATGTGCAAGTTTGTCTAATTTTTAATTGGAACTGTCTAAATATGTTGCTGTTATGACTGAAATAGTTCAAATCCGGCAAATTTTCAATATAAAATACTCAAAAACGTTCTGAAATTATGTTTTTCTATTGATGATATCAAATATCAATCAGGTATTGTTAAAATTTAGTATGCAACTCTCCAACTGTATGCCAATAGAAAATTATGTTAAATGTTTTCGTAAAACTGTCCAAATTTGTCAAAATATGACAAAATTTTATTAAATTTTTGTATGAAACTCTGCACATTTGTAGAAATAGAAGAAATCAGTTTAATTTTCTCATAAAAATGTCAAAATTTGTGTTATTATCAATTGTAACTGTAAAAATATAAGGATGTTACAACTTAAATAGTCCAAATCCGAGAAATTTGCAATATAAGAAACTCAAAATTGTTCTGAAGTAAAAGTTTTCTATTGATAATATCAAATATCAATCAAATATTGTTAATTTTTTGTATGCAACTGTCCAACTTTATGACAATAAAAAAATTCAGTTAAATATTCTCATAAAACTATCCATATATATGAAAACTTGACAAAGATTTCTTAATATTTTGTATTAAACTCTCCAAATTTGTAAAATTAGAAAAAACCTGTTAAATTTTCTCATAAAATTGTCCAAATTTGTTTAATTTTTAATTGGAACTGTCTAAATATGTTGCTGTTACGACTGAAATAGTTCAAATCCTTCAAATTTCCAATATAAAAAACTCAAAAACTTTCTAAAAGATTTTATTTAATTGGAACTGTCCAAATATGTTGCTGTTACGACTAAATTGGTCCAAATCCGACAAATTTCCAATATAAAATACTCAAAAACGTTCTAAAATGAAATTTTCCATTGATAATATCAAATATCAATCAAATTTTGTTAAATTTTTGTATGCAACTCTCCAACTGTGTGCCAATAGAAAATTGTGTTAAATGTTTTCGTAAAACTGTTCAAATTTGTCAAAATATGACAAAATTTTGTTAAATTTTTTTATGAAACTACAAATTTGTAGAAACAGAAGAAATCTGTTTAACTTTCTCATAAAAATGTCCATATTTGCGTAATTATCAATTGTAACTGTCCAAATATGTGGATGTTATGACTAAAATAGTCCAACTCCAAGAAACTTGCAATATAAAAACTCAAAATGGTGCTGAAGTAAAAGTTCTTTATTGATAATATCAAATATCAATCAAATTGTGTTCATATTTTTGTACGCAACTCTTCAACTTTTTGACAATGGAAAATTCTGTTAAATGTTCTTATAAAATGGTTCAAATTTGTCAAAATATGAGCAAATTTTATTAAATTTTTGTATGAAAATCTGTAAATTTGTAGAAATAGAAGACATCTGTTAAATTTTCTTATAATTATGTCCTAATTTGTCTAATTTTCAATTGGAACTGTCTAAATATGTTTTGTTACGACTGAAATAGTCCAAATCTGATAAATTTGCAATATAAAAAACTCACAATCGTTCTGAAGTAAAAGTTTTCTATTGATAATATCAAATATCAATCAAATTGTGTTAAATTTTTATGTGCACCTCTCCAACTTTATGACAATAGAAAACATTGTTAAATGTTCTCATAAAATTGTTAAAATTTGTCTAAAATTGTCTAAGTTTTGTTAAATTTTTATATGAAATTCTCTAAATTTGTAAAAATAGAACAAAACAGGTTTAATTTTCTCACATAAATACCAAAATTTATCTAAATTTCAATTGGTACTCTCAAAATATATTGCTGTTACGACTGAAATAGTCCAAATCCGAGAAAATTGCAATATAAAAAACTCAAAATCGTTCTGAAGTAAAAGTTGTCTATTGATAATATCAAACATCAATCAGATTTTGTTAAATTTTTGTATGCAACTCTTCAACTTTAGGAAAATGGAAAATTCTGTTTAATTTTCTCAAAAAAATAGTCCAAATTTTGTTAAATTTTGTTAAATTTAAGTTTGAAATTCTCCATATTTGTAAAAATAGAAGAAATCTCTTAAATTTTCTCACAAAATAAGCCAAATCTGTCTAATTTTCAATTATAACTATACAAATATATTGCTGTTACGACAGAAATAGTCCAAATCCGACAAATTTCCAATATAAAAACTCAAAAACGTTCTGAAATAAAAAAAAAATGTTGATAATATCAAATATCAATCAAATTTTGTTAAATTTTTGTATGCAACTCCCCAACTTTGTGAAAATGGAAAATTCTATTAGATGTTCTCATAAAACTTTTCAAATTTGTTCAAGTTTCATTAAAATTTTGTATGAAACTCTCCACATTTATAAAAATAAAAAAAAAATATTGTATTTTCGAATAAAAATGTGTAAATATGACTAATTTTCAATTGGAACTGTCCAAATATTTTGCTGTTATGATTGAATAGTCCAAATGCGACATATTTCCAATGTAAAAACTTAAATACATTCTGAAATAAGATTTTCTAATGATAATATCAAATATCAATTAAATTTTGTTAAATTTTTGTATGTATCTCTCCAACATTGTGAAAATGAAAATTTCTGTCAAGTGTTCTCATAAAACTGTTCAAATTTGTTCAAATTTTGTTAAATTTTTGTATAAAACTCTCCACATTTATGAAAATAGAAAGAATCTATTAAATTTTCTAATAAAAATGTGTAAACCTGTCTAATTTTCAATTGAAATTGTCCTAATATGTTGCTGTTATAACTGAAATAGTCCAAATATGAGAAATATCTAATTTAAAAAGTCAAAAACGTTCTGAAACAATATTTTCAATTGATAATATCAAATATCAATCAAATTTTGTTAAATTTTTATATGGAACTGTCCAACTTTTTGACAATGGAAAATTCTGTTAAATGTTCTCATAAAACTGTTCAAATTTGTCAAAATATAAGCAAATTTTATTAAATTTGTGTATGAAACTCTGCAAATTTGTAGAAACAGAAGAAATCTGTTTAATTTTCCCATAAAAATGTCCAAATTTGTATAATTATCAATTGTAACTGTCCAAATATGTGGATGTTACGACTAAAATAGTCCAAATCCGGAAAATTTCTAATTTAAGAACTCAAAAACGTTCTGAAATAATGTTTTTCTATTTATAATATCAAATATAAATCTTTTTTTTTAAATTTTTTGTATGCAACTATCCAACTTTATGACAATGGAAAATTCTGTTTAATATTCTAATAAAATTGTCTACATATTTGCCAATTTGTCAAATATTTCTTAATATTTTGTATGACACTCTCCAAATTTGTAAAAATTGCAATTCTGTTAAATTTTCTCATAAAAATGTCCAAATTTGTTTAATTTTCAATTGGAACGGTCTAAATATGTTGCTGTCACGACTGAAATATTCAAATCCTTCAAATTCCCAATATAAAAAACTCAAAAACATTTTAAAATAATATTTTTTAATGATAATATCATATATCAATCAGATTTTGTCAAATTTTTATATAAAATTCTCCAACTTTATGCCCATGGAAAATTCTGTTAATGTGTCTCATGTCCACAATTGTGAAAATTTGTCAATTTTTTTAAAAAATATCTGTTAAATTTTCTAATAAAAATGTGCAAATCTGTCCAATTTTTAATGGGAACCGTCCAAATATGTTGCTGTTACGATAAAAATAGTCCAAATCCGACAAATTTTCAATATAAAATACTTAAAAACGTTCAAAAGTGAAATTTTCTAGTAATATTATCAAATATCAATCAGATATTATTAAATTTTTGTATACAACTCTCAAACTCTATGCCAATAGAAAATTTTGTTAAATGTTTTCGTAAAACTATCCAAATTTGTAAAAATTTCTCCAAATTTTGTTAAATAAATAGCTGTTACGACTAAAATAGTCCAAATCCGACAAATTTCTAATATAAAAAACTCAAAAACGTTCCGAAATAATATTTTCTATAGATAATATCAAATATTAATCAAATTTTGTTAAAAAAATGTATGCAACTCTCTAACTTTGTGAAAATGGAAAATTCTGTTAAATATTTTCATAAAACTGACCAAATATGTCAAATTTCCAATAGCAACTGTCGAAATCTGTTAATTTCTAAGGTTGAATTGTAAGAATCTGTCGTAGTTGACTGCCTTTACTGCCTTTACTACTAGTTTACTTATTTTATTTAGTTTGTGGGCCAAATTTTCAATTGAAATTATTTAAATTTTACAGTTTTGTTTCAGAAACTCCGCCAAGTTTTCAATAACAAACTGTGCTTGTGCATATCTATCAAATTTCAATCTTCAGATGGAAAATCTGTCAAATTTTGAACCTCAACTGTGAAAACGATAGAATATGTTAAATTTTCAAATTTAATCGTATAAATATTATAAATTTATAATAACAAAAGTCTAAATTTTTCAAATATTCAAAGTTTTCAGCACGAGTACGAAATTTGTAAAACATTCAGTTCTAACAATCGAAATTACTACTTTCAAACTAAACTCAAAATTTTCTAAAAACTTGACATTAATACTGCAAAATTTTGTTAAATATTCATATGAAGCTCTTCAAATCTGTGAAAATTGAAAAGTCTGTTAACTTTTCAAATGCTACTATACAAATATGTCTAATTTTCAATTGGAACTAACTTCAAACGGTATCACCACAACCATCTAAAATATGAGCAAACTGTCTGTTAAACAGACAGACAACAGACAACAAACTAAACCAGTTGGGATATTGACTGAAATTGTCCAATTCCGATAAATTTCCAGTAGCTACTGTCAAAATCTATGAGATTTAAAGGTTCAATTGGAAAAATTTGTCATAGTTTTAATTGCAATGCCTAAATCTGACAAAAATTTAATTGTAATTGCATGAATCTATCAGATTTGTTCCCAAACTGACAAAATTTCAATAAAGGTGTGCACATCTGTCAAATTTCGAGCTTTGGTTGAAAATTCTGTAAAATTTTTAACTCCAACTGTAAAAATGATGAAGCCAATATATTAAATTTGAAATGTAAACATTTAAATCTGTTAAATTTATATTAACAACAGTCTAAATATGTCAAATATTCAGTTGAAACTGTAAAAATCTGTCGATGTTTATGAAGATTTTGTACGAGCTGTAAAAATCGGCAAATTTTTCAATTAAAACTGTCGAAATTGAAAAAACTTTTCCTACTGGACTCCAAAATTCGTTAAATTTTCTATTAGTGATACTGAATTTTGTTTCAAACAGTATTCTCCAAATCTGCGAAAATGGGAAATTTGTTAATTTCGAAAACTGTCAAAATTTAGTACGGTTTCATCTGAAAATGTGCAAGTCTCAGTAATTTTCTACAGTAAGTGTCGATATGTGTTACATTCAATTGGAAAAATTTCTACTGTAGTTACATGCAACTGTGAAAATCTGTGAAAACTCCATAAGCGTATTCCCCAATTTGTGAAAATGCGTTTATAGCGAAAATGTAAAAATCTCTTCAGTTGAATAATCCATTTTGGCACTGTTAAATAACAGTTTCATACTTTATACTAAAACGTTCACAAATAGTTGATTTTTTACGAAAAATTTCTACTGTAGTTACATGCCACTGTGAAAATCTGTGAAAACTCCATCAGCGTCTTCCCCAATTTGTAAAAATGCGTTAATAGCGAAAATTTAAGAATCTCTTCAGTGGAATAAAACATTTTAGCACAGTTAAATTAACAGTTTCATACTGTATACTAAAACGTTCAGAAATAGTTGATTTTTTTACGAAAATTTTCTACTGTAGTTACATGCGACTGTGAAAATCTGTGAAAACTCCATCAGCGAATTCCCCAATTTGTGAAAATGCGTTAATAGAGAAATTGTAAAAATCTCTTCAGTTGAATAAACCATTTTAGCACTGTTCAATTAACAGTTTCATACTCTATACTAAAACGTTCAGAATTAGTTGATTTTTAGAACTTTTAAGCACTGTTAGTTTTTTTAATTATCTTTATTGATTATTGTTTCCCATATGATTACGCAACTTTACACAAATTTAACTAATAACTTTTAAATAACTTATTTAAATGGTAACTATTAAGATAAATATTTTAATAAATTTCGTAGTTATCAAATGAATTCCATAATTTACACTCACACTGTGAGTTTGAAATCTCGCCACGCACAACGATAAATTTAATAATCGAGTTGAATCAAGGAAGAGGAGCATGTTAAGGGTGCTCTCGGTGGTGAAACAACAACCAGCAATTATCGTTACGAACAGCCGCAATTAATTTCTGAACGACCATCGACGCGTGCAGCTGCAGCGCGGATAATAAAACTGTTTGCTCTTCATAAATCGCCTTTATGACCGCATAAACGTCGACCTGCGGAAATTATTCACGCCGGACGAATATGCGTATAAGTAATAATTCTAATGGCAGGGCCATAAATCGCGATGGTGAAAAAGTACCTGCTGGGATAACGGCTGCTGGAGGGTGAGTGCTATGGCCTGCTGGGGTGCCAGGGTTAGGTTGCCGAAGTGGCCACGGTCGGACCATTTACTCATCACGGATTTAAGTCGACGCTCGTCCTTTCTGGTGCCTGACATGTGAAATGTCACCTCCACGTGAGATGGAAACGGCCTGAAAAAGATACGCACACAGATTCAGAAACATCCCCCACATACACATACACACATAGCTAGCTGGAGATGTCACATTCAAATGCCGGTGAATAAAAGGGGCCCGATGAAACTTTCAGAAGGGTTAAAACTTACTGGGGCCGCGTGAGGGTACATTATAGATTGCACCCCCGGAATTTATACCCCCAGCCCTGTGCTTTGTGCTTGCAAGGAATTGGAACGCCGAGGTCGTGTGTGAGTTCTTGTTACTTACTCTAGGTGAGCTACGTGGCCATCCTCAATGGCAGGCATGGCGTCCCTCAGGATCCTTGTTAGCTGCAACAACAACAAAAATTAACCATGGACCCCAACAACCTGCAATTTGGCATTATAATTAAAATTACAATTATAATTTTCATAGCATTACTATGAAATATTTAAGTTTATGTCAAAATGTAATCGTTATGTCAGAAATTATAATGATTTCTGACAATTTTTCAATACTTTCTACTACAATTTCAATAACTATCAAATTTGCAATTATTTCTGTTAAGATTTTGATTATTCTGTGGAAATTTTGATGATTTCCATCAAATATTTTAATGATTCTGCCAACGTATCAGTGATTACTACGAAATATTCAATTAATGTTAGAAATTATTTTGAGTACTAGTATATTTTTCAGTGATTTCTAATAAAATTTCAATGCTTATTGCCAAATTTGCAATTGATTTATAATTTTTTTAATTATTCTGGGAATTTTTTAATGATTTCTATTAACTTTTTCAATTTTCAGGACAAACTTTCAATTATTATTGCCAATGTATCATTTATTCATTCAAAATTTCGATGATTATGTCACAATATCAGTGATTACTATGAAATATTTAAGTTTATGTCAAAATGTAATCGTTATGTCAGAAATTATAATGATTTCTGACTATTTTCCAATATTTCCTACTAAAATTGCAATAACTATCAAATTTTTCAATTATTTCTGTTAAGATTTTGATTATTCTGCGGAAATTTTGATGATTTCTATCAAATGTTTTAATGATTCTGCCAACGTATCAGTGATAACTACGAAATATTCAATTAATGTTACAAATTATTTTGAGTACAAGTTTCAATGATTCCTAATAAAATTTCCACGATTATTGCTAAATTTGCAATTGATTTATAATTTTTTTAATTATTCTGGGAAATTTTTAATGATTTCGATTAACTTTTTCAATTTTTAGAACAAATTTTCAATTATTATTGTCAATGTATCAGTTATTCATTCAAAATTTCGATGATTATGTCACAATATCAGTGATTACCATGAAATATTTAAGTTTATGTCAAAATGTAATCGTTATGTCAGAAATTATAATGATTTCTGACCATTTTTCAATACTTTCTACTACAATTTCAATAACCATCAAATTTGCAATAATTTCTGTTAAAATTTTGATTATTCTTAGGAAATTTTGATGATTTCTATCAAATATTTTAATAATTCTGCCAATGTATCAGTGATTACTACAAAATATTCAATTAATGTTAGAAATTATTTTGAGTACTAATAAATTTTTCAGTGATTCCTAGTAACATTTCAACAATTACTGCTAAATTTGCAATTGATTTATAATTTTGTTAATTATTCAGGGAAATTTTTAATGATTTTTATTAACTTTTTCAATTTTTATGACAAATTTTCAATTATTATTGTCAATGTGTCAATTATTCATTCAAAATTTCGATGATTATGTCACAATATCAGTGATTACTATGAAATATTTAAGTTTATGTCAAAATGTAATCGTTATGTCAGAAATTATAATGATTTCTGACTATTTTTCAATACTTCCTACTAAAATTTCAATAACTATCAAATTTTTCAATTATTTCTGTTACGATTTTGATTATTCTGCGGAAATTTTGATGATTTCTATCAAATGTTTCAATAATTCTGCCAACATATCAGTGATTTCTACGAAATATTTAATTAATGTTACAATTATTTTTAGTACTAGTTTATTTTTCAGTGATTCCTAATAACATTTCAACGATCACTGCCAAATTTGCAATTGATTTATAATTTTTTTAATTATTCCGGGAAATTTTTAATGATTTCTATTAACTTTTTCAATTTTTAGGACAAAATTTCAATTATTATTGTCAATGTGTCAATTATTCATTCAAAATTTCGATGATTATGTCACAATATCAGTGATTACTATGAAATATTTAAGTTTATGTCAAAATGTAATCGTTATGTCAGAAATTATAATGATTTCTGACTATTTTTCAATACTTCCTACTAAAATTTCAATAACTATCAAATTTTTCAATTATTTCTGTTACGATTTTGATTATTCTGCGGAAATTTTGATGATTTCTATCAAATGTTTCAATAATTCTGCCAACATATCAGTGATTTCTACGAAATATTTAATTAATGTTACAATTATTTTTAGTACTAGTTTATTTTTCAGTGATTCCTAATAACATTTCAACGATCACTGCCAAATTTGCAATTGATTTATAATTTTTTTAATTATTCCGGGAAATTTTTAATGATTTCTATTAACTATTTCAATTTTTAGGACAAATTTTCAATTATTATTGTCAATGTATCAATTATTCATTCAAAATTTCGATGATTTTGTCACAATATCAGTGATTACTATGAAATATTTGAGTTTATGTCAAAATGTAAGCGTTATGTCAGAAATTATAATGATTTCTGACTATTTTTCAATACTTCCTAGTAAAATTTCAATAACTATCAAATTTTTCAATTATTTCTGTTAAGATTTTGATTATTCTGTGGAAATTTTGACGATTTCTATCAAATATTTTAATGATTCTGCCTACATATCAGTGATTACTACGAAATATACAATTAATGTTAGAAATTTTTTTGAGTACTAGTATATTTTTCAGTAATTCCTAACAAAATTTTAACGATTACTGCCAAATTTGCAATTGATTTATAATTTTTTTATTATTCCGGGAAATATTTAATGATTTCTATTAACTTTTTCAATTTTTAGGACAAACTTTCAATTATTATTGTCAATGTATCAATTATTCATTCAAAATGTCGATGATTATGTCACAATATCAGTGATTACTATGAAATATTTAAGTTTATGTCAAAATGTAATCGTTATGTCAGAAATTAGAATGATTTCCGACTATTTTCCAATATTTGCTACTAATATTTCAATAACTATCAAATTTTTCAATTATTTCTGTTAAGATTTTGATTATTCTGCGGAAATTTTGATGATTTCTATCAAATGTTTCAATAATTCTGCCAACATATCAGTGATTACTACGAAATATTCAATTAATGTTAAAAGTATTTTAAGTAGTAGTTTATTTTTCAGTGATTCCTAATAAAATTTCAACGATTACTGCTAAATTTGCAATTGATTTATAATTTTTTTAATTATTCTGGGAAATTTTTAATGATTTCTATTAACTTTTTCAATTTTTAGGACAAATTTTCAATTATTATTGTCAATGTATCAATTATTCATTCAAAATGTCGATGATTATGTCACAATATCAGTGATTACTATGAAATATTTAAGTTTATGTCAAAATGTAATCGTTATGTCAGAAATTATAATGATGTCCGACTATTTTTCAATACCTCCTACTAAAATTTCAATAACTATCAAATTTTTTAATTATTTCTGTTAAGATTTTGATTATTCTGCGGAAATTTTGATGATTTCAATCAAATGTTTTAATGATTCTGCCAACATATCAGTGATTACCACGAAATATTCAATTAATGTTAGAAATTATTTTGAGTACTAGTTTATTTTTTAGTGATTCCTAATAAAGTTTCAACGATTACTGCCAAATTTGCAATTGATTTATAATTTTTGTAATTATGCTGGGAAATTTTTAATGATTTTTATTAACTTTTTCAATATTTAGGACAAATTTTCAATTATTATTGTCAATTTATCAATTATTCATTCAAAATGTCGATGATTATGTCACAACATCAGTGATTACTATGAAATATTTAAGTTTTTGTCAAAATGTAATCGTTATGTCAGAAATTATAAAGATTTATGACTATTTTCCAATATTTCCTACTAAAATTTCAATAACTATCAAATTTTTCAATTATTTCTGTTAAGAGTTTGATTATTCTGCGGAAATTTTGATGATTTCTATCAAATATTTTAATGATTCTGCCAATGCATCAGTGATTACTACGAAATATTCAATTAATGTTAGAAATTATTTTGAGTACTAGTATATTCTTCAGTGATTCCTAAGAAAATTTCAACGATTACTGCCAAATATGCAATTGATTTATAAATTTTTTAATAATTCTGGGAAATTTTTAATGATTTCTATTAACTTTTTCAATTTTTAGGACAAATTTTCAATTATTATTGTCAATGTATCATTTATTCATTCAAAATTTCGATGATTATGTCACAATATCAGTGATTACTATGAAATATTTAAGTTTATGTCAAAATGTATCGTTATGTCAGAAATTATAATCATTTCTGACTATTTTTCAATACTTCCAACTAAAATTTCAATAATTTAAAATTTTTCAATTATTTCTGTTAAGATTTTGATTATTCTGTGGAAATTTTGATGATTTCTATCAAATGTTTCAATAATTCTACCAACGTATCAGTGATTACTACGAAATATTGAATTAATGTTACAAATTATTTTGAGTACTAGTATATTTTTCAGTGATTTCTAATAAAATTTCAACGATTACTGCCAAATTTGCAATTGATTTATATTTTTTTTAATTATTCTGGGAAATTTTTAATGATTTCTATTGACTTTTTCAATTTTTAGGACAAATTTTCAATTATTATTGTCAATGTATCAATTATTCATTCAAAATGACGATGATTATGTCACAATATCAGTGATGACTATGAAATATTTAAGTTTATGTCAAAATGTAATCGTCATGTCAGAAATTATAATGATTTCTGACTATTTTTCAATACTTTCTACTACAATTTCAATAACTATCAAATTTGCAATAATTTCTGTTAAGATTTTGATTATTCTGTGGAAATTTTGATGATTTCTATCAAATATTTTAATGATTCTGCCAACGTATCAGTGATTACTACGAAATATTCAATTAATGTTAGAAATTATTTTGAGTACTAGTATATTTTTCAGTGATTTCTAAAAAAATTTCAACAATTACTGCCAAATTTGCAATTGATTTATAATTTTTTTTATTATTTTGGGAAATTTTTAATGATTTCTATTTACTTTTTCAATTTTTAGGTCAAACTTTCAATTATTATTGTCAATGTATCAATTATTCATTCCAAATTTGGATGATTATGTCACATTATCAGTGATTACTAAGAAATATTTAAGTTTATGTCAAAATGTAATCGTTATGTCAGAAATTATAATGATTTCTGACAATTTTTCAATACTTTCTACTACAATTTCAATAACTATCAAATTTGCAATAATTTCTGTTAAGATTTTGATTATTCTGCGGAAATTTTGATGATTTCTATCAAATGTTTCAATAATTCTGCCAACATATCAGTGATTACTACGAAATATTCAATTAATGTTAGAAATTATTTTGAGTACTAGTATATTTTTCAGTAATTTCTAATAAAATTTCAACAATTACTGCCAAATTTGCAATTGATTTATTATTTTTTTAATTATTCTGGGAATTTTTTAATGATTTCTATTAACTTTTTCAATATTTAGGACAAATTTTCAATTATTATTGTCAATGTATCAATTATTCATTCAAAATGTCGGTGATTATGTCACAATATCAGTGATTACTATGAAATATTTAAGTTTATGTCAAAATGTAATCGTTATGTCAGAAATTATAATGATTTCTGACTATTTTTCAAAACTTTTTACTACAATTTCAATAACTATCAAATTTGCAATAATTTCTGTTAAGATTTTGATTATTCTGTGAAAATTTTGATGATTTCCATCAAATATTTTAATGATTCTGCCATCGTATCAGTGATTACTACGAAATATTCAATTAATGTTAGAAATTATTTTGAGTACTAGTATATCTTTCAGTGATTCCTAATAAAATTTCAACAATTACTACCACATTTGCAATTGATTTATAATTTTTTTAATTATTCTGGGAAATATTTAATGATTTCTATTATTTTTTTTTAATTTTTATGACAAAATTTCAATAATTATTGTCAATGTATCAATTATTCATTCAAAATGTCGATGATTATGTCACAATATCAGTGATTACTATGAAATATCTAAGTTTATGTCAAAATATAATCGTTATGTCAGAAATTATAATGATTTCTGACTATTTTTTAATACTTTCTACTACAATTTCAATAACTACCAAATTTGCAATAATTTCTGTTAAGATTTTGATTATTCTGTGGAAATTTTGATGATTTCTATCAAATATTTTAATGATTCTGCTAACGTATCAGTGATTACTACGAAATATTTAATTAATGTTATAATTATTTTGAGTACTAGTTTATTTTTCAGTGATTTCTAATAAAATTTCAACGATTACTGCCAAATTTGCAATTGATTTATATTTTTTTTAATTATTCTGGGAAATTTTTAATGATTTCTATTGACTTTTTCAATTTTTAGGACAAATTTTCAATTATTATTGTCAATGTATCAATTATTCATTCAAAATTTCGATGATTATGTCACAATATCAGTGATTACTATGAAATATTTAAGTTTATATCAAAAAGTAATCGTTATGTCAGAAATTATAATGATTTCCGACTATTTTTCAATACTTCCTACTAAAATTTCAATAACTATCAAATTTTTCAATTATTTCTGTTAAGATTTTGATTATTCTGCGGAAATTTTGATGATTTCTATCAAATATTTCAATAATTATGCCAACGTATCAATGATTACTACGAAATATTCAATTAATGTTAGAAATTATTTTGAGTACTAGCATATTTTTCAGTGATTTCTAATAAAATTTCAACGATTATTGACAAATTTGCAATTGATTTATAATTTTTTTAATTATGCTGGAATTTTTTTAATGATTTCTATTAACTTTTTCAATTTTTAGGACAAATTTTCAATTATTATTGTCAATGTATCATTTATTCATTTAAAATTTCGATGATTATGTCACAATATCAGTGATTACTATGAAATATTTAAGTTTATGTCAATATGTAATCGTTATGTCAGAAATTATAATGATTTCTGACTATTTTTCAATACTTCCTACTAAAATTTCAATAACCATCAAATTTTTCAATTATTTCTGTTAAGATTTTGATTATTCTGTGGAAATTTTGATCATTTCTATCAAATATTTTAATGATTCTGCCAACGTATCAGTGATGACTACGAAATATTCAATTAATGTTACAAATTATTTTGAGTACTAGTTTATTTTTCAGTGATTTCTAATAAAATTTCAACAATTACTACCAAATTTGCAATTGATTTATAATTTTTTTAATTATTATGGGAATTTTTTATTGATTTCTATTAACTTTTTCAATTTTTAGAACAAATTTTCAATTATTATTGTCAATGTATCAATTATTTATACAACATTTCGATGATTATGTCACAGTATCAGTGATTGCTATGAAATATTTAAATTTATGTCAAAATGTAATCGTTATGTCAGAAATTATAATGATTTCCGACTATTTTTCAATACTTCCTACTAAAATTTCAATAACTATCAAATTTTTCAATTATTTCTGTTAATATTTTGATTATTCTGCGGAAATTTTGATGATTTCTATCAAATGTCTCAATAATTCTGCCAACGTATCAGTGATTACTACGAAATTTTCAATTAATGTTACAAATTATTTTGAGTACTAGTTTCATTTTCAGTGATTCCTAATAAATTTTCAAGGATTACTGCCAAATTTGCAATTGATTTATAATTTTTTTAATTATTCTGGGAAATTTTTAATGATTTCTATTAACTTTTTCAAATTTTATGACAAATTTTCAATTATTATTGTCAATGTATCAATGATTCATTTAAAATGTTGATGATTATGTCACAATATCAGTGATTACTATGAAATATTTAAGTTTATGTCAAAATGTAATCATTATGTCAGAAATTATAATGATTTCTGACTATTTTTCAATACTTCCTACTAAAATTTCAATAACTATCAAATTTTTCAATTATTTTTGTTAAGATTTTAATTATTCTGCGGAAATTTTGATGATTTCTATCAAATGTTTCAATAATTCTGCCAACGTATCAGTAATTACTACGAAATATTCAATTAATGTTAGAAATTATTTTGAGTACTAGTATATTTTTTCGTGATTCCTAAGAAAATTTCAACGATTACTGCCAAATTTGCAATTGATTTATATTTTTTTAAATTATTCCGGGAAATTTTTAATGATTTCTATTAACTTTTCAAGTTTTAGGACAAATTTTCAATAATTATTGTCAATGTATCAATTATTCAGTCAAAATGTCGATGATTATGACACAATATCAGTGATTACTATGAAATATCTAAGTTTATGTCAAAATGTAATCGTTATGTCAGAAATTATATTGATTTCTGACTATTTTTCAATACTTCCTACTAAAATTTCAATAACTATCAAATTTGCAATAATTTCTGTTAAGATTTTGATTATTCTGCGGAAATTTCGATGATTTCTATCAAAGTTTCAATAATTCTGCCAACGTATCAGTGATTACTACGAAATATTTAATTAATATTACAATTATTTTGAGTACTAGTTTATTTTTCAGTGTTTCCTTATAAAATTTCAACGATTACTGCTAAATTTGCAATTGATTTATAATTTTGTTAATTATTCAAGGAAATTTTTAATGATTTTTATTCATTTTTTCAATTTTTCGGACAAATTTTCAATTATTATTGTCAATGTATCAATTATTCATTCAAAATGTCGATGATTATGTCACAATATCAGTGATTACTATGAAATATTTAAGTTTATGTCAAAATGTAATTGTTATGTCAGAAATTATAATGATTTCTGACTATTTTTCAATACTTTCTACTACAATTTCAATAACTATCAAATTTGCAATAATTTCTGTTAAGATTTTGATTATTCTGCGGAAATTTTGATGATTTCTATCAAATGTTTCAATAATTCTGCCAACGTATCAGTGATTACTTCGAAATATTCAATTAATGTTAGAAATTATTTTGAGTACTAGTATATTTTTCAGTGATTTCTAATAAAATTTCAACCATTACTGCCAAATTTGCAATTGATTTATAATGTTTTTTAATTATTCTGGGAAATTTTTAATAATATCTATTAACTTTTCAATTTTTAGGACAAATTTTCAATTATTATTGTCAATGTATCAATTATTCATTCCAAAATTCGATGATTTTGTCACAATATCAGTGATTACTATGAAATATTTAAGTTTATGTCAAAATGTAATCGTTATGTCAGAAATTATAATGATTTCTGACTATTTTTCAATACTTCCTACTAAAATTTCAATAACTATCAAATTTGCTATAATTTCTGTTAAGATTTTGATTATTCTGCGGAAATTTTGATGATTTCTATCAAATGTTTCAATAATTCTGCCAACATATCAGTGATTACTACGAAATATTCAATTAATGTTACAAATTATTTTGAGTACTAGTATATTTTTCAGTGATTTCTAATAAAATTTTAACGATTACTGCCAAATTTGCAATTGATTTATATATATATTTAATTATTCTGAGAATTTTTTAATGATTTCTATTAACTTTTTCAATTTTTAGAACAAATTTTCAATTATTATTGTCAATGTATCAATTATTCATTCAAAATTTCGATGATTATGTCACAATATCAGTGATTACTATGAAATATCTAAGTTTATGTCAAAATGTAATCATTATGTCAGAAATTATAATGATTTCTGACTATTTTTCAATACTTTCTACTACAATTTCAATAACTATCAAATTTGCAATAATTTCTGTTAAGATTTTGATTATTCTGTGGAAATTTTGATGATTTCTATCAAATGTTTCAATAATTCTGACAACATATCAGTGATTACTACGAAATATTAAATTAATGTTAGAAATTATTTTGAGTACTAGTAAATTTTTCAGTGATTTCTAATAAAATTTCAACGATTACTGCCAACTTTGCAATTGATTTATATTTTTTTTAATTATTCTGGGATTGTTTTAAAGATTTCTATTAACTTTTTCAATATTTAGGACAAATTTTCAATTATTATTGTCAATGTATCAATTATTCATTTAAAATGTCGATGATTATGTCACAATACCAGTGATTACTATGAAATATTTAAGTTTATGTCAAAATGTAATCGTTATGTCAGAAATTATAATGATTTCTGACAATTTTCCAATATTTCCTACTAAAATTTCAATAACTATCAAACTTTTCAATTATTTCTGTTAAGATTTTGATTACTCTGCGGAAATTTTGATGATTTCTATCAAATGTTTCAATAATACTGCCAACGTATCAGTGATTACTATGAAATGTTCAATTAATGTTAGAAATTATTTTGAGTACTAGTATATTTTTCAGTAATTCCTAATAAAATTTCAACGATTACTACCAAATTTGCAATTGATTTATAATTATTTTATTATTCTGTGATTTTTTTAATAATTTCGATTAACTTTTTCAATTTTTAGGACAAACTTTCAATTATTATTGTCTATGTATCAATTATTCATTCAAAATTTCGATGATTATGTCACAATATCAGTGATTACTATGAAATATTTTAGTTTATGTCAAAATGTAATCGTTATGTCAGAAATTATAATGATTTCTGACTATTTTCCAATATTTCCTACTAAAATTGCAATAACTATCATTTTTCAATTATTTCTGTTAAGATTTTGATTATTCTGCGGAAATTTTGATGATTTCTATCAAATGTTTCAATAATTCTGACAACATATCAGTGATTGCTACGAAATATTTAATTAATGTTAGAAATTATTTTGAGTACTAGTATATTTTTCAGTGATTTCTAATAAAATTTCAATGCTTATTGCCAAATTTGCAATTGATTTATAATTTTTTTAATTATTCTGGGAATTTTTTAATGATTTCTATTAACTTTTTCAATTTTCAGGACAAACTTTCAATTATTATTGCCAATGTATCATTTATTCATTCAAAATTTCGATGATTATGTCACAATATCAGTGATGACTATGAAATATTTAATTAATGGTCAAAATTGAATCATTATGTGACAAATTGTTAAGTACCAGTCCATTATTCAATTATAACTAATGAAATTTCAACGATACTGCCAAAGTTACAAATGTTTTATATATTTTTGAATTATTCTGGGAAATTTTTAATAATTTCTATTAACTTTTTACAGTTACATATAACTTTTTAGTTACTGTTAAATTTTCATAGAATACTATCAAATTCTTATTTATTTTTATCAAAATTTCGATTAATAATGCTAAATTTTAAGTTATTATGAAATTTCCAACTATTCCTTCCAATATATAAATTTTAATTATTGTGCCAATATTGAAATAAAGCTATGCTTGAAAAATTTTTTATTGCATAATTAAAAAATATATATGTGATAAACTCTGTTATTTAAAAAAAAATAAAACAGAAGCTGCATTATTTTTATAACATAAAACAGAATCCGAAAGAGAAGCAAAAAAACGAAAACATTAACAACAAAGAAATTTTAAAAAAAAAGCTTTTAGGTACATATGGCAAAGTTATTGGAAAGAAAATATTTTACAAATATTTCAAATTTGTTATGACTTG